>OY101449.1:156666664-156951664 GCA_956483635.1 Panzeria rudis | reverse complement strand
CTGACCACATTTTTGACCAGGTAACAATTGAAAGCCATATTAATTATATTAATAAATGTATCTAATAGAATTTGTAAAGAAATTTTTTTTTGTAAGACCAGCACTCAGAGGATGACCCCTACTCATGCAATGCATTGTGCCGGAATTAGGAAAATTGGTTGGGGGAAGGAGGATAGAGATAGTAGTGTTTATGGACATTCGATTTGAACCTTCCAACATGAAAGTGGCGGGAAAGACCTCTGCAGGAAGCTTATTCCACATACGAACTGTTCGGCCAAAGAACGAATTCTATCTGTAATGCGTAGTGCGATTTATTAGTGTATCGACCACAAAGGGATGTGCTCTTAATGAAGAACGGGCTGTTCTCAGAAAAGAGCGGGTTTCGGGAACAAGTTCCCTGATTTCATCAGAACACATTCCCCCACATTGCGTCGATGCTCCAGCGAGTCAATAGAGTTGGCTCCCCTACTGTTGCCAATGAGCTTCTTCATCCTCTCCTGTACGCGGTCGAGTAATTTAAAATAGACTTCAAAGCACCGGCCCATACATAAGAGTTGTATTCCATTTTCGGTCGGATGTATGTTGTATAAATATTAAGGAGATCAGATGGAGTGAAGTACCTTTTACACCGTCTTAAAAAACCGAGGCATTTGAATGCTTCATTTGAGACTTGAAAGATGTGATCAGTCCATCGAACGTCACACTGAATTTTCATGCCAAGAACATCAAGAGCATCTGATTCCTCAATACCTACACCATTCATAATTACAGATGGAGCAGCAAGTTCGGTCATGCGTCTGTGCGTGAGCATACAGCACTGGGTCTTACGAGCATTGAAATCGACCCTATTTGCACGACCCCATTTAGAGATTGTTACGAGATCGTTATTAAGTGTAACATTCACTTAAAGAAATTTGAAAAACTCGATGAGCGTTTTTTTTCTTAAGTGTTAATTTAGAATTTTGTAGAAAAATTTAATATATTCGTCACATGCTGGATGTAGCGTGTATGCTTTAATCAATTTCAACTGTAGTCATTTTTGAAGTCTGTTCTTTTGAAATAAAAAATTTTGGTTTTGAAAACAAACATCGTTTTTTGTCAAAATTTAGCCGCTTTTCACCGTCATTTCAAAGTCTTGACTTTGATTTTTTCACGGCTACATGAATTGAGATAACTTAAAAATTTCTTCCGCATATTCTCAAGGATTTTGTCCATGGACATTATGCCACTTCAAAAAGTGTCATAACGTACATGGACATTATGACACTTTCGAAAGGGTCATAATGTCCATGAGTGCAGTGTCGTAAGGTCAATGGACATTATTACACTTTTAAAGTTTAAAGATCTTTGCATAGCCGGCCTTTGTTCTCTTTGTTCTTTGTTCTCTCTCTTTTTATATCGAATAGCTGAGCTCAAATTTTCTGCTCAGCCAGGAGAAAATCCTTAAACCCTGCCAAAGGCCGGCAATGCAAAAATCTTCACTCTGCGAAGTCTCTTTTCGATATACTGAGAGGAGAAAACCTTTGAGCCCGGCCGAAGGCCGCGGCTGTTCAATAATCTTTACTCAGCGAAGCCACTTTTAGATATACCGAGAGGAAGAACACGTTAAGTCTGGCCGAAGGCCGGCTACGCAAAGAATCGTTAGTAATAAAAGTAAAATTGCCAATTAATTTCCAAATATTTCTTGAAGTCGACACACTTTAAGCATTGTTGACGATGTTTCCAAATTTTTGTTGACGTCACTTGACTTTATTTCTCACCATGGTGAACGGGTTCAAGGATACAAAAATATATAAGCATATAAATATGGATATTTGAATTTATTTTCATTTTTAAAAGTATTGACATTATGACACATTTAAATGTGCCCATACTGTCCATAATAATAATAATGTCATAAAGTCCATGGACATTATGACACTTTCAATAGACAAATAATAGACAAATTTGTGGTATCGTTATTTTGTCGTATTTTAAATGCCAATTTATTTTATACCAATGCACGGCGAATTAATACTAGGTGACTTTTTTCGCGACAAGCAATTTTGATTAAAATAGTCTTAAAATTAAATTAAAATTAATCAAGTATATATATATCATTAAGAAGAATGTATTTTCCTGTGTTACTTATCACATAATAACACATTTTAACAAATTAATCTAATAAACAGAATATTCCCAAGCCTGGCCTCAATACAACTATTTGAAGAACATATAAAATTCAATCGTATAATTATAACGCACTTTTGTATGAAAAGTATCAACAACAAAAATACAATACTGTATAATTAGACGATTTCACAACACATACGACGTTAATACGAGCTTGTGAATTGAACAATAGTTTTGTAATCGGATCGTAAGTTTCAAATATATAGATTTATTACCCTTTTTCAATCGGAACCACTGTGCGATGGCTTGTTTCTCTGTTTCGCTCAGTTTTCTATAAAGACGTTATTACTGCGAGTCTATACAAGATAAATTTTTGTCATGATAAATGTCATATCGTTATCAGGACAAAAACTCACTGCCATTTTTGCACCATCATTTTTAATAAAAAAAGCCAAATTATTGCTCCACATTTGCAAAAAAAAGCATAAACATAATTTGAAAAATATAAGAAATTGAATTATATAAAAATTAATACGTTTTGCAATTTGTAAACAACGCTATTGGGAAACCGGAACAATTTGGCTTCCCGAAGCTTTTTCGGGGACACCGGGATGGATTTCCAGAAAACGGGACTGTGCCGGTGTTTGCGTGTTTGACGATACAAAATATTAAATTTTTTCTTTACTGGAAATTCATGAATACATATTTTCCACCTTCGGTGTCAATTTTGCTCAATATGACACGATCCTAACACGCAAGAAATTACATTTTCTGTCATTAACACTTTGTGTTGAGTTGTGCGTATTCGTATTATGGGTGGACGATATACATCGATATTTTAAAAACAGTCGATGTCAGGTATCGATACATCGAAAGATTCCGATGTTCCGAATAAATATCGATGTTTTTACTCGGTGCATCGAAGTGACAAATTTAATACAAATACCTTGTAAAGTATGTTAAATGTCATTATTATAGCTTGTTGCCATTAATCATTACAAACTAGTATATCGGAATCGGAAGATTAACAAATCCGAAGATATATTGTGTGATGAACTTTCAGGAATCCTGTCGGAAGGTCGAACGAAAAGCAACAGATTGAGTGGCAAAGGCTGTTTTAGATTATAATACAGGTATTAATAGTTTTGAGGAAGGTGAAACTCCGACATGATGGGCTATTATTGTTTTTTTTAATAATTTCAATCAGAAATTAAATCAGGGAGGCATTTTCGCCAAAGGTATTAATACTATTGTTATAGTCTGAAACAGCCTTAAGAAGTATTATTTTTTTGGAAAGTACATCCATGTTTTTTTTAATACCCCACATTTATATCTATTATGTTACAAAAAACAATCGATGTATAGGAAACATCGATGTATTTTATGACATATCGATATAACATCGATGCCTCTATGTAATGCTTTGCATCGAAGAAAACATTGATGTGTTTTTCAATGTCCGTCACTAATTCGTATCACGCAAAAAATATGACACGCGCCCACCTCTAGTTAGAACCGCTCCTTTTCTCTAGTACAGTGTACGATTTGCAAATTATTATGTATTAGCTTTAAGGATATTAGTATATGTACTTCCAGGGGTTAAGACTTCTTTTCAATTACCACCCTAATGTACATATGTACATGCCTGTGCGCCTAAGAGCTAAAATTCCTTTTTTTATTATTCAATAATTTCAATTCGTAAAGATTAACAAATTTGACTAGTTGATTGAATAAAGTATAAACAGTGTACATCAAACTTGAACAGCAAACTTATCTACTCTTCTCTTACACACTAAGAAGACCCAGCGGGATTCCGTTCAATAAAAAATAGTACTCACACAATATGCGGCATTAAAAACAGAATTAATCGTTTTTACGTGCAATGAAAATGAACTTACGACATAAAATATCAGACTGACAAACACAAGCACACCTGGTTATAGATGACTGTAGACTGTAGAAAGGCCACCACATTCTCTCAATTTCGTAGACTAGTGAGTATAGGAAATTGAGAGAATGGCCACCACTGCTGTAGAAAGTGCCAGCGAAGCGCTGACGCTGAGGATGATAATAATAATGATGATCATCATCATCATTATTATTATCATTGCATTTTACAAGCTGTTGGGTGAGGATGAGCTCTGTATAATCACGCAACATTCATTGCAATAATGGTGACGTTAAGTCTGACACTTGATGATATGCTGTGGTGCAGTTGCTCTTACTTGTACATCAGTTTATTCAATAAATAAATCTTTAGATGTATGAATGGATGGATGGAATGTCCTACTGTGTGCTTAAAATGACGTTGGATACATAATAATAAGCGCATTGTATGTCTCATGTTTAATGTTTTTCCTCTCTGGGTTTCCTCTTAATATTACATGACTTGTCCATTGATTTATTTACACGATGTGAACGCAACGCCGCAAATCTGTGATAATTCCATGCTAATGTAAAAATGTATGACATTATTTTAATTATTATGTACATTCGTGGTAAATTACAATTTAAAATGTGTTTAAGTAAGTGGTTTGCTCGGTTTTTTTATACAAATAGTTTTTCCTTGTGAAAGGCAAATAACTTTATGTCTTGGACGTGTATAAGAAATATAAAAGAGTGCATAAAAATAGTCAGATTTTTCCTTTTCAATTCTCAGCAGAGTCAGCAACATTTTTTTTTTAATGTTGGAACATGGTTTGGGATTAAACAATTACGGATTTTTTCTTTTTACGGATACTTTTCACATACAGAGCTTTCAACGGCTCGGGTAGCTTTGTTTAGCAGAATATCGATATGTGGTATAGTTGCCACTATATTATTTCTTTGAAATAGAAAATAAAGACTTCTAGGTATATCACATAATAAGTAAGTCATTACTAAGCTAATACCCTTTAATGCATATAGTATGAAGAACATCACTGAAAATTATATTGTTTGGCCAATTCGGTGAAGCAATAAGACGGTGATGAAGAGATATTATTTCAGAATATTTTTGATGAAAACATACTAGTTTTATGTAAAAAAAACAGAGCTCTCAAGTGGGACATCGCCAACAAAATCATAAACTTTTGCTTACCAACATGCTTCGAGCGAAGCAATACTTTTTGCAGCGCGTTAGCAAAATTTGGGAAAACTTTAGTTAAGTCTTAAAATTAATTTTATATTTCTAAAGCAAACAATTAAAACGGAAGCTATTTAATTTTTAGATACAAATAGCACAGTTTACATACAGATATATTTTTTCTCTAATTACTACGTATACAATAACAAAAAAAAACATACACATTTTTAACCCTTTTATTTTAAAGCGAAAAAAGAATAATTTTCATAAATCTACAATCGCGACATTTATGCGGGTTAAGGCGGTTCGAAGTTAACGCCCAAAAAACGCAAAACATTAACAAAAATCATATAAAATTATGTAACAACGCAACACCGCAACATCGCCGATCTATCAAATTAACAATGAATATTAAAAAGTCGAACGTTTTGAAAAACCATCGCAGTACCACTATTTTTTGCTACAATTTATTTCTGTATTTTACATGTCCAAAGGCGTTAGTCCATTTCAAACTTCGACTGCAATCATCCACTCTTTTGTGCAAATACTATTTTTCTTTAACAGAAATACTTGCAAAATAACAAAAGAATTAACACAAAATGAAACTTTCAATATTTAAATTTGAAGTACCTCTTCAAATATGTTAAAGCAACATCGAACAATATTTAAAGGTCACGTTTTCTATTTGCATGCTGCGGAACTTTCACAACGGGTTTTCGAAGGCAACCCTTTCACTCTCACTGCAGTTCAAAATTAATTTATGCAAATTTAAACACTAAAGGATTCGTCTTTTGTCTTCTTTATTTGGAATATGTATAATATTTTATGTGCCTGTCGTAACATAACTAACAATTAATGTTCAAAGGGATTGAGTTAAAAAAAACATCATTCTTTAATTTTGATTTTAGTAAAAATAAACTTTTGGTGAACATTTGTTTTTCGAACAAGCGATTTAATCTAAAAGTATTTGATTACATGAAAACTTTTTATTGCAAGTACGAGTACTATTTGCATACAACAACGGAGTTAAACTGTTTGTTCTTACATATTAAATAGTTGTTGTTACCACTTGAAATATGCCGAATGCTTTTGTCACCCTCATATACGGACGGATAGCGATGTCTCAGCTCGAAGCAGAAGGGGTTTTTAATGTGGGTTTTAATAATTTCAAATTATTTGTTAAACTTGAAAATGCAACCAAGAGTAATATATTATTTTATGGTTGGCGTAACAAACTTTTTATATACTTTTTCCAACTACTTGCTGAATTTATAAGTTTAAAATAATAAACTTGAATTTTCGGAAAAATATTTAAATTATATAAATTATCTTTTAATTTTTGTGAACTTGAAAAGCTCTAATGTGCCATCTTTAAGGTATTCGAATGTCGAACTCTTTACAAGGGTTGCTAGCGTAACGCCAATCCCCAAAAAAGGAAGAGAAGTGATGGAAAATATGTTAAACTTCTATCTTGTGAAGTATGTGCAGTATGGCTTCCGCAGGGAACGCTCTACGAGTGACTTACTGGTCTTCCTTTCGGAAGAGTGGTGCCATTGCATACACCACTTCGGTGAAAGTAAAGTGGTTTGATAGAGCGTGACATGAGGCACTCTTCTCAAAACTTGTTGCTTGTTTTGAGTGTATTTCGCTTCCATAAAATATTCTATACATTTGGTGTCCAATGCGATAGGCATTGGAAAATTGAAAAATTTTCATTTTATTTTAAAATATTCATAATAAATTAAGTAAAGTGCGACTTTGGCTCACACACGAAGGATTCCGTACGAATACACACATATTTATTTTCCTTTTTGCCCTTTTTCATTTTGACAATTTTTCCGTTTAGCATTTTTGTTTAATTTTAGTGTTTTTTTTTAGCTTTTTTTCGTTGTTTTGGCGATTTTTTTGGTTTGGTGTTTTTTTTTCATTTCGCTGATTTTTTATTTTTTTGCGAATTTTCGTTTTTGCCGATTTTTTAAGTTTTGGCGATTTTTTGGTTTTTGGCGTTATTTTTTGGTTTTAACGTTCTTTCGCTTTTTGATGATATTTTTAGTTACAGCGATTTATTAAAGTTTTAACGCTTTTTTCAATTCTGCCGCTTTTTTCGGTTAAGGGGATTTTATCGGTTTTGGGGTTTTTTATGTTTTAACGTTTTTTTTGCGCTTTTTCCGTTTTGGCGATTTTTTCGTTTTTGGGCGATTTTTTTAGTTTCGACGTTTTTTTTTGTTTTGGCCCTTTTTTTCGTTTTGGTGATTTTTCCCCTTTTTTGGTTTAGTGATTTTTTTAGGTTTTAGTGCTTTTTTTCGTTTTGACGACTTTTTTCGGTTTTTGGCGGTTATTTTAGTTTTGCGGCGATCTTTTTAGGTTTGGTGTTTTTTTGCGTTTTAGCGCTTTTTTTAACTTTTTCGTTTTAGCGATTTTTCGTTTTGACGTTATTTTTTTAATTTTGGATTTTTTTGCGTTTTTTTTAAATTTCTTGAGTTTGTCTCTTATGGTTGCCAAGATACAGCGAATTGTCTAAATTGCATAGTAAAAATTACAGTAACTGATAGAACACCCTTTAATTTAATTGTTTTAAATATCAGTGTTAATTGCTGTATTCTACTCTACAGACTACACTAATTAACACTAACTTTGGAAATTCAAAGTGTCTATATATAAGTGTCTATATATTACATTACTAATTCAACATGTTTCGTTGCTCGCTTTAGAACACCCTTTAATTTTTAACTGTCATATATTTGTATTTCAACATTATAGTGAATTAAATACTTAAGTTTAAAAAGTTCCAAATTAAATTCTATATAATAGGTGCGATAACGTACTTAACATTGGGATCCCGTGGGATCCCAATTTGCACGAAAACTGTTCCCGTACTGCAATATTGGGTAAATGAGAGTGAGTTTGAGAGAAAAATATGATTCTTCTTCTTCTTGCACGAAACAGCCCGTACTTTTTCTTCGGGCAGATTGTGTAAAGTGTTAAACAATCAGCTGTTTGAAAAATTAACAATAACCAATGAAAAATATGATTTTAGTCAACAAAAATACTGACGAAATAAATAATTGCTAATTTTGCAAAATTCAAAGCAAAATACATTTGCATATATTCAACAATTTATCTAAAAACTAAAAATGCTATTAAAAATCAGTATGTTGCTTTTTATTTATTTTTTGTTTATTTTCACAACACTTTCATGTTACTTTTTGGGCTAAAAATTTGGTTTTTGCTGTTCCCGTACTCAACGTTGTCAGCTTTTTATAACCGAAATGCGCTATTCCCCTTCTCAAAACGCGCTAAATCACAGCGTTGAAAAATATTTTTTAAACTAAAACGCGCTATTTTCAAACGCGCTAACTTAAATTTGGATAAAACCAGATGCATATATTGGAAAAATCCAATATTTGTTTTTAAATTTCATTTAGGGACAAAAATTAGATGCTTACAACTATTAACAAAATGTAAGAAGCTTATAACGATAAAAAAGCTTTAAATATTCTTTTGGTTTATCAATATTTACTTTACTAAAAACGAGCCAATTAAGCGCTTTTTTTATTAAACGCGCTAGGACTAAAAAAGCGCGTTTGGCATACTTAAAACGAGCTAAACCTAGCGCGAAACGCGCTAAATTGGCATCGCTGCCCGTACTTTTGTGTTTAGTGAGAGTAATTCTTGCTTACTCTCATTTTACCGAACTTTACCCAGAAAGTACGGGATCGGAGCTAATGTAAGTAAACAACACAACAAACATGATTTTAGTGTTATTTTAATTATATTCCTTTATTTGTTTACTTTATCACATTTATAATGCAAAATTTAAGAAATTAGTTTGCAGTGGCCACATAATAAAGTGGCGTTGTATTAGAATATAAACGGCATAACTCTCTTTGATCAGATGTGGAGGCAAAGCACAACATGTTGACTATAGCTAGCGAACAAATTTTATAATGGAAAAAATGGCAGCAAATACTCAACTGTTGTGTATAGCGGAACTGCTCAACTGTGCGTTTCGAAAGGGCCCCATACACTACACGAGTATGCACGCACAATCACGTGTTGGCACCAATGGTTTTGTCGTGTATAGGCATTTGGTGTGATTGTACGCGTTGCTGTAACGATGTCAAACTGAGTTTGATATTTTGCTGATGGTACCAGTTTGTGGTATTGTGTATGGTGAAATTAGCTCAGTTGAGAAAAGTTGTCAAAGAGTAAACATCGGCGTAAAATACATTTACTTGAATGAATTGCTCATAAATTATAAAAAATAAACAAAATAACTATTGTAAAGCAATACTGAAATAGAACAAGTAGTTTCGAATAATGTTTTAATAAAAAATACGCATTTTTCTTCAAAACAATATCAATAATAAATGCGGTGCGCACTATAATCAACAACTCATCCGTACACAATTTTTAAAGAAATGAATATTGCACCAGTATGCTTGTATGGTATATGTTTCGAGCACGATTCAATATCACTTGTTTGTGCCAGCATACTGGAGTAGTGTATGCTCTGCTTTATGAGCGCGCTGCGCCCATTGTATAATTTGGATTACTGGGATTTTGCTTAAAAGTTATAAATTAAAATATCAACTAAATAAATTTAATTAATATAAAAATTCTAGATTAAACGAGTTTACAAACAGAAAATGGTCAATCAAATGTATAATTCCCAATTCTATGGTAGATACTACAAATAAACAAACATAATTTTCTTTTAAACTTGCCAACAATGAAAACTCAATCAAATCCTAATGTTTAGTTCAGAAATACTGTGAAAACCTACATTTGAAATTATTAAAGCAATAAATTATGATTTCGATAACGTCTGAATTATTGATTGCTTTTAACTAATCAAAAAGTTAAAAACCCTTTCACTTTATTCCGTTTCAATCCCTTGTGAATTTCTAAACCTTCGACGATAATAATCAATAATCAATAATAAATTTTTGCTTCAATAACATAAAAAATACAATTGAAAATTTGTCAACTTTTATCCCAAAAAAGGTAATAATTCCTTTGTAACACAATGAAGGTAACGAAACAGTCACTGCAGACACTTTACGCTAAATTGGTTACAAACAATACAAACCACTAGAAAAGAAAAACATTCAGCCGAAGTAAAACAAAATTAATGAAATGTGTTGGTAATAACACTATGCAACAAAATGAAACTTTTGTCATGACCGTTGATCACCACTATATTTTTTTTGATGTGTTATAGTCCCCTAACTACAAAAACTGTCGAAATTTAAAGTTCTATGGATAAATTTTTTTCTAAAATTTGGGAGTTTTCAAGCGGCTGCAATTACAATTAAGCCGTTCTAGCATTATTTTTTACATACTAAACGTTTCGGAATTATTCAGACCGCAATGATGAAAAATATATATTTTTTATGCAAAATTGGAAAATTTTTATTAACTAAAAATTTATAAAAAATCGAAGATGATACAAACTTACCATTTTTATGAACTGATCACAAAGCCACATATATTACAAATAAAATAAGCTTTATTTCATGAAAATTGATGGATAAATATTGATGTTATTCATAATAAATTGAAGTCACCTAATATTTGCAAAAGTTGCGAGTATTTACACTGTACAACAAAATCAACTTTTTTTCAATAACAAGGTTCTTACAACAGATTCTGGTAGAAGTCACCAAAAAAATACATACGTGTATCGGCCTTTTGTAAGTTTACATCTGGGATTTATTTTATGGGGAGTTAGACTTCCCCCCTTTTACACATAGTTATAGAGTAATTGAAAGAAATTTATGTCATTCTATCATACTGGTTCTTCATTACCAAACAGGGTTCACACAGGATTCAATTGAAAATCGATAAAATAAATTCACTCAATTACTCTATACTGACTCGACATATAATATCTTGTATGGCTTACGTTTAAGGTATAGAATCTTTTGAAAAATTTTATGTAAAACACCACGAGAAAATTTTTGTGGAACAGTTAACCCGGCTTAGGGTTGTCATCGATTAATTTATAAAAAGAGGACAGCAGAGTAAAAAAAAACTCGGACATTTGCTTAAAAAAGTAGAATTTAAAAATAACACGAAATAAATTTTTCCCAATAATTTTACTACCAATAAAATCTTAAATACATATCGATGGTGTTGCGAAAAAAGGGCCAATCTCGCAAAATCTTACATAGCAGATTGTTAGTAAATTCGAAAAAAAATTTTTGAGTTGTGAGTTTATGGTAGCAAAGGCTCCATATGAAGTTTTCGGTTTCGGTTTCCTTTTCGTCTTGTTTTTTAATTATACCATATTTACTCTTTAGAAATACACATAAGAAAACCAAAATACACATAAACATGACTGTAATATAAAAATATTGTCTGTTGCGATAATCGGGGTGCTGCGATAATCGATTGTTGCGAATATCGAGCTCGCACTATATTTGGAATGAAACGCTTAATCTGTATATAATTTATCATTCGTCTATAGACCCGAGGAATTTCTATTAATATGTAGTTCCAAAAGCAAGTGTTTTATTTTTAATAAAAGTCTCTGGTTTGCAAAGAAGAGGCACTTGGAGAAAGATTTTCATTAAATTATCATTTATTTAAATCCATGAATTAACTTCTAGCGCTAAAATAGCTAACTGAAGCTCGTGCATAAAATTCTGCACAGAATAGAATTTAATTGTTGGCTTGAAAAATAGCTTTTTAGCTTAAATCTTGGCAAGCCCTAAAAAAATTGACTATCAAACCAAATCAAGCCCGCCTGGCCAGCCTAGAGCCACCTGAAAAGTAGTAATCAGCAAAATACACATGAGCACTGATGATGGAAGTGTAGCGGCTTACGAAAGTAGCGCTGCTATGTTCTGCTGTGTGCGTAGAAATATTCAGTTGATGTTAATTTTTCCGTTGTTCCTTGAAATGTTAATCATGCCTGATTATTTCTGAATATATCGTTACGAATCTTAGCCTAATAATCATTATGCATTGACAAGCAAATAAGTTCGAAATAATCATATTAAATAAAATATGAACTCTGGCTTAGATCTATATTACTTTGGCCCTTTTTACGGAACACCATCGATATATTAAATACATACATGCGTCATAGAATAACATCACAACCCTCATGGACCGTATTATTTACAACATAAGCTGGACATCTAATACCAATTGCTATTTTCCTTTTTAGCTTGGTTTTTAATAAATGCAATTTTCAAGCAATATAAAAGTGAAAAAATATATAAATGTAAAACAGATACTTTACGCGATCTTAACCTCCCTTTTTAATGGCGCTTTTCAAAATGTACGATTAAAAGTTAACGTAGACTTTAACAGCAACTTCGGCATACAAAACTTGCCGTTAAAGTCCCTGTTAACTCTTAATCGTACATTGTGAAAAGGGCCGTAAGTCGGTAAAAAGTAGGACTTTCCCGGACGCACATTTTTTCCCCGGACAGAGACCACAAAAAGAGGACAGTGTCCGGGAAAAAGAGGACGGATGACAACCCTAACCCAGCTATATCACCTCTGATGGGGAGTTTTTTGCCTTTACCGCGGTATGGGTATTATTAAAAAATACCCATACCGCGAAGAGTAACCGTCTAGCTCTGTCCAACAAAACAGTTAAATGTGTTATTTGACATAGAAATGCTGAACACATCTTATACGATAAAAGTAAGACATATAAGATATACTTATCCATATATATATTTATCCATCTATTTTCATGAAATAAAGCTTATTTTTATTTGTAACTAGGTGTGCCCGCCCGCTTCGCAGATTTCGTAACTCGCGCTTAAAGTTCGCTTTATGACTATAAGGTGTCCATAGAATGTAATACATATAAAGTTCTTTAGATAAGGCTTAAATTTCCCGTTGTGCAAAATAAGCACTGCTACCAACGTTAAAAGAAATCTTTCTGGTTTCCAGCAGCATTTATATAATTAGTAAAATTGCGTATTTTTGCTCTTTTTCTATTTTGCCTATCAAATGAGATGTTTTATAGCGGTTAAAAGTACCCTAAGTATGAATCACGACTCTATACCAAATTTCGTGAAAATCCGTGCGGTGGTTTTTCCATCGATTGCTGTTTACGCCACCATACAAATTTGCAAAAAATATTTCATGTACAGACCGCCCCTTTTACAGTTTTATTATATGTAGAGATATAAGTGGCTTTAAGATTTGTTAATAAAAATGGTAAATTTTTGCCATTTTCGGTTTTTCATATATTTTAAAAAAATTAAAATTTTCCAATTTTGCATAAAAAATATATACATACATTTCATCATTGCGGTATGAATAATTCCGAAACCATTTAGTATATAAAAAAAAATTGTTAGAATGCCTTAAAGGTATTCTTATTCCAAGTTTTTTAAAATGTTTTTTGTAAGGAAATTGGATAACCCTTTTCCAAGTTATGATAAAATCGGTGGAGCAACGTCTCCAAAACTCGATTTTTTGCAAAAATCAGATGCATAATCTCACTTTATTGTGAATAAAATCAATGTTTATCCATCGATTTTTGTAAAATATAGCTTATTTTATTTGTGGTATATGTGGCTTTAAGGTCAATGAATAAAAAATGGTAACATTTTGCAATTTTCGATTTTTTATAAATTAAAAAAAAAAAATAAAAACATCGATTTTGCTTAAAAAAATATATATTTTTATCATTGCGGTCTGAATAATTCTGAAACCATAGAAGTATATAAAAAAATAATGTTGAAAATGCTTAAAGATAATTGTATTTAAAGTTTTTTAGTGGATTTTGTAATAAAATTGGACAATTAAAGTTTTTTAGTGGATTTTGTAATAAAATTGGACAACCCCTCTATAACTTATTATAAAATCAGTAGAGCAGCCTCTTCAAAAAATCCCAAATTTAAAATGAAAATAAAAAATTGTATCCATAGAATTTAAAATTTCGACTGTTTTTTATTCAGGGTACTATAACACATCAAAAAAATATAGTGGTACTTCACTGGAATTTTTCTTGTTACATAGTGTAACCAATAACCAACAAGCAATTGTGTCATCTATGAATACTACAGCCGAACAAACAAAATACCACAGATATCAAACTGAATAAAAGATTCCTTTAATCCTTTATTTGTAAGCACTCAATATTTCATCGCGCAAGCGTGTACCGATAATTTATGAAAAAAAAATGCAGCAACGCCCCTTTTTTAATCGAAGCCTACATACAAGGGACTACTACGTATTTTCTTAATGCGGTATAAAATTATTTTCAGATTAAATCAGGGATTTTGTGTGATATTTAAAACAAACCTTGTCTGATTTCACTTGGTCCCACTTTTTATGCTAGAAATTTACCAACTTTTTAAATCCTTTAAGGGAAATGCTGCAGCTTTTTTTATATAAAAAAAAGCATTTGAAAACAGTTTCTCTGATTCTATAAAATTATCCTCTACTTAAAAAAAAAACAACAAAACCTTTCATAATACGACTTATTGACAGTTGCATCTGCGCGTTGGAAACATTTAAGTTTCAAAAGCTGACTGGCGGCCACTGTCCACTGGCTAATATGTATTAGAGGGTAACATTTAAAGGGCCACTTTTCAAACGCCGCAGGATATTTTACTTTTTCTTTAATTCTAATTGTGACCAAAAGGTAATAACAATTTATTGTTGTATTTATTTTTGTAGACTTTCCATAAATTCGATTAACTTTGAAATTATCTACTTGTATCGAATGCATGCCCAACAAAAGGTTCAGTTTTTCACACTTCGCTTCACAAATGGGCTGTAAATTCCGACTGTACAAATAATGATAGATAATAATTATGTAGAAAAACAAGCGCGTGTCCTTTTCTTTTTTTCTATTTACATTTTTCAGCAGAAATCAGTTGATATGGTCAATTAAAAATGTATGTTAAAAATTATGACAGTTACATATGATTTTATGATTTTTGTTTTTGGTTTGATTTGAATTGTAATAACTTTTATGAAAATCGCCTGACTGGTCAATAGTAATTATGATGTTGTGTTAATATTACAGTTGTAATTGTTCTTTTGTTTTTAGAGTCGCAATTATTTCATTTGTTTGTTTAGGATGAGATCTTAAATTTAATAATGCACAGATGTGTTTTCGGAAGAGTGATAAAATTAAAACTCATAGATTTGAAATAGTTACATATCGTTATATGAAACGTTAAACTATGTAAGTGACAAAAATTTCGATCGATCCATCCAGTATCATCAAAAAGAAAACAATGTAGCCACTATAATTTGTACTATTTCATAAAAGGGTTTCCCTCTCCTATAATATTTTAAAAATTGTAGCTATATGGTTTTAAGTTTTATATGACGATATGTTTTAAATCCATGTCTTTTTATACCCTTTATACAAAATGGAATGGGTACATGTGTGTAATTTCCACAATATTAATTTACGACCCCTTAAAGTACACATGTAAATATATTCTTGGTCCTTATAGATAGGAAAGTTGAATTATCGATGACCGTCTGGCCGTCCGTCCATCTGTTCGTCTGTCTGTACGTGAAATCGATTTTCCAAAGGCCCCAGAAAAGTTACAGTCTTCGGATTTGGACTAATATATCAGGATTTGCCTCAAATATATTGGTATTGAAAGTCATCAAAAACAAAAAAAGGAAATTCCTCACTTGCCTTAGATTTGAGTATATGGTAATTGGGGAAGGGTATATAAGACTCGGCATAGCCGAATATAACACTTTTACTTAGTTTTAATAGAGTCAATAGGTCGATTTTCTATAAACGTTTGAAAATATATCAGCTGAAAGGTAATACAAGTTCAAGTCAAATCCTTCATGATTATGAGGCTCATCATTAACCTGAATTACACAAATTTTGCTATAACGTCTTTACATTGGATTTTGTTAAAAATTAGTCTCAAAACCAGCCAATCACTTCATAAGCTGCCAAACAAATCGTCATATCGACAAATAAAAAACTAGGATGGCTTATCTGACAACACTGTATCAAGGTGGATTTATACAGGTGGTATTATAAGCACAGCTGTTCTACTTTTTTGTATTTGTATATGTTGAGATAGGGGCTGAGATGTCAAATGTTATTGTCATGTTGTAATTGTTTTAGAAAATTAATTCGTCTATATTTATAAAAGTTTGTACATTTTGAATATTGTAGATTACGTCGATAAATGTGTCCATTAAAATTTGCGTCAAAATAAACACAAAAATAAATAAAATCCTTCCTGCTGAAACTCTTATCAAAATAAAATAATACAGCAAAGAGACGAAGGAGATGTAATTTTGCATTGTGTTTATTACACATTTAGTGTTAAAAACCTAACAAACTAATCGAAATTCAAAGTGGTTGTAATCTGTTTGACCGCTTCGCTTATTTTCGTTTATATATTTTTTTAAGTACGAGTTTTTTATTACGCATGAAGGTCAAAATGTTTCGAAATTATCTGAGATTTTAACACGCCACTCTATGAATTGAATGATGTTGTGTATGTATTTATGAGGCAGCATCCATAAAATTTGAACATTGTTTGTTTCTGTGATTGTCGACATTAAACCCACCCCTTCAAGGCAGACAAAGTAAATGTAAAAAAATCTCCATGTTTGTTTTTTGTAGTCGATTTCTGTTACAATTTTATATAAAAATGTCACAAAACATTTACGGAAAAACAAGAAAAAAATGTGCGCTAAAAAATATTTAAAGTAGAAAAAAAAAACTGGATCATTATTATTAAATAGCTGCATAAGGGGATGGATGGCATTGAATGATGAGCGCGCACTGACTGCTGTTTTATGAGGTTACTGCTGTTTTATGAGGTTCGAATACGATAAATGCTTATAATTTCATGTTTTCATATTTGATTATTATGTTTTCATGTGATTATAATCGGAATAATGTGGTGGAAGATGAGCCTTTTTGTTGTTGACTGAATTTATTATTTTGTATATAAACAGCTGCCCTGCCTGCTGGTCTTCATTTATCTACTGCAAGCTTTTATTAATGTGCAATTTTTTTTTATTTAAAATTTTGTCTTCTTTTAGTTTACAATAAAAATTTGAGGAGATCAATCTCTGAAAGCCTTTTCATGCCATTCAATGTATTAAAAGTGAAACGAATTGAGCGTGGCGCACAGCACTGCATCTGACAACTCAGCTTGACAACTCTACAATGTTGATGGTTGATGGTTGATGATGCTGCTGTCATTCTAAACTATAGATTGTGCATTGTTTGGGTGCCTGTTTGTTTAATTGACATGAGAACACGCCCTTCACCCATTTAAACACCAGATTATATCAGCTTAGTTGTTGTGTAATTCTGAGGTTTTTCAATCAATTCTCTGGCGTTTCTGTAATTTCTTTGCCGTTAACACTTTTAAATTAAGTGGCCAAGGAAGTATTTACTTAACAAAAAAAAAAAAAAAAATCATTCGTATTTTTATAGCTTATATCTACATGTGTTTCGAAAATGCTTTTTTTTCGAATCGAAATTGTACATAATAACTCCAAATTATTTTGATATTTATTTATAAGATATTTCGTATGTTAACATAAGTGGTAGGCGTATATATTTGGACATTTAAGCTGTTTTTTCTTCTTTTTTTATTTCCAATCCCTTACAACGAAAAAAAGAAATTAAAACTATTTATATTAGCAGGAAATATTGTATATTAATCGAAAGAAAAAGACTTTTTACATTTCAAATGTGTTTTGTTAATTTTTTTTATTGAAACTAAAAACAGGAGAGTTCAGTATGTGGCATAACTAACTTGACCAGACATCCCGGCTTAGCCGGGACTATCCCGCTTTTAAGAGTTCGATCCCGCCTAACATTTGTATCCCGCTTTTTCGAGTTTTAAGATTTATAGTTCTACTGTTTTAATTATTGTAAAACATTTTGAAGATTTTTTAACTGAATAAAAAGATATCTATCTCCTTTTTCAGCCAGTACAACTCATTGAGTTAAACCCCTTTAAAATTAAAAAAGTGCATTTTTAGACGTTGCTTCAAAACTCATTACTTGAAAATTTCTAATCCTAAGATACTACTTTTAAATTAGCAATGATCACGGAATATAGCCATGAGTCTCATCTACAATTTACAGTGATTTTTAAATTAAAATTTTATATCAAAACTCGTTAAACTCCAGTTCAATTTCGTAATTTTTGCGTTTAGGAGTCCAATTGATGTTTTCGAGATCAATCACTATCTCATCATCAGTGTGAGGGTGGTGAAGTCAAGTAGGCACCTAACATTAATAGTTCGACTAAAATTCATAACTTCAATATTAAAATTTCGCTATTAAGACGAAAAAGAAATAAAAAGTCTTAAAAGCGAAACGCTAAAACTAATTTTGTGCTGAACATATCTGTGGTTTGGTGCTAAAAGGGCCAATGTCAAAATATTTATTATTGAGAAAAAGACAATTTGAGTTTAAGTTTTCTACAGTAACATTGGCTAGCAAAACCCTTATGAGAACAGCTTAATGCATTAGACATTGGCTGTTTCAGCAAAATAAAAGAGAGCAGAAACCTAATGCAATGATTAATTTAAAACAGCAAAATATTGACATTGGTCCTTTTAGCACCAAGCCACTGATATAAAACATAAGATGCTTAGATCCGACAAAAAATACCAAAGTTACAAGAAAATATTCTTTTTAATATAAACTGAACTTAAACAATTTCCTATGAAAGATAACTTCGGATTTTTCTCTTACATTTTCTTATATATGTTGGATCTAAACAACTTTTCATGTTTCATGTGTTCGACACAAAATTATGTTTATAAAAATTTTGTTTCATATTTCAAAAATACATATACATATATTAGTGGTAGGCTAGCTCATCTATATGCCTGCATTTCGTTGGGCGTTAAAGCCAACTCATCAATCAATTTTTGTTTCACCGTAACGGAGAAATTAAAAATGACGATTTGCAGAAAACGTCTAAAAATGCAAATTTTTAAATTTTAATGAACTTTCTAAGTAAAGGGTGTTTTTTTTAGAGGTATAGAACTTCGAATTGAAATAAAAGACAAGAAAATCGTTTTAATGTCCATCAATTAGGCTTTATTGGAAGGATAATTTTATGCCATTAATGTTAAAATATGATTTCGGGCATGAGGCCGCCGCGGCTGGCTCGAATAAAGCCAATTCTCCAGGTCCAATTTTCAACCACTTTTTCGAGCATATGGGGCCGTATGTTGGCAATAACGCCACGAATGTTGGCTTCCAAGTCCCCTAACGTTTCTGGTTTGTTGGCGTAGACGAGCGACTTCACATATCCCCAAAGAAAATAATCCAATGGTGTCAAATCACACGATCTTGGTGGCCAATTGACAGGTCCATTCCGCGAAATTATGCGCTCATCGAATGTTTCCTTCAATAAATCGATTGTGACGTGCGCTGTGTGGCATGTAGCGCCGTCTTGTTGGAACAACAACTCATCCACATTCATGCCATCCAATTCGGGAACAAAATAGTCGGTTATCATGGCTCCAATTGCTGTGCACGGTGGCGAATCGATTCATTCGGGTCCTCTTCAACACTTTGCTCTACAGCGGCAATTGTTTCTTCGGTGCGCACTGTTCGACGTCTCTGCGGATGCGTATTATCACATAGAGTAAACGTAGTGCGAAAACGATCCATGGTTAACCGAATTAATTGCTCTGATGGACGATTATGTCGACCATAAAATGGACGGAGCTTGCGGTAAACTTCGCGAACTGAACCATTATTTTCGAAATAAATTTGCACGATTTGCAAGCATTGTTCTTTTGTCAACCTGTTCATGATGAAATGGCAAACCAAACTAAATATTAATCACTTGACAGCTGACAAAATGGCCGCCAGTTAAAAAAGTGATGCCAACTTAAAGTTCTATACCTCAATAAAAAACACCCATTATATATCGTTAGCTGGAATGCTAAAACACGAATAAACTTTTTTTAGATTTTATAGGAGAGATGAAAAACTAAATAAAATATGTATTCACTTCAACATCCTGAAGTTAAGTTTCTTTTTTCGTTTTTAATTTGGTCGATTTTTATGATAAAGGTTCGAAAATTTGCGCTTCGATGTAATATTCAATAATTATATAACAATGCGATTTTGAATTATTTATTAGTTATGTGGTTTTCCATTTCAAGTAACGATATGGAACTTTATAGTTGCATATATGTATATAAAAGAAATCATGTATATACTCGTATTATCATAGAAATGGACTGTTTTTACATCATCCCTCGTTGCACAAGATATTTTATAAAATCACGCTTTTTTGGTCGTATTTCCTTCAGAATCCCGCTTTTCAATCTTTCTTGTCCCGCTTTTTGGAAAAACCTTCTTTCCACGTTAGGCATAACTATTTTGACATATTTTATGCATTGCTCATTTCAAAGACGTGAGAACTTTAAACTAAAGAAAAATGAATTATACTTGTATAAATTAATAAAAAAAAAAGTATATTACACCTTTAGCATTTAGAATTCTTGTGTTCAGTTTGGAACAGAGTCCACCAAGAACTGGAGAAACTCTGTTGGAATCTTGTTCCACGTAATTTTGATGTCTGTGATCGTTTCATCTCTCATTCTTGCGAAGTTCGTGGATCTATTTCGCTTTATGTGACACTTCGCTTTTATGATATTTTATATTACACTAAAATCTGGACCTTTGGGTGGCCAATACAGAGCTTAGTGATCATCCTGCTCCAAAGCACCCAAAGCTGCTACTTTGGAGTGGAATAAAAGCAAATAAGTTCGAAATAATCAAATTAAATTATTCACATAAGCGAAATATCCATTCGCCGGCGTTTAACTGAAGACAATATGAAGACATACGTTGCCAAAATAAGTCATTTTATTACTACCGAAAGTAGTATGACGCACTTAGAACTCGCCAAAAACTATATCAGCAACCCTTTTTCGTTTTAGCGTAATATACTCTGGACTGATGAAAGTAGTTTCAAGTACCAAACATCACCAAACTTTTTTTTGACCAATTAAATTAAAAATCAATAAAACATGGCACATGTATGCCAGAAAGTTATCCATGGAAGCGGTAGTGTTATGTTCTATGGATCTATTTCACATAATGGATCAGGGGACTTAGTTCCCGTCGACGGTTCCTCGACCTAACATCAATATTTAATAATATTAAATATATGTGCATTGCCCTCCGGCCATAGGTTAATCGGATATTTAAACTGAAAGCAAAGCTTTTCAAATATAAAAAGAATTTTGAAAATCAGTCCATAAATACAATATTCGCCCCGCCGATTTCGGAAAAAAACCAAACTGTAGGCAAAGCCAAAAAAAGAATTTTTAAAATCGGGCCATAACTGGAGGAGTTATGCGATAATCAATATTTTGGGTGGGGCGGGGGAAGATTTCCCCACCGATTTTCGAAAACAGTTTGCGGGACCAACCTGCAAGCAAGGCCTTTCAAACAATAAAAAATTCTGAAAATCGGTGTATAAAAGGAGGAGTTATGCGATAATCAATATTTTGGGGGGAAAAATTTCCCCCCCCGATTCACGAAAAAAATTTATGGGACCAATCTGCAAGCAAGCCCTTACAAACAAAAAAAGGATTTTGAAAATCGGTTAAAAATGACAGAGTTATGCGTGTACAAACATAAAAAAGTTAAAAAAAAACGTACACACGAATTGATAACTCCTTCTTTTTTGAAGTCGGTTAAAAAAGAAGAGAAAACGGCTTAAATGTCAAAATATATATGCCCACCACTGTACATATTTAACTCAGCACTACATACGAATATGTTCCCAAATCAAGAAATTTACAACTTTAATTTGGTGCGTCTTCAGTGACTTGTCTTGTTCAGAACGATTTCGATCAAATTTTTGGCAAGCTTCTTTCTGATTGATTCTGAAAGTTTTATAAGCAGCCAGTACATCTAACTCGTACGAGTCAAAAGCGGGAAAAATATGTACAAAGAAATAGAAAATATCAAGTATCCATGGGATTGGGTTGGTCTACTTTAACTTCTACATTTTCTAGTGACTTTTAAAAACATAATTTTAAAAAAGTTTCATACTAAAAGATAATTTAGTATAACAAAGTACAAATAACATACAAGAGGATTCAAGAAGAGAGCATATAGAGATGGCAGGTAACAAAAGAATTTGGTTATTGAATATAACAAATTAATTCTCTTTATTTTCAGAGTCTTAAATAAACATTTAGCTTCTCTGTAGGTTTAACCTCATCAGCTGCGACAAATAAAGTATTTTATTAAGCTTACAACAATAACAAATATAAAACTTGTATTTTTCTAGTGTAATTAGAAAATAACAATAAAAACAACACAATAAGTAAACTCTTAAGTCGTTGCTAGACAAGTCAATATAAAGGCTTCAATATAAGTGTGTGTGTGTTTGTTATGAAAACCAAAATCATTTTCATATCCCTCAATATTTCCCCTCCGTATATGTGTATATGTACATACATATAATGAAGCTGAATATTGACTTGTCTAGCAGCCACTTTAAATAAATAAATTTTAGAATTTGCTACTTCATAGATACAAGAATACATATCGTCACAGAAAATGCAAAAAGCCCTATCTGACATTTTAAAAGTTTTACAGGAGAAGCATAAAACTTATTTTAATGAAAGCTATATCGGTAATTAGTGCAAAATCTTACAATACAAGTAAAAAAGGACCCACAAATTTATATATTTATTGTAAAGTTTTCCACAAACTGTCAATATATTTTTTCATGCAAACAAGTTTTATGCTTCTCTTGTTAAACTTTTCAAATGTCAGATAGGGCTTTTTTGCATTTTCTGTGACGATATGAAGCTATGGTATACATTTGTATATGCAATACAAAAAAAAAAACAAATATACAAATGACCGACAATAGCACAAAATAGCAAACAACATCAACAACAACAATAAAAATAATAGTTGTAACTGCAATAACAATTTTACTATCAACCACCACCACAAATGATGCATAACACATTCATGAATCATGATGCACGACTACTTTTATATTGTGCATGAATATTGCACATATCCATGCTCCTCTTACGAGTGTTTGATATCATACGGCTGCATGGATGTGTTGAAGGGATGGATATTATTTGTTTGAGTTAAGGATCCTGGAAATACCCCGGGTCATTCCGATACGAGTATGCAGTGAGTGTGCAACTGCTACGTTTATTCACTGACACTATTCGGTTTGGTTAAATATGGTTCCCCGGTTGGCCAATTCTTTCAGACATCTTGCAAGACTAACCTGACCAGACATCCCGCTTTTGGCGGGAGTATTCTGCTTTTTTAAGGTCGATCCCGCTAAAAATTTTATCTCGTTTTTTCAATTTTAAAATTCCAACATAGTGAGATGCTTATAATAAAAGCGGTATAAAATTTTTAAGCGGGATCGACCTTAGAAAAGCATAATAGTCCCGCCAAAAGCGGAGTATCTGGTCAGGTTATGCAAGACCGATGCATGACAATGTTAAAGCGTCGATGACCTGCTGGTGCCAGCTCAAACAGATCAGTGAGGACATATTCAAACAAATGGACGCTAAGTTAATACATGACAACAAGAGCGACACTGCCACCCATCTTTTCATTAATGACCATGTAAATGACAACATCCTCAGAAATGTCCCCTTTACATTTTTTCGTTTGTTCCTTTCTTACACGTGCTCTACAATAACAATTTGAGGAATTTGTCGCTCAGAGAGTATTTAATACAAGAAGTTTTAATAGAAATTGTAACAGAAATTTTCATCAGCTTAATTTTAGCAAGCAGGAATGTATCAAAATGATTGAAACTGGTGACAGACTGAGGGACAATGTCCACAAGAAGTTCATTTGCTGGTATACGAAGAGTAGTATTTTTTTGTTGTAACGAAATTATACAAAATGTTAAATTGAACGTTGCAAGACTAGCTTGCAGACAATATCTACCAACTAGTTGGCATGACCAGTTGAATAGCTTTTCTTTTACCCATTCTTTGACTACGTTTTCTGTTACATTGTCTTAAAAAAACTGTAATCGACAAATATCGTGCATGACAAATGTCAAAATTTTCTTAAGTGTCGTTGACGAAAATGTCCTCTACGACGAGTTGGCCAACCGGATCGTTGCAGTATGGTTGTTGTGTGTGTAATGGTGTGTCTAGTGCGGTTTGATTCATACAGTAGCTTTTGGTCCTATAAGTGTTGTTACACTACCAACTACAGTGCAGCTTATCTGTCAGCAACACAATCAGTGGTGTTATGAATTTTTTTACTGGGATATACTTTTGCGGGTGATACTTGGTATAACCACCATATTTAGAAGCCCTACATACGGTTACTTATGAATTTCATTTTAGTGTAATTGCGTTGAATATATATATCATTATTTTGTTTAAGAGGCTAAAACAAAGTAAGCCCAAATTTAAGCAGGTTAAAAACGTATGTGCCTGTACGTATCCATTTTCTACAAACAAGTGAAAACTTTGCAATCTGTAAAGTTTATTACAAAGTTTTATATCTTTTGAACGTCTATAGCGTACTTTTTGGTCTGTTTATCTTCTTATTAGAAATCCTTTTTATTAATTTCTATTTCTGCAATTTACATTCTTCTTTTGCTTTTCTGGCCAAACCAAATGAATTTAATTCACATAACTTTGAAGTCTACTTGATAAATGCTCTTGTACCTCTGGCTGTGTCTGCTTTTCTGTGTTTAAAGCCAGAAGCATTAAACATTGATTGGCGATATTGGTTGCTCTAAGGCATTATTATTACAGTAGAAGTTCATCCTATACTAACCACAATGAATTTGCAGGAGAAAATATGTTGATAATGTTTCCTTTTTACATTAACATGTTGTTAAGTAACTCCCAATCAGTGCTTGGAAAAGGAAACTCCAAGTAGCTGCAGCAACGAAAAAACACAAAACAGTCTAGCTAAAAAATTTTCAAAACTTGTAGCCGTTCATTTACAATTACAACTGCTACCGTCACATTTTGGTAGCGGTAGTTGTAGTAGTACCGCAAAAAGAAAAAAAAATATTTTACTTTTTAACTACTTTTGCTGCTACCCTTAATGTTATTATCAGGCAAACCACAAATATGCAATTGTATGTTTTTTCCTTTGCGGTGAATGTAGGCACAGATACGATACTTATACGTTTCTGAACTTTTTAAGAACTCTGGCATCGATTTGTTGGTGCATATTTTTTGCATTTTTTATCCTTTACATCATGGTTTTGCATATTTCCGGCTTAATCGCATTTTAATGGTATTTTTCTAGTTTTTGTGGCATATTTAGCTCTTTTCCTGCATATCTTGGCATTTTTATATTTTAATATTCATATTTAAAGAAAGCAATAAAATCTGTTTTGTGAAACAGTTTTTCAATAATTTTTCAAAATTCATGATTTTTTCTTTGACTCATTCTATTATTTTACTCCGAGTTTATTCACAGCTTTAACAATTTTTAATTACTTTCGATGACTTTTTGAGCAATACCAATTTTTTTCGAGATTGTTGATTGGTTGCATGCAATAACGTCCAAGGACACAATGTGCATGTGGACTATTTTCATTTCGAAAAGGAAATATTGTTCATGTAGTATATTATTTCCTTTTCAAAATGGAATAATATCCATCGAAATTGAGAAATAACGTCCATGAGCATTATTCCTACTATGAAATGAAAATAGTGTTAATTTTTTTCCTCTGGGTTATAAAATAGTGGCTTCGCTGGATAAACAGTTTTTGCTTATCGACCAGCTTCCGGGCTTATGGATTTTCATCTCCTGTATGTCGAATAGTAGCTTCGCTGAGTAAAGATTTTCTGCTAAGATTGCCTTGCTTGCGGCCAGTGGTTACGTAGACAGAAAATCTTAACTCAGCGAAGACATTATTCTACATATCAAGAGAAGAAAATCCTTAAGCCCAGCAGTAGGCCGACAAGAAGCATATATTTACACGGAAAAGCCACTATTCAATATACATAAAGGAGATATACCTTAAGCCCGGCCGAAGGTCGGTCATGCAAAAAACAATTTTTACTCTACAAAATTACTCTACAAAATTGTTTTTCGAAAGAAATAAAATCATAATTCATAATCGACAAATAGTAAAAAATATACAAAATGGTTATGAATAAATATAAAAGTAAAAAAAAATAAAATTTTGTCCTAAAAAGGAATAATGTCCAGTGGACTTTATTTCCATTTCGAAAAGTACACTGAAAATATCCATGCAACATATGCACGAAAACGCTCGTAGATTTTACGAATTATTTCGTAATTTCGCACCACGAAATTATCTAGTAAAATATACGAAATGTACGAAAATAAAAAAAAGTGCGGCTCAAATGGGGCACGAACTTCCAATCTTCATATTTCTAGGCAAGTACTCTACCCACTGAGCCACTTTCTACTTATCTTATAAGAGCTAAAAACTAGTTTCATTTACTTACATCTGAAAAATATGACAATTTACACAACATTATTTTAATTAAGTTTTTTATTTCAAATATATTTTTTAACAAAGAAAAATGCTTACGAAAGGTTTTCGTTACTTTCGTAATTTCGTTATATGTACGAAAATTTCGTATATTCTACGAGCAAAGTAACTACGAAAGTTTTATTTTCGTAAAATGTTGCATGTATTATTTTCCGTGTAGATAATGTTCATAGACATTACTTCCTTTTTTTAAGTGGAAATTATAATCGAGTTTGCGAATACTTAAGCTAATTATGCGATTTTGCTGATTTATAGAAAAAATAAGGAAAGGATGTGCGATACATTAGTAAAAATTTAAGCCAAAAAATTGCTTGGGGTTTTGCTGCCCAGCATTTTAATTCTGAGTGATGAAAGGACATATTTTTGGTGCATATTTAATGCGCATAAAACACTTTTGTTAGGGAATATTTCCGGTTTCCCTGGTTATTATATTGCTAACAATTTACAAATAGTTCCTAAAATCTTCAATACCCCAATAAAAGTGATTTTTGCAAGTTTTTAAATCAATTATATTTATTTGTTATATTCGAGAATAATATTTCTTCTGCCAGACATGATACAAACTTTACTAAATGAACTTTAAATTTGCAACAATAACCATTGCAGAAGCACTGTTTCAGAGATTTAATAACGAAACAAAATTTCCGATTATATGTTTGTCCCTTAGAATTTTATTGCAACAATTATGCCGTTGTTGCTGGTGTTTTATATCCAGGCATTTTTCTTGTATTTCATCTAAGTATGAAAAATAAAATAAATTCTAGGAACTAATGAATAATGAGCGTTTAATTCCACTTATATGTTTGCTTTTCATACTTGGCCAAATATTTAATTTTTTCTATTTTAGGAAAATATCCTTTTAGACATTTCATTTGATTTCATTTTGTTTTTATTTTGTTTCGAAAAGCTGCTTAACTTGTAATATTTTGAAAAAGACAATTGGATTGTCTGGTATCTCTTAAAGAGATAGCGAGACAAATGAACCTGACATTAGTCTGAGTTCCAGGACTTTCAGATTGCTCTGGCAACAATATTGCGGACGGGATTGTCAGAAAGGGTGTGACATTGAGCAGCTCAATGTTCTGCCACTTCACTGACATTCCTCCACCTCACTGAAAGCTGTTGATTCAGCATGAATCATACAGGTTTGCACTACATTGGTGCGAGAACGAAGGCACCTGCCGAGTGGCTGGGCTTACGTGGCCAAACTACGACCTGCTCCATCCTTGGTAAAGGTCATATGAGACTATTAGTAACAGTACTCAGAGAATATTCCGAACCATGCCAGAAGGATGGCTCTAAATTACAACGACTATTGTAGAAATTGTAACGATGAAGAGGAAGAGGAAACGGTTCTTCACTTTCTATGCCGATGTCCAGCTCTAGCCAGCGTAAGGGCAATAATATTTGACCAACACACTGCCGGACTTAGACAGTCTGGAAAATGTTGGGCTATCCTCTTATTTAGAACAATCGGGATGGGTTGACACGGCGACATAGGCAACTATAATTCAATTACTGTCTTCTCCAGGGTATCACAAATGGACCTAATTAGCGGACCTAAGTGAGCCACTTCTTAAGTTGTGACTACTGCCCTCTCAACCTCTAGCGTTCGAAGCACCATTTGGCAGCACTAATTTATCGCTAGCATTTTTTAAGAGTGAGTCTATACCTGATAAATTTTTTTCATGATAAATGTCAAATCGTTATCAAGATAAAAATTTATCAGGTATAGACGGCATTTATTAGTGTTATGGCAGTGTCTTGACAATTTTGTCAGAGCTCAAGCTCAGACAAATTTGCCTTGATAAAAACGCAAAATGTTTGACGTTTAAATTTATTTTGAAAAACTAACATGTTTACAACATTTTTGCAAAAAATATATATATATACGATTAAAGAAAAATATGAATGCTTTAATTAAATAAAATCAGTTTAATGAAAAAAAAGTGAAATAGTGCATGAATAGTGACAAACTTCCTTCACGACGACAAACAAATAGTGATTTATCATAACAAAAAAAAAAAAAACCACAACGTCTTCGCATGTATGCTTGCATTAACACAAATTTGACAACGGCTCTGTCGACATTTTGTTATTTGTTATAATAAAAATATATCAGGTATAGACGTAGGGTAATGAAAATACTTGACAGAGCGAGCTGCTACATATTGTTGCAGCTACGGCAACATTTTATTTAATGTTTCAATAATATTAAATCAACATGAAAAATGGGAATGAAGAAAATTAAGACAATGGTAAAACTGGGTAAGTGCAGTTTAATATCAACTTGAGTGATTTAATTCTCGTATTAAATTTTCACGAAAAAGTTGTATACAGTAATTTTGACTTAGCTGCACAATCAACTTTTCACGATTTTTTGTGCAGATAAGTCAAAAATTATGTTAGCTTAAATGTACTTATCTGCCTTAAGGTGCACGTACACACAATTATTTAATGTGTGCAGCCAACCTTAATTTTTTATATGAAAATAATTAAAAACTGGCAAAAAATATGTTAAATGTGCAGGTAAGGTATACAAAGTGCACTTAAAATAGGATTTTGAAGAATAATTACAGAAAACAAATATTTTGTGCAGTTAAGTCAAAATTCATCAAAGATTGGATATTTTGTAAGAAAATAATTTTAAAATGTCAAAGGTTTAAGACGTCTATCTTAAAAATGCAGGTATAGAAAGTGCACTTAAAAAACAATTTTCTATGGGGTTTTAAGGAATATTGACACCAGATAATAATTTTGTGCAGTTAAGTCAAAAGTGCTCTTAAACAAAAGGCAGTTAAATCAAAGCTACTGTATACATATAAGAATTGAAATCACATTCAACAGAGCCACCTGACAAGTGGTGATAAGCATAATACACGTAAGCACTGACGATGGAAGTGTAGTGGCTTCCGAAAGTGTCGCTGCTCTGTTCTGCTGTGTACGTTGAAAAATTAAGTTGATGTTAGTTTTTCCTTGTTCCTTGGAATATTAATCAAGATCAATTCTTCATGAATTAAACGTTACGAAGCTCAGCCTAATAATCAATTTTGATTCATAAGCAAATACGTTCGAAATAATCATATTAAGAATGAAACATAGTTATTTCAAAAGGAAAAATGTTCTTTGAAGGTTATTGTTTTTACTCCCCCTCATAACTTTGCTCTACTTAATCATAGAATAATGAAACTTGAAACATAAGGCGTACCTAGAGAGGTGACGTCATAGGTGAAATTTATAGCTAGAGAGCTGAAATTTGGTATACAGGTAGGTCCTGATGAACAATTAATGAAACAAATTTGAAAATGGGCTCTTTTCATTTGGGGGGACTATGGATCCCCTTCTTTGTATGGAGCTCTTCCAGTATAGCTAGAAAGCTGCAGTTTGGTACACAGGTAGGTCCTGATGAGCAATTAACGAAACAAATTTTGAAAAGGGGCACTTTTCATCTGGGGGACTAGAATGGCCTTCTTTGTATGGGGCACTTCCAGTATAGCTAGAAAGCTAAAATTTGGTATACACGTAGGCCCTGATAAGCAATTAAAGAAACAAAATTAAAACGGGCACTTTATATCTGGGGGGACTAGGGTGCCCCTTCTTTGTTGCCTAGAAATGAGATGGTATTGTACCTATCAAGAACTTGGTCCTTATTTTGATCTCAGCACTTTTTATGGCCGAAATTTTTTGATAGGAATTTGGCCTTATTTTCACATTTATGTTTTATGCAGCAAAATCACTAGCGGAAAATGATAAATTAACCTTGTTTTCGATGATTTTACTATGAACTTTTTCTGTGAGAATAAATCACTAAAAACCACAGCATTTAAAAAAGAGATTATCATAGAAAACAAAAAATTATAAATGTTTACTCATTCAATATTATTTTATTATTTATTTTCATCAGCAACCGCAAACATCAAAAAAGGGTTTAAATCTCATTTGAATTTTTAATGAAAAAAAAATTATCCTTTTTTTCTATATATTTATGGAACAAAATACAGACTTTGTACAATACTTTTCAATAAAAATACATTTTTAAAAATAACAAAGACGATTGTTTATTTATAATATAAAAAAACGTTGGAAAATGCTTGAATTAATATGATTCGCCCGTGAAAATAACTCTCTACTTGAAGTTGTGTGTTCGTACTTGCCTAAAAGAGCATAATTATAATAAAAAAAAAGTAATGTAATAAGCTACAAAATAAGAAAAAATGCAGTATCAGAAATATGTAGTACTAATATAAAGCTATTACACGCCTCATACGCGAAGCGTTGAGGTGGGTACTACTCTCACTTCACGCGAAACTTCTGATTTTTCCAACTTAAAATGGCTCTATTATTATCATATATTGTACTTGTAAAAAATATATTTTTAACACTCATGACATTTTTAATGTAATTTTTATTATTTAAACTAAATCAAAAACTGTTTAAAAAAGTTCTGTCTTGGACGTCCGTTTGTCTGTATGTATGGATCCTGTATGTGGTCACGATAATGACCGAAAGACTTCACTAATCGAGTCCTCTTTGTTTTTTACGTTTCAGTATAATAATAAATAGAAGCCTATTTAATTTCACGGTCTAAATGAGATTATGAGGCACTCTTGGATTTTCCAAACTATTTACTCGTATTTTCAATTAAATTTAACATTGTATAAAATACAAATTTTTTTTTACAGAGTGATCGTTTGCTTGGTTAAAGATCCTTAATTTGAGTATGCATTACAATATATTTCACAACAGTTTTCCAATATTGTTGGGTTGGCGGATTCAGAACACAACGTTGTTCTGTTCTACTGTGTACGTTGAAAACTACATTGATGGTGATTATTCCCTTGTTCCTTGGATTACACTATGCAACAAAATGAAACTTTTGTCATGACCTTTGATTAACACTATATTTTTTGATGTGTTATGGTCCCTTAACCACAAAAACAGTAGAAATTTAAATTTCTATGGATATGTTTTTTTAAAGTTCTTTCTAAAATGTGGGACTTTTTAAGAGACTGCTACACCAATTTCATCACAACTTCGAAACGGGTTACCCAATTTCCTTGCCAAAGCCGTCCAAACATTATTTTTTTACATACTAACTGGTTTCGGAATTATTCAGACCGCAATGATAAAAAATAAATTTTTTTATGCAAAATTGGAAATTTCTTATTATAAAAAATTTATAAGAAATTGAAAAGGGCAAAAACTTACCAATTTTATTGACTGATCATAAAGCCACATATGTTACAAATAAAATAAGCCTTATTTCATAATAAAGTGAAATCACCTGATTTTTTACATATTTTACACTGTATAGCAAAGTCAATTTTTTTTCTTCAAATAACAAGGTTTTTACAACTGATTCTTCATCATTTTGCAAAGTAGAAAAGCGATTTTCGGAAGGCGGCCGCACCAGATTTACCATCTTTGGGCATTTTCGCCACTGGAGCGAGGTTTGTCTATTTGGGGCTTGTATTCCTTTTCTTATTTATAACTTCAATGTATCGATCAATACCAATTTGGATTTAAATACCGTTGACTTGATTTATCTTTTGAGTGTAGAAAAAGCGTTTTCTTGTGAATTGCATTTGTCGCACGCGTTAATTTCGCGCAAATGACGGGATTTTTTTTTAAATCATTTATATTGAGTGTTTTTCTAGTTTGATTTGATGAAATCGTTCCCATTTGAATTAACTTAAAATAAATCATGTGAATCATATTGTGTTATATAGAAATATTGACATATAGAACACATGTACATATTTATTATTTTCAATATCATGTCCAAACAAGAAGGGGGAACCCCTTCGCCTACTTGCGCATCACGACAATGATAACAGTGATGGTGTTGCTCTACTTAAATGTCACTATCAAAGTAATTCATCATATTAAAATTTAATATTTAAATAGGAAAATAAAAAGGAAAGCTGAATACATAAATGATGAGGAAGTATAGAAAAATCTTCAATGAAAAGTTTAAATCTAAAGAACAAAACAATAACTCAGCTGGTTTGTTGAAGAAATGCCAAAGCCAACGAAAATTCAAAATATGAGCTGAGGGAGGAGGAATCAATGAAAAGGGAAAATTTTCAAAATCGTAAAAAAATATGATTAAAATTAATATTATTAGTTCATTTGCTTAAGGGTAAAAATAGCATATTCATAACATAAACAAAGAGATGTGTGTCTGTCATAAAAAATCATATTATATGACACGCATGCTCACATTATGTTACGCTTTATTACAAAACAAATATTATGCCTTCGCTAATGAAGTGCAAAATTTTGGCAATTTTATAATTCATAATTTATGTCATTATTGTATTATATTCCTTGTAATTAAATTAGAATATTTAGAGCAGGCAGTTAATAAATTAAATCTAATATACAATTTTTTTGCAATTTTAAATTTATTACCAAGCGGAACTCATTTGAATAGAAAAATTAAAAAAATTCACAAACGCAAAAAGGGTTTGCCAGGGAAAAGACGAACAGTTTTTATTCATTGTTGTTTATTTAAATTAAGGACAGGGGTGGCTTTTTTAAGGATCTCAGGTAAAACACATGTGTACTCTGAAATAGTTTCAACGGAAATATGGCTTAGCCACGAGCTAAAAGTTTCTTGTTTCAAAGCACAAGGTTTTAACAACGGAATAATTCATATTCAATTTTTAATAGGAATTATAGAAAAATAAAAGACACGACAATGAAAAACAAACCCTAAAAAATTCTTTGTTAAATTCTTGTTTAATTATTTAAAATTGAATGTAAAAATTCTAAAAATTATGTTTTCAGTTTTAAAAATATATAAAAATATAAATAAATAGATGTAGATAAGCAGCCGTATGTTTAAGCTGACCATATTTTGCTTGAATTCTTCATCTTAATGTTATCAGCCCCAATATGTCAATCATTAAATTGTTAATTGTTTAAATGTATGTGTGCCCATATGGGCTTTTGGTCAAGAATTGAAAGTCTTTGCTAGATGATTAAGATAACACACACACACACATCGTATTCATGAAATATTCCTTTAGAGTCTGCACTGCATTACGGGTCTTATCAGTCGGTCGCTCGCTTTTCTTTTGTTTGCTGCACAAGGATAATGGAACATTTTAAACAAAAGATTGTTTTATTTAACAAAATTGAATAAAATGCATATAAAATCTTGATGATTTCTTGTCATCTGTTCCATAACTTCTTTTAAAGTAAATTTCACATAATTTCATTAAAAATAAAAAAATTTCAAACTCTATAGACAGGCAGAGAATATTTTATTTAATAATATTTACTCATTAGGGTATTCAATTTAATAGATTTTTTAAATACCCGAAGAAGCGAGTAAATCTTTTATTTTTCTTGTGTTATTTGAGTTGTTGTGAAGAACATGAATAAATTGATCAAGTTTTTCAAAATTTGTGTCTGTTGTTCATATTAATGATAGGTTCTAAGTTTTCAAAGTATAATATTTTGGAATGAAACTTTTTGCACTAACAACTTTTTTCATTCATTTATGTGCTTAATATTGAAAATGTCTTTACTTGAATTTGCCATCCATCTGCTGCTTATGTAAAACGCAGAGTCGTGATTTGAAACAAACGTAAGATCAGTAGGTTGGTTGCATTAGAATTTAATTGTCATCATTGTTAGTTATATATTATGTAAAAAGAGGTGTAACATTTTTCATAAACTCCTTCCCCCCAATAAATATAGACTCATTACTTGGTTAGGACGTTTAGTCGGTTTAAATGTTTTCAATGTTGATGCTTAAAAAACCAGCAACACAATCTTCTTTTAATATTTTTTTTGTAGTAAGAGCAAGCAGCTGCTGTCCGGCAGAATCTGGCTACTGATTGACGTATTAGGAACGTTTTCAAACACAATCATTCATTCAATAATTTGCTTTAAGTGTAAAAAGTTTTTGTTTTATCCAAAAACCAATTCTATTGTGACCGGGATACGCTTAAAAAGATTTAGGAATTTATGGTTTTGCTTAATTGCTTAATTTTCACTACTGCTAAATTGTACCCATGACTACCTGGATCTACTTTATTTTTTAGTTTCCCTTTTGTTATTTTTTATTATTATTAGTATGCGTGAAAATCCTTGTTGAACTTTTTTGTTTTTATTGATTTTATTTTTATGTTTAAAAACTGGAATATTGCACCCTTTTTAGCCAATCGTTCTTATTTTTTTTATGGAAATCTGACATATTTATGACATTTAGTTGATTGTTTTTTGGTAAGTTGGTTTGATATCCTTTGGTGCAATATAAACACAATGAAATATTTATGGCTTCTGTTTTTTGATAAATTTTCGGTTTTTTATCGTGATATCCTCCCCGTATGTACGTAAGTGAAAAGCTGTTGATTATTATGTTTGTTAAGTTTTAAGTATATCAGAAAGAGTTCTGATGTATTTTTATGATATTTCTTTTATTTATTTAGTAAATTGCTTTTTTTTGTTAGAGTAGAGTTTTTAATTAATAAAATTATATTAAAACAATTTTAGACACTAGCATCAACTATTATATATTTACAGGTGTTACCGTTTGTAGCATCTTTAATTGCCAAATTTAACACTTAATTGTTATCGATAGCTTCTTGACTAACATCCGCTTGTTAGTGCTAATGCTAGATTTCGTCTCGAATGCTCACAAGCTAACAATGTTGCTACAGTAAAAAACCAAATAAATCGTATATCCCCCTGGATTCGAAAAAATGTGCAGTTCCCAACCCTGCTGTCATATATTTGAATAACAAGTTTTTATTAGATTTTAAGCTGCGACTACAATTGAATTTAATCAGAGAGACACAATGAATTGTTAAAAAAAATGTATCACATTATCAACGAACGACAATAAGAACAGCAAAAACACCAACAGCAATAGGAAAAGCAACTGCAACAGCAGCAGCAACTTGCATTTGGCACAATCTCATGTCATTTATACTGTCAATCATACTGTCTGCTAAAGTCTGGTACTTAATTTAATTCGAGTATAATGAATAAATGAATGCATATTCTTTACTCGCAATGGAAATAAAATGCACAAGAAACGTCATCAGTTCAAATTGTGTGTGACAGTTAGAAAGATAAAAATACAAAGCGCAAGTATTTGGGTCACTGGGGTTAAATAGAATTCACTGAAAATTTGTAATTAGAAACTTTATTATTAAGTCGACAAGAGTATTAAAATGTACATATTTATTTTCTGTAAAATGGGATGGAGTTAATAGGTTTGTGTACAAATAAATGAAATGAGATCAAGAGATACACTTGATACTACACATTATCATTGAGAACTAATAAGCGATTTTAATTTTGTAAAATGCATTTGTTTCAGTCAACAAAAAAATCAATTTCAAAATTTTTATTTGGTACACAGATCCCTCAATAATTAAGTTATATTTAGTTTCTTGTACATATATGCCCATTGTCATTCATGTGTTTGAATCTTTTCTAAATAAATAGATGTAGATACTAGTGATGTTACGAATATTCGTATTAGTATTCGAATCGCCGAATATTCGTCTCTATCATGACATTCGTATTCGTATTCATCAAATTCAAGCGAATATTTCACGAATATTTTGCTCATACGTTCCAAAAAGTAATACATAAAAATATACAGAAAATTAAACAAGAAATATTATTTTTAATAATTTTTACTTAAAAGAACCATTTGTCTCTTACGCAAAACAATAATCTTCTTTTAGTAAAGAAAAAACAAACAAAATATATTTCACAACGACATAATATATAAAAAGTAAAATCCTGTTTTTACATATCATGTTAAATTAATAATCAAAGCTCAGTAGAGGAATGTTGAACTTCAAAAATAAAAGTTTTGAAGTGTCTTCTCCTTCAAGCCTATTGCGATTCGTTGTGTAAATAAGCGCCGCACCAGTAAACATTTGGTCGCTCGGAGCAATCGGTGGTGTTGTCACTAAATATTGCCTGGCTATAGGTAAAAGAAGCTCGTATTTTTCCTTATTTACTTTCCACCATATCAGTAAGTCGACGTCATTTGCCACCCGTTTTTCCGCTAATTGCTCTCATCGGAATGTCATAATAATGTTAAATACCGACAGTATTGTGAAAGTTTTTCTCAATTTATTGTTATTGAAGCAAAGGGTAGATTTGTTTCAATTAAATTTGAAATATCAAGTGGCACAAAATTTTTAGATTGAATATTCGTATTCGTATTCGCGAATATTAAAAATTGATATTCGTAACATCACTAGTAGATACATAAGTGCACCAACACACACACACAAAAATATTGTGTGTTTCTTATACCTGTTTTACACTATCTCACAAGCCGTTCGACTTCTGTAGAAAATGCAACCCTGATCTAATGAGTTTTTGGAAAGTTGTAAAAAAACAGTAACAACACATTATATCAGGGTATCATTTTGTGCAGAAGTCGATCAGTCGAACAGCTTTAAGATTATATTCATATGAAAATCACGTATTCCAGTAATCGTTTGCGCTTATCTCCCAATCGGTGAGCGGACTTCTATGAAGTTATGAGAGTCTGTATATTTAGTTATCTCGAGCTTCAGAAGTAGAAGACTTATGGAATCGGTAGGTGGGGCTGTCACCGAATTATATTTATATATTTTTGTATGGATATGATGCAACTGTGGCAGTAAAACATCTCCATTGGCCACTTCTTTCAATATAAAAACAAACTTTGGATTCTTATAAAAGACCAGGGAGATTATTGTGACAGTCTACATTTAATTGTACAAATTATAAATGGAAATTAAATAGGAAAGATATTAATTATTCTAACGCAAACAATTCTGCAATAAATTATCGATTTATTTAACTAATTGATATGCGTTGGTGTTATCTCATGTGACGTTTTCTTCCCACTGGTAGAATATGTATGGTCTTATGTCCAAGACTTTTTGAATAAAATATTACGAACTTTTGCTTAATAAAAATTACTTTCGACTAGAAACAAATTTAGTATGTACTCCGTTTACGAAAAAAGCATGCAAATATATGATTTTTATATGACTAATTCCCACTTTCCGGACTTAAACTCTCAACTTTATGTCGATAAAAATGTATCAACAACAAATGATAAAAAATGTTGTTTAAAAATTGTTCGATTTTTGTTTGCCTCAATTAATGGCAACCGTACTGGGAGGCAGACATATTAATACAAATCAATTTTATATCAGTAGTATTGCAAAACCACATAGTGTAAAGCAAAACACAAGAATAAGCTCATTAAAAAATCCGTTAAAGGCAGTACAATGTGCAACACAAAACCATCACAACACAGAATACATTGCTGAGATTCTTATGCGGCATTTTTCTTCTTCTGTAAAGTATAATTCACACATCAAACATCTTTTTCTGTTGAACTGTTTGCTTTTTTTCAAATACATAATGATAGTACATAGTTTTTTTTCTTGCTTTGCTAAATGATAGAGAAGTGAATGAATCATAAAAGCGTGTGATGTGTTGCACAAACAAATGCATTTCTGTGTTTGACTACATTTCATTGATGTTTCCCATTCGCAGACACTAAATAGTGTTGGCAGGCTGGTTGCCAGTTAGACATCATTTTGTTTGATTTTAAAACAAGTGAAGCAAATGAAATGTTTTCATGTGTCATCATCGTCATCAGTCTGGGCACATGATGAACAAGAAAAAAATAAATAAATAACAACCTAAAAAACTCATAACACTGTAATTATTTACAACCGCGTGTTAATCTAATTTATGTTGCCACATATGAATGCGAATTGAATGTCTGTAATGATACAATGAAACAACGAAGATAGCAAAATCATTCACTTGTCTAATACGACAGGCGCGGATCAAGCTTAAGCTTTTGGGAGGGTAACTTTTAAAGGAAACATACCATTTTGTAAAATCTGTTTTGTAAACTCAATATAAATGAGGTATATTTTATTAGTTTTGACGAATGGGTATATATCCCTTTATCCCATCCCCTGGATCCTCGCCTGAATCTTTTTGGGATGAATGTAGCAGTTTATTGTGAACAAGACTAGTTTGCGGTTGCCACTGGTGCTGGGAAAGTATTGGGTAATGGGTACCGAGTAGTTAATATTTTTATTGGTTATCCATCTTATTATATTGATTAATTAGTAAGTATTTAATAGTTTTATTCTATTTTTAGTTTTTTATACAAAATTTGACAGCTGAATTACAGCTGTGTTGAAAAGTGCAATCAACTTTAAATAAAAGCATTACTACTGTACGTAAGTGTGCAATATATAATAAACTATATATAGTTTCAATTTCGTAATCGTAAGTAATCGTAAGTAATCGAAGTAACAATATGCTTCACAACACGGATTTATAAAACTTATTTCATTGTATCAAGTATCCAAATAAAGAGTAACCGACAGAATCGAGTGTTAAAAATTGCCGGCACTATGAAATTTTTATAATTTCATTATTTTCTTTTGCTTCCACAATTCGTACTAGTGACCCACTTATCTACTTTGAAGTGCCATATTTGACTTTATTTATTTTTTTGCTAGTGCGCTCCAATAACTTGTTTGATTTTGAAGCTTCCTTATGTTTAGATGTGTGCATGCATTTGAAAGTGAGCAACAATTAGCCGTAAATCTATTTGGCATCTTCCCATGATTGGTTAAATGCTAACCTGCCTGATCTGCACCTGGGTCTTCTCGTTTGTTTGGCTTTACTTTTGAAATTTTCTTCTTTCTTCTGTGGCAATGTCAAGGTGGTACTTTGCACATGAAATGAAACACACATACACAACAATTTGTTTTTATTGATTTGAACATGATGCAACAGCCATTAAGTCTCATGTCTTTAAGACAGCAATTTATGGGCAATTTATGGTGTCTTTTTCTGTTTGTACCGGCACGTGAGCACTTTGTTGCACAAATGATATGTTAAGTGGCGGATGAAAATACATTCTTAAATAGCGAAGTAAATACAAAAAAATTTTTTTTTCTTAATAAAAACTGGATTTTAATTTTAAAGGAAGGAAGTTTGTAGTTCTGGCTTGCAATCATATTTTCAATATAAGAACTGGTTTTGTCTTAGTTATAAATATATTGTGATTGCTTTTGATTGCAAGAGATATATTAAGCGTGAGTACTCAGAAAGGCAAATGGCTTCCACTCCTACTTAAATATTTAAGTACAATTCTTGCTCCAGTTTATTTAAAACAACTAGAAATAGGTAAATATTTGTCCAAAAAAACGTAACCACTACTTCTGCTAAGGGTTAGTGTGATTTAACTTGGATTTTATATCACAAAATGAAGTTAATTGTGCTGCAAAAAGCTATTTTATATTACTTTTAATAAATGCGAACCCATATTTAAAAATATATTGGAATTAAAGGAAATATAGTTTTAGCTTGCTTCTAGCTTGTTGGTTACGTTTTTTTCGGCAAATATTTGCAAATTGTGACCGTACCTTAAGTCTCATTTGATTTGATCTAAGATGAAAACATTTACATCAGTCTTTGAGGGAAAGATCTTAGAAGGTATAATTAATTAGTCCTATGACACAGTAGTCGAATGGTTGCTCTAAACTTATACCGAATAAGTCCTCGTGCTTAAAGAAACTGTGGAATTGTTAGAAAATGATTTTGTTTGCATTTAAAATTTCGCCAGATTATCATTGGGTTGGCGCAGCGGCTATTTTAAACAAAATTGAGTTAGGTATGGTGCATACAATATATTTTGAATATCCCTTTTCCGAATCGACCTGTTCCACGAAATTTTTCATGGTTTCTCAGATATTAAGCTTTCGTTTTGCTCCATATCCACAATTTCAATACATTTATTGTAAACAAATTCAAAAGAAAACAAAAGTATGGGATACGGTTCCAGGGATGCAAATGGAATTTCCGCTAACTTCAAGCTAAAACCGCTGCACAGTCCGATTCTTATAAAATTCCATACTTCATTTATAAAGGTGTTGCTGAGCTTAAGTTTGGAGTTTAGACTTTATCGGCTGTATGCAAAAAAACAAAGGAGCTTTGCCAAGCCTTGTTGAGTAAAGTGGTGTTTTAAAAAAAATATTATATCAAAATTTTAAAGGGGCGGAGCCACAAGACCCCAAAGTGGCTCACATCAAGCTTCTGAAAAATTTAAGCCTATGCTAAGCTAATGTTTTTGATCTGATAAAAAAAGAGTTTTTGTAAGTAGATTCTCCTATCTAAGAGGTAAAAAAAATCCACTACATTTATGGGTTTCCGCTTACAGTTTAGGAGATATTCGACTAAAAAAATTTAAATTTAAATTTTTTTTACCCACCTTGGTCCACGGTTTTGCTAATGGGACAGTCAAATCTTTTCCGGTTTGCAGAAACTTTGTTTTTGTTGATTACTAACAAAACTATTAATATTCTGAAAAAATTGTGTTCAAAAATCGCTACTCAGTCAAAAGTTTTACGCAGTTTCAATTAAAATTTTGAAAAAAGTAGATTTTTTCCCCGTTTCTTGCAGAAAAAAGTGCGTCAATTATTTCATAATTATAAATTGTTTTTGCAATAATACTTATACAACGAAATTTTCGACAGTTACTGCCAGCTCATAATACAAAAATGACATTCGATACTCGATGTTCGATAGCCAGCGAAGATCGAACATCGAATGCAACTCATAATAAGGGCCTCGTATATGTTTAGTGGTGAAGATCAGCGTTCCTATACTGATCTTTGATTATTAATTTATCATGATATATAAAAACTGAACTATTCATTTTACCCGACTGCGCGACGCAAAGAAGAGTATTGTGTTTATCAGCCTATGTATGTATGTATGTATGTTTTTTTTTTTTTTTTTTTTTTCATTTGTGGGATGAAAATCATCGAAAGACTCTGGCAGTGGTGGTGTTTGCCAGAAGTGCGAGATTTTAACACGCTAAAAACACCCCTTGACACTGACCCAAATGCTCCCCGTGGTACTACCGCAAGGCTATACGTCACGGGGTGGGAAAGGTCCTAGACCCTAAATCTAAACTACATGGATTCTTCTGCGAATCTCTTCTAACCTACGAAGTTCCAACAGAACCAATTTTATAAAATTACATACATACGTCCAGTTATACAAAGATTCCAACATGATTGGAACGATGTTGTCCGGCCTAATACTACGCCCTAAGACTACTTCTAAATACGCTCTACCACTATCAAATCGTGAACAGATGAAGAACACATGTTCGGCATCTTCCACGACATTGCCACCACAACTCGGACAAAACGGAACACTGTCATGTCCGAAACGGTACAGGTACGACCTAAAACAACCATGTCCAGTCAAAAAATGTGTAATGTAGAAGTTCAAGTCGCCATGTCTTCTTGATAACCATACTCTAATGTCAGGTATCAGTAAGTAAGTCCATCTTCCCTTGTCAGTCGCAGTCCATCGTTCTTGCCACTTCCGTAGACACATATCAGTCGCACCATTCGTACTGTCCGAAACGGCTTCTAGCTCGATGGGTATCATGCCGGCAATGACAAAGGCGGCCTCGTCCGATACAGTTCGGAATGCGCTACATACTCGCAGAGCGGCCAGCCTATACACAGGGGATATCAGATTCACATATGTAGAGTATTTCAGTGAGCCTGACCATATAGGGGATGCATATAACATAATGCTTTTTACTACACTGGTTAGCAATCTCCTCTGCAGATATTTTGGACCTCTTGTATTCGGCATGATCCGGCATAGCGCTGAGCAGGTTTTTGATGCCTTAGAACCTATATACTTCAAGTGCTCATGAAAAGACAGACGAGTGTCAATCATGACTCCAAGGTATTTTAAACATTCCTTGGATTCTATGCTACACGTGCCAATATTTAGCCTAATGGTTTCCCTATTTTTCCGACTACTAATCAGAATCGCTTCTGTTTTATGGTCAGCTAGAGCTAGACCCATTGATCTCAACCAAGACCTTACGATCTGAATACTGGCGTTTGCAATGGTTTCCGCCTCTAGTAACTCTTTTGCTTCACATACTAACGCTATGTCGTCTGCGAATCCAACTATCTTTACCTTCTCCGGCAGGTTTAACCTCAATACTCCATCGTACATGACGTTCCACAGTAGTGGACCAAGTACTGATCCTTGAGGCACCCCACCAATGATCTTTCGTCTTCTAGTACCCTTATCAGTATCATAAACTAGCTCTCTATTTCGGAAATAGTCCTGTATAATTGCCAGTAGATATCCTGGGATGTCTAAACTGGCTAAGGCATCAACAATATGCTCCCAGTTTGCCGTGTTGAAGGCATTCTTTACGTCTAGCGTTACAACTACACAATACTCTTTTGCTCCATTTCTCCACCTCTTCCCTTGGATAGCCTGAGCAGCAGTTTCTACTACAACTTTGATAGCATCTACTGTTGACCTTGCTTTCCTGAAGCCAAATTGGTTATCTGATAAACCGCGGTTAGCTTCAACACAACTTTCCAATCTTCTACAGATTATACTTTCTAGCAATTTCCCACTTGTATCTATCATACACAGCGGCCTATAAGAGGAAGGGTCGTCTGGTGGCTTATTATCCTTAGGTAACAATACTAACTTTTGTCTCTTCCACATTGTTGGAAAAATGCCCTGGCTCAAGCATGCGCTTATTACTTTCAAAAAATAGTCAGGATGGATGTATGTATGTATGTATGTATGTATGTATGTATGTATGTATGTATGTATGTATGTATGTATGTATGTATGTATGTATGTATGTATGTATGTATGTATGTATGTATGTATGTATGTATGTATGTATGTATGTATGTATGTATGTATGTATGTATGTATGTATGTATGTATGTATGTATGTATGTATGTATGTATGTATGTATGTATGTATGTATGTATGTATGTATGTATGTATGTATGTATGTATGTATGTATGTATGTATGTATGTATGTATGTATGTATGTATGTATGTATGTATGTATGTATGTATGTATGTATGTATGTATGTATGTATGTATGTATGTATGTATGTATGTATGTATGTATGTATGTATGTATGTATGTATGTATGTATGTATGTATGTATGTATGTATGTATGTATGTATGTATGTATGTATGTATGTATGTATGTATGTATGTATGTATGTATGTATGTATGTATGTATGTATGTATGTATGTATGTATGTATGTATGTATGTATGTATGTATGTATGTATGTATGTATGTATGTATGTATGTATGTATGTATGTGTGTTCCTTTGCGGCACTATATAAACCGAACGCGTAGACCGATTTTGACGATTCTTACGTCAATCGATTCGTCTTAATCCGGGGAGTGTTACTAAAGATATGACAGTAGTCAAAATTCAATATGGCGAACAATAGCAAAATGGGTATCATTCGACAGGTATTTGAAAATCATCTTTAGGTTTTTCTTATAATTTTTAATTTCGAATGACCATTTAGGATCTGTGACGGTTTAAAGTTGTTTTCTTTTATTTTTTTACGCAGTCGGGTTTTTTTTGATTTTTTAAATTTATGTCTTGTTAAATACTATGTCGTTGTGAAATATATTTTGTTTTTTCTTTACTAAATAAATATTATTATCTTGGGTTAAAGACAAATGTTTTTTTTTATAAAAATTATTAAAAATTAATATTTTTTGTTTATATTCGGTATATGTTTACACTTTATATAACTACAATTCACTGTTGGGCTCAGTTGTGTGACTTGCTATTTATTTTGATATTCGCGTTGTGTAGCTGTAAATAGCCGACAAATAGCCGCGAAAGTTTGCAATTACTAGCGAAAAACTTCTGCTGCTGATTTAAAATTACCATTCATATTTCATATAAATTGTAAGCGAAACATTATTAATCTAAGCTTAAATCTATTTGATTTTATATTTTTCACCAATAATATTGCATTTTTATAAACATTACATTTCATTTTAAATCAACATGACTACAACTTTAATTTCATAATGATGAATTAAAATAAAATTCATGTTACTTATGATGGTATATATTTAGTGTATTATTAATATAATGGTTTTTGCTTAGAGTAACGTTTGAAGCTGTTGTGGCTACAGTGGTTAGCGCGTTGACTACCAAGCATGTGGCCTGAGCTCAAATCTTTTCTGAGGCAGCCAACTACAACACAATCTTTTTTGATGACTATGCGAATACACATCACGTAAGTAAAATAATTAATAAAATGACTATATAAAATTCATGTTGTTTCAACTTGAAATAACTTTGATTCATTATGATTCTTCGTGTTATTTCAGTATCAAATTTACGTTTTTTCAATTTGAAATAATTTGGATTCAATATGTTCCTTCGTGTTGTTTAAATATCAAATTCACTTTGTTTCAACTTGAAATAAGTTTGATTTAACACGATTCTTCGTATTATTTCAGTATAAACTTCAATTTGATTCAACTGTACTGAAATATTAAGTCAACATGAAATATAGTTATTTCAAAAGGAAAAATATTCTTTGAAGGTTTTGTAAAAATCATGTTGAATTAACATGTAACACCTATGAAGCAAAATCATTACTGAAAATTTTAAATAAACCTTCTTTTCGATGATTTTAATATGAAAATTTTCTGTGTGTACTTTCGCTGTCCTGCCACTTGTTTTTGCAAACATATCCATTTTTTAATATGAATTTTGGATACTTGTGACTTTTTTTTTAAATTTTCAAGACAATTTTGTTGTCAAAAAGTAAAATGACTTTGAAATTAATTTATCGGTTGTAAACAAGAATGTTGCGCGCGCAGCTGCTCTATTTTTAAGTAAAATGCGTCTCCATCTCTTGTTTATTTTTTAAATAAAAATCAAGCATTTATGATAAAATTATTTATAAACAATGAAATTGAGAGCACGATTAGCTCTGGGTTAAAAGAACTAAAAATGAAAAAAGGGGCGTACATATTTATTGTATTCAAACGTGTAGATATGAAAAGATATGAATTGAATTCGAAAAACTGCATAAAATTTCAATTAAAGTGTCCCATTTATAAAAAATAAGAATAAATAAAACAAAAAAATCTTTTTTTTAATAATACATAAATATATTGGGAACAAAAAATATGTTCATCGTGAGTGTTTTTTATGACTAAATGATCTGTGCGTACATTTATTACATTCCATACATTTATTACATGTGTACCCAAAAAAAACAATATCCTAGTGTTTTTTTTTCAGAATATTAAGGGTAATACATAGTTTATAGGAATGAAATTTGAATGGTGTTTTTTTTTAAATTACCATAAAAAAATATAAAAATAGTTCATAAATCATAAAGTAACCAGAATCCTTTTTACTGATTTAAAAAGGAAAAAAGTGGAAATTTAAATAAATAATTTAAAAATTTTAGTCTAACCCTGAAATTATTGTTTTTTTACTTTTAGTTTTTAATTGTTAGCACTCTTGTCTTTAATTAATTTTTCGAAACATAAATTTTTATTTATTTTTATTTGTGCCTTTAAAAAATGAAATTTATTTCTTGTTTGTGACTTGGAATTGTGAATGTGCGTACGCACGACAAAAAAAAATCGTTAATAAAAGATTTATGATTTTAATTAATTGATTATGACGTTTCATGCATTTATTCACATTTATTTGAAATTGTTTTTTTCCTTAAATAAAAACTTTTTCGAAAGAAATAAACTTTGTACCAAAAATCTAGTCATAAATTGTAACAAATGTCGGCAATGGAATATTCAACACAATACTTAATCATATTTATCTAGTTTTATTTTTTTTTGTTATATATTTAAACTTAATTTACGAATAAATGCGTTGTAGGTGATTTTAATAGTGGGGAAAAAATATCATGGAATGAATTCAAATGTAATAAATAAACAAATATATTGAAAAATAAAAAAGTTGTACTTGATGTCTTTTCGTGGCTATTGAGCAGCAAGTTTCAATTACCAATTAAGAATACGTGTGTATGTATTGTAACAAATGTCGGCAAATGTACTTGGTACTAAGAATAATATCAGTAGCCAAAATCAGGGTCTTAAAATTAAATGTATGGAGCAACATTTATGTACATAGATAACAGACTATTACATTATTATTTCCATTTTCTTGTAAATATTCAAAAACTATTGAATTATTAAATATAAAAAAAAAATTCTTGGAAATAAGTGTTATGTATTAAAATTCTTATCATTTTAACTATTGAAAGGAAAACGTTTCAATCAAAATATTTTTGAATTTCATTAAATTTTAAATTTGATCCACTGTAACCCAGTAATTTTTTATTCAATCAAAGCAAATAAGCTACTTTTCGATTCAGCCTTTCAAACAAAAGCAGCCTTTCAAACAAAATAAAATTCATTTTAGTCGAATAAGACTTTGGCTCTAGGTGGCGCTTTAAAGACCGAAATGAAATAGAAAATATTATTAGGATGTGCTGAATCCTAATTGCTTTCAAAACGTACATAAAAAAACACAGAAAAATTTCAATGTAAAATCACCGGAAAGCAGGTTAATTTAACATTTTTTCGGTAGTGATTTTGCTTCATAGGCTTTTCATGTAAATTGAACATGATTTACAATAATCTTGAAGGAACATTTATCCTTATGATTCAGAGTTAAAGTTTGAAATCAAAGTTAAATCAAAATGAATTTGATACTGAAATAATACGAAATATCATATTGAATCAAATTTGTTTCGGGTTGAAACAACGTGAATTGGGTACTGGAACAACACGAAGAATCATGTAGAGTCAAAGTTATTTCAAGTTAAAACAATGTTAATTTGATATTGAAACAACACTAAAATCATGTTGAATTATAATTATATCAAGCTGAACCAACATGACATTAATGTAGCTATTTTATTAATTATTTTACTTACGGGATAGTTATTAGCATAGACATCAGAAAACTTTTTTGCTGTATTTGGCCGCCGCCCCAGCCAAGATTTGAGCTCGTGGCAATTGCATGATAGGCCATGCGCTAACCACTGCAGCCACAACAGCTTAAAACTTTACTTTAGTTATACACTAATGGTGTCGTCTTCAGCGATGTCAATTTAGCGCGTTTCACGCTAGATTTAGCGCGTTTTAATTATGCCAAAGGCGCTTTTTTCGTCCTAGCGCGTTTAATAAAAAAGGCGCTTAATTGGCGCGTTTTTAGTAAAAGAATATTTTAAGTTTTTTTTGTCGTTATCAGCTTCTTACATTTTGTTAATATGTAGTTGTAAGCATCTAATTTTTGTCCTTAAATGAAATTTAAAAATAAATATGTAGATAATATATGTATTTTTTTTAAATATTGGTTTTTTCCAATATATGCTTCTGGTTTTATCCAAACTTAATTTATCGCGTTTGAAAATAGCGCGTTTTAGTTAAAAAAATATTTGTCAACGCCGTTATTAGGCGCGTTTTAGCGCATTTTGGGAAGGGGAATAGCGAGTTTTTGTTATAAAAAGTTGACAATGCTGGTCGTCTTTCTAGATAAAATATATCACCTTGTTGAAAGTTGCATGTATAAAATGTCTTGCCAACCTTGCAATAATGCTATTTGTTTTTTGACAAGAACAAAACACAAGTTATGAAAAAGTGGATTGCCCCGTTTTTAACAGCAGACAGAAAAGTTTGTTATGCAGACATATAAGTTTAACATTTCTTCCTCATCAGATGGCGATGATGAATATCATAATTGATTTATTGTAATTTCTGCACATGTAATGCATTATCAAGACTTTACATTTTTTCTTTACAAAAGCTAAAAAATTTCTTTAGTTTATTCTCATGAAATATATAAACTTAAAAATATAACTGGCAGATTGCCGATTTATCGACCCAAAGCTTTAACGTTTTTTTTTTATTTGAAGACTTTTTTGAAAAAAGTTTATGACACCGAATTCAGTAAGATTTTATATGACTGACAATCTAGAATTAACAATTGTTCAATTCACAAGCTCGTATTAACGTCGTATGTATTGTGTAGTCGTCTAATTATACAGTATTGTATTTTTGTTGTTGGTAATTTTTATACATATGTTCTTCAAATAGTTGCATTGAGGCCAGGTCTGGGAATATTCTATTTGTTAGATTAATTTGTTAAAATCTTTTATATATGTGATAAGTAACACAGGAAAATACATTCTACTTAATGATAAATATATACTTGATTAATTTTACATTAGTTTTAAAACTATTTTAATCAAAATTGCTTGTCGCGAAAAAAGTTATTATATTTTGCGTCAAATTAAAATTCCCATAACTGGTTTCATTTCATGGTATCAAATCAAGGTGAATTAATACCAGGTGGCCTCGAGAGTTCAGGTGACTACGAATTGTTTAGCATATTTGAACTGCCAATTGTGTTAATGTATCAGCCTTATTTTACAGCCCAAATATAAATTCTGCACGGCGAATTTATATTTGAGCTGTCAAAAAGCTGATATGTTTATAATGCGATAAAATAACGATGCAATACATAAACAAATATCGTCTTTTTTTGAACGATAAAACATACGACTGAGTTTGTGAATTGAACAAATATAATGTTTTTAATAAGTGTTCTATAAAACAATAGAAATATTATATATAAAAACTTATTTTTTTACTTTCTAGTTCGAGGAGATTTTTTCCCAACTTCGTCTGGCAACACGATTTATAAACATAAGCCACCATTTTACAGGGCACTAACAGCACTGTAGATTTATACTAGACATTAGAGGTGGAAAACTATCGATAATATCGATATTTAATTTTTTTTATGACTATCGATAGTTATTCGTCAATCGATTATTATTTAAAAACACTCGATATTTTTTTTGCCGCTATCGATAGTAAATGATCCACTACTATTGTTGTGCTAGACATGTTTTTCAACGAACGTCTGTTAGTTAAATTTGATTTAAAAATCATTGAACTCATGACATTTTTCTTATGTTGATATGTTGCAAGGATTTTAGTTTTGTTATTTATTGAACTAAGAAATAAAGTTCTGTTTTGTTTCAGAACCGGTTTTATTTAGCATTTTTACATTCATATTTAGTGCTTTCTCTAAGAACTATAAAACTTTGATAGTATCACGATAGTAGCGTCGATATATCGATAGTTTTTCTAGCTTTTGATAGTTTAGAATCGATATATCGATATATTTTTTCAAAACATCGAAAATTTTCGATAGTGACACTATCGATAGTTTTCCACCTCTACTAGGCATAAAGTGCAATTCCTTTCACCATTAAGGCCATATCAGATAAAACTTTTGCTTCGCGTTGCGTTACAGATTCGCTTTGACATCTAAGATGAAATGTACATACTTATACGAAACATGCTACATAAAGCACTTTTAACGCAGCGTGAAGTGAAAAGTTCGGCAACTCTCATCTTTTTGCTTGCTTTGACAATCAGCTGGAATAATTTTCTTTTATTATATTGCCAAACGAAACATATCGTGCGTTTGAATCTGTTTTAATAAGAGGTAAATATGTATGTGCCATTTATTTATTTATAATAAATCGTAAAATAACATAATTGACTTTTATTTTTATAACAAAAAATAAAAAATAAAATAAAAAAATAAATAGCAAAATTATCAACTACTTTTTTTGGTAAACAGCAATGTTGTCAAAGTTTTCATTGTGTCATACACCATTTGCTTTACACTTTTCTATCAAAGTTAGAAACGTCACGCAAAGCAACAAAGTTGTATCTGACACGGCCTTTAGTGAGAGTGCTTTTTTAGAATAAAACATACCACCATTTTAGAGAGCAAAAAATTTTTTAAGAAACGAACACCAAATTGCAGTTTTTACATAGAAATGTAGCATTTTTTTTTGTAGAAAAGAAAACACCACAAATAAATACCCATCGTATATAAAATGAATTTCATTTTAATTCAACATGATTTAAATGATTATTTAACATAGAACTTATTTGAAGTTATAGTTATAGTCATTGTTGATGTAAAATGAAATCTAACATTTATGACAAAGTTGTTTTATCAGTGAAAAATTTTAAATCTGAGACATTTAAGGCTCATTTAAAATTAATATGAAACAATGGTAATTTTAAGCCAGCAGCTGGTAATTCGTTTATTCTCGTCTACATAGCCGACACATTTAAGAATAAACAAGAACAAGTCACACAACTGAGCACAACAGTGAACTGTAGCAATAAACAAAGCAAATATGTATACACTAACTCACTTAAACGGCAAATTATTTCTTGTAAATTAAATATGATTTCAAATCACAATTGCGTCAAGTTGATCTTACATCCCTTTTTTCTGTGTGCAGTGTAATTGTATTTATTGAAATTAAATCAAACTTTGGGCTATCTTTTTGCTTTATAACTCCTAAACTAAAAGCTGCACCACCATGAAACTTTCCAAGTATGTGTATAGAAAAGATTTTCATAATTAAAATATATTTTTTACGATAAAAAAACTATGCATGTTTTTTGATTCTTTGTAAAGAATTTTTCTCAAATTAGTTATATATTTCTTAAAAGTCTTTTCATTTTATAAAAATACACAATATTTTGTTAACAGGTCTTCTGCAAAATTTCTGTGAATTCATTCCAATTTTTTGGCTCTGTCCCACTGTGCATAGTACGATTTCCTGCAATAAAAAACTGTTTTCTATTGAGCAGACAATTAGCCCTATCGTGAATACTTTTTCCCTCGAAATGTGGTCCCTTTCCCTTCTTTTGCAATCATGAATAAAAATTCGAAAAATTCCCCTTATGAATGATTTTTTTTCACGTGAAATTTTTCCCTTTTCCACTGTTTGTCTCACTTTATTTTAGCAGGCTAACGGGATAAATAAATCATGTAATTGCTATTTTATCGTTCCAATTAATTATAATTGAGGGGCTTAAAGCAAAGGGGTACAAGTGCAAAAAATTAAATTCTGAGTAATTAAGCTTTAAAGTTTTTTGTTCCCATGCATTTCATACATAATATTTTTGGTTTCTAAGACATCCGTCTTTTGAGTTCATCGTTAAGGTCTGAATTTTTGTAGAGTGATAGATATTGTTATTAACTGTTGAGAACAATGAGAACTGATAGCGGGAAAAATGTTCACGGGAACTTCACGATAACAATTTTCCTTCGAAGGGAAATTGAAATTTCATGGCAGCATAATCCAGCATAAACTTTTGTCATTTTTGTAATCGGTAGTACTTTATTAATGTGTTACAAAGTAGTGAGTGGTACCTATTTATCTTATTACTATGCTTCAAATTATAACTAGTATGTACTTAGTTTTTAATAAAATTAGTACGTATTTTTATCATTATCTGAAAATAGCTACAATTTATTGATATGTATTAATAAATTAAGTAGACAACCACCTTTTGAGTCAAGATGTGTTTGTATTTGAAAACTAATTTTTGTCGCTTAAACTTATAAGTCAACAATAGCTGAGTGCGTAGAGTACTTGTCTTCATTTCTGAACGAGCACAGGTTCGTATCGCGATAGGGGATGAGTGTTACGCAGAATTAATTTATTCATGAGGAACTTTCAATAGCAATCCATATAAAAATAAAATATAAAATTGGTGGATCCACTATATGTTCACTCGCTGATAAGGCTAGGATGGCAGGTATCCGTTCAAATCTCCATCACATACCCTTCAGATAACGCGACTACTCCATACACGCATGTAAAGTATACTCCATGGAAGACTAGGACTAGTCCAAAGATAACCCAAATGTATGGAGAAAACATGGTCGATTCGACATTAAGATGTCCTAGGGCTGGACAATATAACCCAACTTTGCACTACATCGGAGTAGTCTCAAAGCTACTCCATGTTACGACTTGATGAGGCACTCAAGTGTTCGTGTTGAAATTGTTAAAACACGAGCACTTGAAGCTTAGCTACAAACTCTTGTTTGCAAATGATATGGTCCATGTCTGCATTACATCGGAGTAATCTTAAAACTACTCTGCCACTATTCGATGGAGCACTCAAGTTTTCGTGTTTTAACGATTGCACTCGTTAAAACACAAACACTTGTCAGTTAGTTAACTAGAAGCTATTGTTTGCAAATGACATGGTCCGTGACTGCATTGCATTGGAGCAAGTTGTAACTACTCCATTTCAGCTAAAATGGACCACGTAGTCCAATATTATCTCTAGGGTAGTTATCGAAAGTTTATTTTTCAAGATTTTTATTTCGATCATAAATCTTGATAAGAGATCAAGGGTGTCCGCTTGGAGTAATTCAGGTCAGATTGAGACGATTTTAAAGGTTACACGTAGTAAGAGATCAATTGAAGCTTTAACAAGTCACTCATTTTAAATCCTACACTTTGTATTTCAAAAGTCTATCAGTTATCCTTTATATAATAAAAACGATTTGAAAACTTATTCTTACTTACTTATTCTCGATATTATTATAATTACATATACATACATATATTGTAACTAAATGTATTTTTTTTTTCTCAACAGCTATTCACTCAATTGCTTCTTTGTTCCATTTAAACAGACTCTATTTTGAATAATGAATTCTAATGCAAATTAGTTTCCACAATTATGTTTGATTTCATACTTATTCTATAATATAAATAAAATTATGCAAATTGCTTTGTTGAAAGTACTCCAATAATTACTAACAAATATACCAAACATTTTGCATTGGAATAAATGCTTAAAAGATTTATATCAATTTAATCGTTTTAATGGAAAGACATTTTATTAAGCCTTAGCAAGTCCTGTGGTGTTAAGTACCATATACATATCTATGTATGTAGTAAAGTTCTCAAAGAAAATTGCAACATCTTTACATTTTGCTAACTTTAAATTGAGGGTTTATTAAGTGCCTTCACCTTTTCTGTTCATAGAAAGAAAAAAAAACACCCTTAACAAATTAAAGCAATTGCCATCGGATCCTTTAAATTTCTTAGTTTTGCCAAACATTTCTATTCATATCAAAAAATTTTAATAACTCCTGATTATTTGCAATTGTGCTGAAAACTTTTGTTGTGCAATAGAAATGGCAGAAACCTCCTTTTCGTCCTTCTTCATATTTAAATGGTCTACTTCCCTTTAGACGCATGGTGATAATTGTAGCAACAATATTCACATTTGCCTTGAAATGATCTTTAAACTATTCAAAAGACGGGTTTTTTAAGGGTTAAAACATATAACCATTAAAATAAATAAATTGTTTATATGCATTTACACAAATCATTCAGAGTTGTTGTTTTATTATATAATACAGATTTTGTTTTTTGTTGTGTCAGGCTGGCGCCATTATTCAACATCAACAAACATGCATTTAATGAGTTTGACAGGCAACATTGGACTTTTATGTTCTCTTTATTTGATTTGGTTGGTTGGTTGGATTACTTTGAGTTTTTGACGAAACATCAAGTCAAAATCATCTTTATCATTATCAGGATATTCGTAGAGTAATAAAAAATAGAGAAAAAAAAAACTGTTTTGTTACTGACTCTTGTTGTCAAAGTGTGCAGTACTTTTTCGGTTGCATTATTTAACGGCTGAAAATTGATGAGACTCACAACGTTTTAATGCATTTTGCAAGTTGCATTTGTTGTTTTTATGACAACACTGACATTTTGGCAAAGTTGGAAAATGTTTGTAATTGTTTTTACGCTTCGTTAAACTTTCCAACACAGGAAGAGAAAGAGATACATATTTATATAATAAAAATATAAAATAATAAAATGACTAGCAAAAGGCAAAGGTTTAAAAAAATATGAATCTGGAATTTGTATTAATTCTTTCATGCGGTAAAAACATTATTATCAGTACAAGTAATGCACTTTTACCGCTAAAGGTGACTTAGCTAGGCATGTCTTTTAAGCTGACTTGTCAAATTTTCCGCTGCAAAATTTATACGTACATTCCGTTTGAAGTAGACTTGTGTCGAACTCTTTCAATAGTTCAGGTTAGACACAAACCTTTAAACAAATCCATGTCATTTTAAATGGGTTTGATCATATTGATTGATTCGTAATTCTCTGAATGATGAGTAATTCTCGTTTATATCTTCATTCACGATATGTATAAATACGACTTGAAATTATATATGTACAACCAATTCGTTCTGAATAAAATGCTACGAAAAACCACTTTCAATCAAATCCAATATACATATTTAGAAATATCTACATTAAATAATGTTAAAGTTAAATATGTATGTATGTGTTCCTGAAAATATAATATTCAAATCGCAGGATTATTCAAAGTAATTGATCTTGTATCCAGGGAATTTTAATTGTCAATTTCGAGATTTCAGTAAAACTAAAATGTGTATCACTATAACAATGTACAAAAGGTCCCCCTAAAATGAAACCTAAATGGAAACTTTCAAAACGCCGGTACACGTATATGTTTTTGGTGTCTGCACCAGAATCAATTTTTTTTATTGCACAGTGTAATTAATCTAATTAAAAACTTGAAACATATTGATTTTTAAGCGTATATAGACAAATACATCCACCATAAATATTCTTTTTGCATTTTTGTTATTTCAAAATTTCAAAGTATCATTATCACTTCATGTTAACAAAAATCTTTGTTTTTTTAACATGCAATTACTCACGTGACACACTTTATCACTGTCACGAAGTACTTTTACCGACAACCGCTAAAATTTGTTGATGAATTATACAATTGTTATGGATGCGGTGTGTTTTTTTTTCATAAGATACAAAAAGAGTCAGAAGGCAGATGGTATGATTGCTTAAGTAGAAAAATACAAATATGCGTACAGTAAGAAAAAATACAATAGAGCACGAGCCATTTGTTCTACTTAACACGCCTTTATTTTGTTGGGTACAACAAAATATCAGCAACAGAGTCATCATGTGGATTTACTTCCACATCCGCTTAATTTTGGATCAGATCAAAACAAAAACATAAACAAAGTAAAGAAGAAACAGAAAAAGTGGAAGATAGGCTGATAGACAGACATTAAGAGACCGTCATAGTCATCCTATTTTTTTTTTTGGATGTAAGCGAAGCCATTTAATCGGGCGTACATGACACTTGGGCTTAAATCTGTTGATATGTGTGTGTGTGTGTGTTGAGTTATTGATACGCAGGAGCAGCCAAGTACTTGAGAATGCTGTTAGAATTACTATATGTACATCTCAGCTGACTATTGTATTGAGGAAAGTTAAAGCCATACATTCCATTTAAATTTTTTTTAAAATTAATTTAAACATTCCCTAATTGCACTTATCACGTTACCAAAGGGAAATTTATATAGAGAAGAAAAACAAAATTTCAAATATTTTATGAATTCGTTTTATTTTTCATACAACTTTTAAAATTTTTGAAAGGTAAAGCAAAGCTTGAATTTTTATGTGTTTTTGTTTAGTGAAGATTTGCATGAAAAGCCAAAACAAATTAAAAAAATTTTTTTAAATATTGTTTTTTTTGCTTTAATACAAATTTCACTTCGGAAATGTGATTTACATAATTAGGGTCTAGAGTAAAGAAAAGTAGTTATTAAGAAAACAATCAGTTGTTATTATATTGACAGATCTATCAGTACGATATATTTTTAAAGGTATACAAATAAATACTCTCTTTGAAGTAAATATTGTTGCTAACACCTTGATAAGTTTTAACAGAATAGCAATTAATATCTTTGTTGGCTGCGTTTCCCAGTTCAACTATAACATAATTAACAATTTAAGTTAAATTGCCTGTAATTTAATTTATTTGATATCAAATTGATACAAGTACTAGAGTATATATGTACTATACATACACCAAATCCATACACCAAAAAATTGACAACAAAATGTTTAACGAGCCATAAAAAATGTCTGGCGTGATTATGCAAAAGGAAAACAAATTCAGCCGCTGCAAGTTTGCAACATTTCGTACATACCTACAACTACATAATATATTTAATTTAGTAGTAGGTATCTTCAAATGCAACACAGTTAGGGTTTTCAGTTTCCCGACCTTTTTTAGCTAACGGGAATCGAATTGATGTTCCCGAGATTCCCCGGGTATTCGTGATATATTATCCATAATCCATAATAAAAACTTTTTCGACAATAAATCGATTTATTTCAAAAAGTTTTCTATTTTAAATTTAAACTTTTGAATTCAGATTGTAATAGACTTTAATATTTAAATGAAAAATTACACAGACCCGACAGTGAAATATATGCATTTCCTCTAACTTGATAGCCAGCATTATGCTCAATTTTGATCAACAAAACAATGTCTTAACATGGTTTTTTTATTTGATCAACGCTTTCGGAGTTATTTACAAATTAGTATCGAAAGAAATGGTTTCTCATGAAAAATACTTTTTTTTCCTAAGAGATCATAAAAATTTAAAACAGCAAAAATTTATTCTTTTCACTATTATTATTAAAGATAAGTATATTACGAACAAAATATTCCATGGAAAAAAACAGATAAAAACATAGCTTTATGAAGCGCATTAAGCTTCTTTAAGATGTCATAGTTTTATTGAAAAAGAAAAAAGGTTCAACTTAGTAGGTCTGTGTTATTAACAAATGGTGTTCCAAAAACAACTAAAGCATTAATACGAGATCATTAAACTTTATATTAGTAAAAGTGTCAGAAGTATTTTGTTTATCTAAAAAAAATGTTTAGACAGATATTATCAATATTTTTAGGTGCAATGTACCGATGTATCGATATTTTTCCAAAAAATATCGGCAGAATGAAATTCGATATATTTTTCTTGTTTTGCTATAATGTTTCGTTTACATAATAAAAAAAAATCCAGCACAATCTTCATCAAACCGAATTCTTTTATTTTATTCATCATCTTTTGGGTATATTAAAAATTAACTTTCTTTTGAGTATAATTTTATAGATGTACGTTCTATAATGTCTTGTTGAAACCGGAAGGATTTTGTAATATTTTCTTACATTTTTGAGATACGGGACTTCCGAACAAAAGCATCAGGAATACAGAATTCCTGAAGAAGTGTTTCCGGAGTTTTCCGGAAAAAAGGCCCTATACATAGTGTAGTTTACATACATACATATATGTACGTGCATATTGAATAATGGCAAATTGTAAATAGTTCGAAATGCAATTGGCTTGGAAACTGCTATTGAAGTGTAATCAGGCATTGAAACTGCTGTCATATACAGTTTTCACTTTGAGTCCCAAATGAAAAAACTGTAAAACTAAAATGAAAAATAATTCACTCATACTCATGCTAAACAAAGCAGCAGTAAAATTTCAATTGAATTAAATCGAATTGTAATGAATATGGATAATAAATACAAACTTTTGTTAGCTAAGCTATTTGATGTTAAAAATGTTTAAATGAATTTGCATTTAAACATTTTTATTCGTAACGAATTTTATTACAGTTTTTATTGTTAACGTGGCGGCTGGCATACAATACACTGAGAACTGCAAGCCGCTAGCCAAACTTTGAAACACTGGACAAATTTGTACTGTATATCAATTAATCCAAATTTGTAGTCAAACGTTTGGTTTAGGATAATTTTATAATTTCATGTCGGAAGTTCATTTTCTAGCTTTTTCCAAACTAAAGCTTAGTACGCAGTTCTGCCTGAATTTCAGGCTGCCATAAGAAGCATGTGCAAAAAAAAAATAAACTGAAATTCAGGTTTGAAAATTTTTCAGGCGACTTTCTGTTTAGTAGTACGCAGCTGAAAAGAAAAATCAACACAATTTTTGTTTAATACAGGGATGGCATATGTAGACTTTTTTCCCGTCAACTAAAACAAAAATTAATGTTCAGACAATTGTTAGCTGAAGAAATTTTTGATATTTTGTGTTTTCGTGGTTTTTAAAATAATTTTTCACATATTATACGTTGTAAGTTATAAAAATAAGTAGTGTCCGACTAAACGTACTTTTTTCCGACCGAACCCGTACCCGAACTTCAGTAAAAATTTTAGAACCGAACCCGACCGCAATACCGAACGCAACACCGAACTTTTTTTATTGAAAACAAAAATTTCAACTTAACTTTTTTTTAGCTATGACTTATTTATTTAACAAATACAAAATTAACAAATTGATAGTGCATTTATGGGTATTTTTGATAAAATATAAATAAAAAAAACAGTTTTACAAAGTTCGGTGTACGGTGAAAATTTTACCGAGCGCCGAACATCAATCGAACACAGCTTTTTGCCGAACTCCGACACCGAACCCGAACGTTCGGTCGGACACTAAAAATAAGTGAATTTACGTGAATAACAACAAATTCCCGGGAAAAGTCTGACTAATATTCCCGGGAAAAGTCTGACTAATATTCCCGGAAAATTTTTGAGATTTTCCCGGGAAAACGAAAAATTGAAAGTACACGTTCTTTCATAAATACTCGTATATGGACTTTCTTAATATAAATATTTATAAAATGGCTTAAGTGACCGCCAAATTTATTTTGATTCATGTAAGAAATTTGTATTATAATCCTGTTATTTTTTAATATCAAAATTTTAAACTTTTTTTTTTAATATTACAAAAGTTCGTTTGAATGACTGTGGGACTAAATTTTCACGATGAAATTGTTTAGGTTCTCTTTTAAAATTGCTACGTTTTTCATCGTCTGCTTAAATACTAATATCCTGTTTATCGAATGAAATTTTTCATGCTTACAATTTCATTTGAAAGAAAAACCAATTCTAAAATTTTGTTCTTGTTTCAAATGTAACTGCAAGAAAGAAAGAAATCCTTCGACATCGATAAACAGGCAGTATAATGTTCATACAATTTTTTGTAATATAAAATAAAAATTTGAACGGTTTAAACTTATACGGAAATTTCATAAAAATTACATGAAATTGAAGTCATACCATTTCTCCTAAGATAAAAAAATTATTTCTTCATTTGAAAAGTATATGCCCCAGCAAAAATAAATTTGGTACAAGGAAGCATGTAGATTAATTAGAAGTGCTTCGGAGATGCGGAAAAGCACACAGTTCCATCCCCTCTGCTTTACGAGGATGCAATAACGTAAGCGATCGAAGAAACTTACCACACACACGATGAATTTGGTCGGCTATTTATGTTTTTTCATGTCTTTTAAACACGAAGTTTTTTATTCAACTTAAACTTTTTTATAGTGCATCATCTCTCGCTTACGTGGGTACAAATATGGATGCGAGTGTGATTTTTGCTTCGTAATTAGATTTTTTTATTCTTCCATTGATTTGTGTATGAAAATAAATATGCCTCGATAGCTTAGTGGTTAGTGTTCTAGCATACCATGCGGAGATTTTGGGATCGATTCCTGATTCAATACGCGAGCAAAAAGTATTTAATAAAAGTAAATTGTAGTGTAATATAGTTTCCAATAGTGTTTGTACCACTTAATACATAAATAAATATAAAAACAACATAAAATAATTTCAAATAAAAAGTTTATCTAAGTGTAGGTGAAATTGTGATATAAAGAGCAAAATTTTTTTAATTATATACATATAAAAAAGACATAAGGTTAATGCATCTAACATGCGCAAAAAGAAGCTCATGCCTCCAGACCTACCAAGTGGGACATCCGATACAAAAATCATGTAATACGGAAGCAGATTGGTAAGGGAGAGTACCGAAATCTCTCCCTTAATAACCTGCTTCCGGTAGACGGGTATTTTTGCTGGGGAGGGAGAGAATTTCAAAGAGGTGCTACATTGATGAAAAATTGCCACTCCGATATAAGGCATCGATGCACAGGTATTATCAACCTTCTGCCTCTCAAGGATCTTGTAAAATGTATTAGATTGAATAAGTAGGCTGGCACTTTCGTGTCGATGATCTTATGCAGAAAGATGAGAATTTTTTTATATATTAGGTTCTCAAATGATACACCATAAAGACATTTTTAAAAACGAAGATACTCTATCATGCCTCTTCAGTCTATAAACGTATTACTAACGATGTTATTGTACAGTATATAGAATTTTCTCTTACTAGCGGAGTCACACTTGCCGATTTTTAAAAGATCTTTACGCGAGAAAATTGTTTCTACCCAGGCTAAAATAATATGGTACAATCATCAATGATCTCCAACAAATCCCAGCATTCTCCACATATCAAAAATTGATTACTAAAAAGTTATAGATTCTCTTTGAAATATGAGCTTGACATTCTCCATAAAGTTAAATTTTCTTGAAATCAACGATATTTTTTAGTTACTCGGTGGTAAAGATTAATGTAAAACTGAAATACATACATACATATATCTTACCTCAAAATATTAAATTTAGGTATGTATCTCATTTCTATAGTAAAAAGCATAAAATCGACTTAGTTGATGATTACAAGCCATTAAAAAAGGTGTACAAAATATATTTTTTCTTTACTTTTACTTAATTCTAGAGAAACTAATGTAAAAAAATAGATAAAGTTGGTTTCAAGTCACCATATTTCTGTATTTCATGTGACATCAAAACATTCGGAATTAATTGTCACATCATTGTTGCTATAAATATTTATTTGTGACAACAATGCTGTGATGCCATATTTATTTCACATGGAGTACAGAATAGGGCTGACTGTTTTAGAATGACTTCTTTTAAAACGAATATAATGTCCAGCAAAACTGCATTTTCAAAATGTTTTCACTTTGTTTGTTTTCTTCAGTCCAATAATTTTATAAAAGTTAATAAACAATTCTTTGATAATAGTTTTCCGCTATAAAGAAAAACGGTACCGATTATTTTTGTGGTCACAAGCCTTAACCGCTTAAGTCGTTTTAAAAATTTTTCGGAGGAGCTGTTTAAAGTGTCAAAACCCCGCTTCCAATCAGTCGTAAGTTTTCTTTTCTTTAACTTATTGATAGATAATTGTCGTCTTAAAAAGTTACATGCTTAAAAAATTGGTAGCGATTTAATATAAACGCGAATGGAGTTCATCACAACAAAAATTAAATTTTGTTGTGACCACAGATTTGTCGACGGCTTTGTCTAATACATAATTAATTTAATAATTGGCATTATGATTATCTTTAGTTAATTTTCAATAAAAATTAAAAACTTTTAAACTGTTATCAAATATACGCTGTTGCAATATTAAAAAAACGAATTTTATATTTTTTTAAACAAATATAAAAGCTTTTAAAATTGTTTTTTTTAATTTTGGAAATAATGCTATAGAATTTGAAACAATAGGGCCTGTCCCACGATGTCGACAAGTCGATGTCGTTCTGTTTTTTATATTGAAAACAATAATAAAAAACTTAAATTTGTTTTTGTTTTCAATATAAATAAGAGAACGACATCGCCGTGTCGACATCGTGAAACAGGTCATAAGGGTTTATTGCCTGTTTTTGTAAATAAAATTAAATTTTTCGTTAGGGAATTTGTATTGAAACATTAATAAAAAAAAACTCAAATATTTATTTGTTTTCAATTCAAAGTTTCTAAAGAAAATTTGTATTTTATTTAGAAAAAAAGGCAGTTAATATTAAAACAGAAATTCTAGAATAGGTATTTAAAATACCTGTGACAAGAAATATTTTACTAAAAACAATTAAATGATAATTGTCATGAATTCGATAATAGCACTGTTAGTTAATATAACAAATTAAGTTGTTGACACGACAAAAACAGAATTTTTTCCTCATACTGAACTAAACAAAAATTTTTTAATATTTTTTTTTTGATTTTTATTATTACTTTTCGCTTTGTTATTTTTCCTCGCAGCACATAAAAAAGAAGGTTGTGTTTTACAAATACAAAATATGTATTTTGAGATGTTTGAAATAAAATATATACAAATATATATAAAATCCTCTTGAGGCAAACTATTTCAAATAGATAATAAATAGCATCATATTTTAAGCGCTTGATTTTGCGCTCGCTGGGAAAACTCGCTTTCTAATACTAATAAGCGACAATACAATCACAGTTTAAATTTCGCGCATCTCTGTTTTAGTTTCAACTTGATAGCGCTTGAAAAGTACTCTTCTTATTCAGGAGTTGGTGACTTTACTTTTCAGAAGCTTTTATAATATGAAATTTTCTCGCGGTGTTGCTGATTATTTATTATTGAAAATAATTTTTAGTGGCAGCAAAAATTATTACATTGATAATATTTTTATATTGTTGCTATAATTTTGTTTTTATTTTAACATTAATATTGGTTTCATTTTTAACCAGTTTTACCACATGATGCACAAATCTAAGCCATTACGTGTGAACATGCCTGCGAGAATGTAATTTTTGAATTTGGTGTATTTTATTGTTGCTAATTTTTTAATATTATTTTTATTTGGTCAGCAAGTAACCAACAACAACGACAACGTTAAACAAGATTCACTTAGTAATGACAACAAAAACAACAACAACAAAGTACCCGCTGGCAGGTAAGCAAGCTTACACCAACTTTGTACATATTAACACATTGTACATGTAGGGATGAGCAAAAAATATCGATATATCCATATTTTCTTAAAAATATATCTTTATATATCGTCGATATTTTAAATTGCACTATATTGATATATCGATATATAAAAAAAAAATATTTACAAAAAAAAAAAATCGACAGTACCAAATTCGATATTTTTTAGCTTTGGTTTTGTTCTTCGTGCAGTTTTTAAAAAAAATTTGACTCAATCTTTATCAAATAGAATATTACTAACAAAATTTTTTGTTTTATTTATAAAATTTTGTGTATCAAAAAAATTATCTTTCTTTGAGTACAATTTTTTGTTACTTACGTTCCATGAAATATTGGTAAAAATGTTGGAAATGAACTCTTTTCAGCTTAATTGTTTATAAGAAAAGTACTTTTCTTGTTTAATTTTTAAACAAATTTTGGGATGCTTGAAAATATATCGATATATTCGAAATATATATCGATGCCGATCGATATATAAAAATATATGGATATCGATATATATCGATATATTTTTTTCACTTGCCCATCCCTGGTACATGGCATGCTACAAGCTGGACTAGCATGGGTACGTTCATATTAAAATCCCAATGGTACGGTACGCAAATATGTAAATAATTGTGAAAATATATTCGTACAAAGAGTTATTGGAAGGAAAGTGATTTATCATAATCTAATCATTAATTCACATTCAATTATAAATCAATCAAAATTACACCAAATGCCAGCACATTGATGTTGTTGCTGTTGCTGCTGTCATTCAGTATTGAAAATTAATTTATGTAAAAATATTTTGTTAGTGTATTTTGTAACTAGCTGAAAATACAAATTTTATATCAGTATGAATGAGTGTAAACGTACATAAATTACAGAGATTGTGTTCCATACAATACGTTTGCAGAGCATTTTTGTTCAAAAATTTAAAATTCGTGTTGGAAAATGCACATTTTTTGGTGGTTTTAAATTAAAGCCGATGATAAACCAAATAAAATAAAAATATATGTATGGTTTTGCTCAAACAAGAATCGGCAATTAGTATCGTGATCATGTTCAAATCAATACAAAATATTTAGTTTGTTTTTTTTTCCTTGCAACTGATGACAACTTTTATCCATAATTATCAAGCCATAAATAAATTGGCGAAGCAAAAAAGGATGAAAGAGGCTCAAAAACTAAAACCGAAAGTGTAGCAAATATTTTTCTTTGGTTTTAAATTATGTACAGTATTTTAAAATTTAAAAAAGTTTGTAAAAATATATGTATACAAGGAAAAGTAGAGTTGGAAAGCAGATATGAGAAAGAATTAATTGTGGCTAAATATAAATTAGATCCGCAAAAAATAACATAAATTTGCAATTGTGGCCGAATTCCTAATCAAAAATTTCGGCCTCTAAAATTCATTTCTATGAAAATTAAAAAATAAATGCTTATTTAAAGTAAACTAATTTATAAATGAGCTACAAATTCAATACTGAAATACTATACATTTTTGTTTCTAGAACTCATATACGATGTCCAATAACGTTTGTTTAAAATTTTATCGAACATCGACTATGAGGAATGACAATGTCAAAACAGAACTTTAAGTCGAACATTAGTAATAAGTTGAGAAAACTTTTATTATTAACCTTTTTATCAAACAGATAAAGATATATTCAATTCTTTTTCGTGGCTGCTTTAATATAAAATCTTTGTAGTTAATCTTTAATCTGAAATGCAAAGGAAATGTCAAGACACTTTAATATAAATCAAACTAGATTCAGCTCAAGATAAAAGTTTTATATGGAAAGTATACAGTCTCTTGTAAATATTGATAATACGATTGTTGTTTTATAAAAACCTAGTGTAACTACTCGTATAACTAAAAGAAATATGTAGTATAAATTAGGAATATAACCAATTTTCGGATGCTAGTTAATGTTCTATTATTAACAGAAATTTTATTTCGGTTCCATTGTGTTTGTTAAAAATATGTATTTCCTATATCCAACAAATGAAAGCTTACAGGGTACCTTAGCCGAGTTGAACGCTGACAAAAGACAGGGTGCTGCAGCCGAATTGATTAAAATAACATCCGATTCATACGATGATTAAAAAACTATGAATTTTTTCAATTTATCTTTGAAAACATCTTCTAAAAACTTCTTGCATTTATATGATGATTTTTATTTTCATGCTTTTTTATAAATTACATACTCGCAAAATTGTATTTACTCATTCATAACTACAAAATCTATAGCACAATCACAGAGAGAGAAAAACAAGAGAAAATTCAAATCAAACTAAAGAAAATTAAAAATATAAACATGGAAAACAACAATCGTGATGTTTTGTCTACCCCTCTTTCTTCTCTACCGCGCTCGTCCGCCAAAAAAATATTCATGATTTTTAGTCATGATTAAAAATCACAGTGTGAATCGCCTGTAAAAGATATTCAATTACCATTAGTTTTAATTTTGTATGTGCTTTTTCCCAAACTAATATTTTACTTTGAAATTGATTATGGAGGGGTATTAGATAGTTCCTATGGAGGGGTATTAGCTAGTTCATTGGGGCTAATGCAAATCGTCAGGGAATCTTTACCCAAAAATCTCATAGGATATTCAATTTAGTTGATTGTAGCTGTCGTGATTGGCAATGATGGCTAAGCGAAGAAGAGTTCTTATGATGAGATCGTGGTTAGTCTCAAAACACCATTATGTACAGTTAAACATTTTCTTTGCCTTTCAATTGTTGCGTTCCTTAGAATTTAAAAATTGAGCCAGAATAAAAGAATATCTCTGGACCTAAAACTATACATGCAGTTTAACAAAAAAAATCATAGCTTAATTTCCAAAAACTTTAAAGAGTTATTACCCTAATGGACACACATATTTATTTATAAAGTATATAATTGAAAAGTTGTATACGATTTTTATCAATTAATCTTTAATTTATGTAGTATATTGTAAGATAAAAATTTTTTATACTTTCATCTGAAAAAGTAATTGTTTTGTAATAAGACTTGCGCAAGATCAAATAAAATCTCAAATAAAGAAAAATTTATTGGCAAATAATAACGAAACAAACATAAAACATATTATGAACACTGTCCTGAAAAAAGTGTTCAACTTGTGTATGTTAAGTGAGTAGATGATACACAGAGAAAACAGGTTCGTTGTTGTAACCGAATTTGTAGCCAATCAAATATTGTCAGTTGCACGTACTACTGTATAATTCGATTAAAACTATCGAATGAATTCTGTTGTAGGAAATGAATCTGACGTTATATAAATCTGAATAAAATATTACTATTGTTTAAAAGAATTTAGTTTATTTTTTAAAGACACAAACCAAACATTGACAAGGAAAAGACGCACACAAATAAATACATACGTATACATATAAATACATTTACTAGATGTAAAACTGTAAATTATAATGACCAACAGTTCCTTTAAGAAATTTTGAATGGTTGTGCTATTAGGCCCCTTAGTTCCATTGAGAAATTGCTTATTTTATATGCATCAAAATTAGATCTTGAGTAGGTAGGTGTCTCATTTTAATGATTTCTGAAATTTCATTAGCAAAAGATAATAACAAAAACATATTAGCAACTCGTGGCAATTTAGTAAGCATGTATTAAACTTCTTACCTTTATATCAAGCATCGGCGGACTGTTGCACTGAAATCATTTAAAATTGTACACCTTTCTGAAGATAATATTTGTAGATATTTGGTTATACTTACAATACATAAATCCAACCTTATGCTTTATATCGCTCGTTAACCCATTTAATTTTTTATAATGAATATTTTTAATTTCTTTTTGTATTAATATTTTTGTATTTTAATGACAAATAAAATGAAAGCATACATATTTTGTTCACTATAGCTTTTTATCAACTGGACGTATCGAATCAAATTTTTATTGCTGATTACTATCGAATGCAACAATAATGGTAACTGAAAAGTTAATCATACACTATTATGCTTTTATGCAAATAAATTTTTAATTGTTGCTAACAATATTTAATTTGGAAACGCAAATTAAATCGGTTGTCTGCTTAGATTTCTTTTGATTTATTATTATTCCATGCTTTATATTGATTGTCGTTACCATCGTAAGATGTATGAGAATATTAAATTCAATGCTATAAGGGTTCTACGCCTATAAATATTGAAAATCTTTTTGTTAAACAAAATTCAATAATTTTAACAGAATATTGATCTACTTCATTAAACTTTTAGAGTTGTAACCGTTTTTCAATCAATCTGTTTTCTCTGTGTAGATATACGAGTATTAAATAAAACTCTTTAAAAAATTTAACGGCTTTTATTTTAAAATGAATTTTTTGCCATCACTTTTGCCACATGACAAAAATCAACAAATTAATTAGTCAAAAATTGTCCACAATAATCCAGTTTCCCTTTTCCATTGCATTGAGTTCATGTCCAATGACACAGTTTTTACTAGTGCTGCAACAACAGAAAAAAAGCAGTCAATATTTTTGATTTATGTTAAAAATGTTAAACATTTTCGGAAATAAAACACCCAACCCAACTGGTCAAAGTAAATGAGAGTCGTCGTATCTCATAACCCTTTTTTTAAAGCAAATAAGAGTTTAATTAAAACGAAAGGATAACATGTGACGTTACATGCTATAGTATGTTTATATAAAAATTATACACCTTTTCAGTTTAATTAAAAAATAACAACAACAACAGGAACATGCATACATAGCCAAAATGTATCAAGAGTACTTATCCAGCGAACACCAGGTCATACCATTGAAATATGAGGTTTTATAATATGATATTAAGCTTTATAATATGTTTCCACAGGCTTAGTTTTGAATAAAACATGTAGTTTTACATCGGAAAACATGTATAATTTTATACAAAACCAAGCCAGTGAGAGCATAGTATTATTTTCAATCCTGGCTTCAGGGTTTCAGATTAAAATTTTAATGAAAATTATTGTTTATGTGTCTATTTAAATTAGGGATGTAACAGATAGCGATGCCGATATATCGGTGATACTTCAGATTTTCGGATACATCGGTATCGGCGATATTTTACTATCGATACAACGATATTTTTTCACAAATAATTTATTTTTTGTTAATTTTAACATGAACTAAATTCAATTCGTTGCCTTTTAAATCTTATTAATATCAATTTTAAATACTAATAATATTTTACGCTGTTATTTTGTAAAAAAATTATTTATTTTTTACGATGAATTCAAATTCATTCAATTCGTTGTTTCTTAAATCTTATTCCCAGAATTTGCGATCCGGAAGTAGTTCAAATTTGGATCATTAATAATTAGTTTTACAGAAGTTCTCTTTTTCAATTACCAATCACCGAATTGGAAGCGATGTTATGAAAAACTTATTTTTCGGCGTCTATAATGAATTTTCCTCAAAGAACAAGAGATAAATTTCAAAAATCGAAAAACCCGACTGCGTAAAAAAATAAAAGAAAACAACTTTAAACCTTCACAGATCCTAAATTGGCATTCGAAATTAAAAATCATAAGAGAAACCTAAAGATGATTTTCAAATACCTGTCGACTGATACCCATTTTGGTATAGTTTGCCGACTTTTTATTTTTTCGTATGCATAAAATTGCGTCTGTTGGCCGCCATATTGAATTTTGACTACTGGCATGTCTTTAGTGACACTCCCCGAATTAAGACTTAAGAATCGTCACGCGTTCGGTTTATATAGTGCCGCAAAGGAACACGCATACATACATACATACATACATAGACTGATAAACACAATACCATTCTTTGCATCGCGCAGTCGGGTAAAAAGCATAACAACATACCCATTTTTGCAACTTGTTTCTTTTTATGCGAACTTAAACGCAAAACTGTGTTTTCATGTAAGTTTAAGTGAATAAATATAAACTTTTGGAAGAATTTTAACAATAAAGCCATTAAGTTATTTAGAAGTATATTAGTAGATAAATGTCCTTTAAAAAAAAGCAATGAAAATGTAGTTCCTTAAAAATTAGTTCCAATTTTTTATACTGGAATATCAATTTTAAATATTAATAATCTCTTACACTATAATTTTGTGTAATAAAAAAATTACCCTTCTTGAGTTTTGTTAGTTTAAGCATGAAGTTAATTTCAATATGCGTATCGTTATCGCCGATATTTCTTCTTGAGTATCGGTATCGTATCGGCAAAAAGGCGTATCGTTACTTCCCTAATTTAAATATCAAATTTGCAGCAAATGTACGTAGCACATCAAAATTTATATTTGATTTCGACGTATACACAGGAAAAACTAAATTCCAATTTCAGTAAAGAAATTCAATGAATTAGTAAATATTTTGTTTATAAGCGGACAAATAATAAATAAATAGAAAGAAAAATATCTTAACAATTTCATGGGAAAAACCGTGTTTTTTAGTAAAAAAAATTTTATTCTGAATCTATAAAGCAATCTGTCTAAAAATACTTACAAATTCTAAACAAAATAGTTTACTGAATCAAAAAAATTTTTTGTCAGAGTTAGTAAAAACTTTTTTTAAAATTAAAAAAAGTTTTAAATAATAACACCATCTTCCATTAAGCATTTAAGAAATTTCACTTTATTAAATATGTTCAACCCTTCGAAACAAACTTGTAAACCATATGCGCCGTTTGAATAGCATAAAGCATTACGTTCACTTCATTCAGTCTTGTGTTTTACAACATTAACTCTCGTCGTTCTATTTGAGTGTTTATTATTTGAATGAATGTTATTGGCTTTGTGTGCAGCCAAACAAATGAATGTACTCTTGCCAGGCTTTAATTCATAAATCGCTTTCCTTTTGATATCATTGTTGTTGTTGTTAATTATGTGGTTTTTGTTGTTTTCGATGTTTAAATTCTAAATAAAATTAAAAAAAATCAATGAGTCAGTAAAGAACATTTATTGAAAAATTTTGGTGATAATTTCTCGTGTGTGTACATGAAAAATCGCTACATTGTAGCTATTTCTAAATGTTGCCCGATTTGTGTGAATTTTTATATAAAAATCTTTTTTGACGATTCAATCACGGGCATACTTTTGGAATAATTTTTTCATATTTTGTTGAAAAACAATGTTTTTCAAATTACACATGACCAATTATTTTTGTTGTATGGCCAATGTAAATTTGTATTTCGTATATATTGAAATGAGCTAATAAGGCCTAAAGATTCATAATGCAAATAAAACAAATTATTTTATTTAATTTTTCCCGACGTTTCGTCAATTATTTGTTGAGTTTATCAAGGGATGGGAAATCTATTTAATTGTTAAAAATATTTTATTAATATTGTTATCATTGCACTTTTTTCAATATAAAACTTACAATAGTATTTTAATTTTCATTAATTATTGTTAAAAAACCAATTTAAGCAGATTTTGTTTAGTTAATATTTCAAACTAAACATTTTTTTTTAAAGTCAATAAACAATGAACATATTTTTATAGTTGTTCGTAAACGTTTCATACACGGTAGTGCGTTTGATTTCAAATCATTCGCAGTTTTAGATCAAACCAACATGTTTGCTGGGAAGACCCACAAACATAAAGTTTAGCTCTACAAATCCAGTTGAACCCAGGGGAGGAATACGCATGTGACAGAGAAAGATGAGACAAAGATGTTGTTAATTTTTATGGTTTCTTGTTGTCATTTGTATATGTATTTTGTTTGTGCTTCATCTCCTAAAGCAACACAAACGAAAAAGAAACATTTGCATAAAAGGCCATTAAATCATGTCACAATACATGATCGCTCATTCGTACTCATACTCCCAGCAGGAATCAGAAACTAAAAGCAGTCCAGTTTTAGATAAAATTAAAAAGTTCCTTTATTGTTGTTGTTTGAAATAAAACTTCAATAAAAACGCTCTATCAAGGTGTCACTTTAAAATGATTTATATCTTAAGGTTGATTAAAAATGGGATTAAGCTTACGGTACGGACCATCAGGTGATTAAAACAGTAAAGCTTAAAAAATTTAAGTGACGGTTGAATAAAAATGTTCATTAAGGATCTTACCAACTAAAATATTTTAGTCAATTAATGTGTTTTTGTTGCTGCAGAAGGATATTCCACTTCAAAAAGTTTTTATCGGTGAACAATTGTGGAAGACCCATATATTTTATTCTGCTCCTTTTGAAGCAGTCCCTACCCTTAACAAAGTGTATTATTTTAATTTAATTCTTCAAAGGACCTACAACCATTATGTTTAAGCTTGAAAACTTTTCAAACATAATAGTTGAAAATTTGATGTTGCAGACAAAAAAAGTTCATGGTAAAATCGTCGAAAATAAGGTTAATTTTACATTTTTGGTGTACCACTATAGTGATTTTGCTTAATAGGCATTTAATGTTAATGCAACATGATTTTAAAATAACCTTCAAAGAACATTTTTCCTTTTGAAATAACTATACTTCATGTTGGTTTGATATTCCGATACAATTAGAGAGCAAAATCAGCTTGATACTGAAATAGTACGAAGAGTTATGTTGAATCAAAATTACTTTAATTTGAAGCAACGTGAAATAATACGAAGAATCATGTTGAGTCAAAGTTATTTCAAGTTAAAACAGCATGAAATTAGTGAGGCCATTTTGTTAATTATTTTACTTACTTAACTGCTGGAGGGCGCAGTGATGTGTATTATCATAGGCATAAGAAAAGTTTGTGTTATAGCTGGCTGGCCGGAGCCAAGATTTGAACTCGGGCTAATCTATCATCACATGTCAGGTAGTCAATGCTCTAACCAATTCAGCCGCAACAGTTTAAAATATACTTTAGATATATATTCTTTAATATAAATACCAACATAAACTTTATATCAGTTCAATATGATTTGATTGATGATTTAACATAAAATTTATTTCAAATTAAAGTTATAGTCATGCTGATTTAAAATGAAATGGAACGTTGATTTTTCATTGATTCACTAAAGTAGATCCAATTTTAATATAAAGTTATGAAAATTTATTTTACTGCAAAACAGATTTTATGGATTCAATATTTAACAATGTTGTTTTAACAGTGAAAAATCGACGAGATTTCAGGTTAGATTAATAATTTTTTGCTTAAAATTAATACGAAACAATGATGTGTGCAGTGCTGCCAATGGAAAGAAAACTCTGACAATGACGCTATTGTCAGATGCAGAAACTTCGCACATCTGACAATAAAAAAATGTCTGACAATATTCTAACAATGGCAACAAAATGTGTTCACACGATTGTCAGATACCTGACAATTTGTTGCCTGCTTTTAGGATTGCAATGTACTGATAATGTTTTTTCTGGCAATGTTGTCAGATGAAAATTGCCAGTCCACACGATTGTAAGAAATTTTTAGCACATTTTACTGACAATATTGTTAGATCTGACAATGGTCTGTACATAGCTTGACTGTGATTAGGAGCCAATGATAATATGTATTAAAGAATTATGTATGTGTATTGACGGGTGCACAACAATGTTAAATCCTCGACGACAAATGTCGGACAGCCGTAACAAATCATCTAGTAAGTTTGCGAACAAGTGTAGCGAAAATCTTGTACGATTCAATGATAGTATGAGTACGTCGCGACATTGCCGCCTATTTTGTCGTCAATGACTATGTAGTCAATGATTATGTCGTCAATGATTATGACTATGAAACTGTCGCCTATTTAATCATAGAACGGAATTTGATTAATATCTTTAAGACATAAATCTAACTTTTTCTTACCTGCTTATTTCCGTTTCATTTAAATTATGGACTAACTTAGCTGAGATTCGAATTGAGGCTGCATGTTTTGTAAGTTTTCGCGCGACAAAGGACAACGTACAATAATCGTAGATGACAATGTTGTGCAAGGCAGTCTGGCCAACTGGAGTTTTATGCATAAATATTTATATAACAGCTAAACAGTTCTCTATGCAATTATTTCACTATATTACCCCGCAATTGATAACGTTCATAGGATAACAAGAAATTCGACAAATAAAGTTACATATTGTGAAGATTCCCCTGAAGGGTTGTTGTCTCACAAATGTAACTTAAAAACAATATTTTGTATATTTTAATTTTATGCTTAATATGTTCCTTTTCTTTTACAACAAACACAGCTGGTAATTATTTTCATTTTCAATCAATATTTGAAAAATCGATTTCCTTTTGCAGAATATCCTTTTGGCTGCCTCTTTTTTTTCCAAATAAACATATGTTTTCTTGAAGAAATAAAAAAATGATAGAAAATGCAACCAATATTTCACGGTTAAGGAACAATTTCTGACAAATAATTGAGTTTTTGAAAACGTTAAAGGTAATTATGATGATGATGGTGGTGGTGATAAATTGTATTTTTTAGTCATAAGTAGTACCTCGTATTAAAGAAGTAAGGACAAATTTTCCAACCCATAGTTACTCAAAGAAAACATCGTGTTACATTTTGTAATGAGCAAATCCGTTGGTGAACAAATGATCATTAAATATTAAGTGGTTGGTTTGGTAAAGGGGTGTCTTTAACTTAAAAAAATAATAATTGTAAAATAAATAAGGTCCTTCTTTCTGTTTAATGATTCCGAATAGTCTTTAATTAACTTTGAAATGTTTATTTCTGCTTCATTAGCGTAACTAAAGACGGCTTCTAAGTGTATAGAAATTTAGGCATTTCTAAAGTTAATAAACATAAACTCTTTTTAACAAGAGACAGATGTCTTCTGCTTAAGTTGTTTAACAAAATATATAAAAAAAATTGTTGAGCAATTTTAAGATAATATGATAAACTTTATTGCAGCTTCTTACTAACATTTTCAGACCCACTTCTATGAACTTATGAAGGGCAAAAAAATGTCCGTGAGAAGTAATATGAATAGGGTTGCCATTTCCATTTTGAGGAAAAGAGGACGACAACCACAAAAAACGAGGGCATTTGACCCAAAAAAAGGACAATATTTTTATAAATTTGGCAATTAAAATAAGCGATGCCGTGCCATTTGCAAAATGCAAAAGTTTCGATGTAAGACTGAATTTACACGATGAAATATTTTATGAAATTAGTTGCATTAAATTTTGTTTTGTTGGCTAGCGGGATAATCAAAACGGGTAGGAAAAGTGTCATGACTTCCATTTCTTGACATTTTTTATAAAATTATTATTAGGTAATTGCCGAAAAAATATAAATTTCAGCGTATAAACATATGTTGAAATACGTAGGAACTTTAATAGAGAATTAAAAAAAATCCTGAAAAAATTTAGGGAAGTATGGATCAGAGTCTGACAATAAGTACCCAAAAAAATATATATACTTAAGTATTTACTCTTAATTTTATTAACTGCGTATAGTCATAATTGTTGCACAAATAATTCTTACGCACATATATTTGCTTTTAAACAAGTACAAGTATATCCGATTCAAACACACAAACGCATCTGTACTTCATTTATGCGAAAAACTTAAATACTCTACAACTATAAATAGAAACGCACATAAGTATTGGAAGTATTAAGTATCTGTCATAATTATACTTAAGAGTATTTTTATACTTGGAGTATGTATATTTATTCGGATAAAATAAAAATACTTAAGAGTATTTATTCAACATACGGCCCCGTATGCGTTTGCGTGTATGAAATGAATGTAACGCATGATTTGGCTGTTTGAAAACATTAATCAGGTATGGGACTTTTCCTTTATTTTCAATTAAAATAACTTATATATAAATTACAAATGTATGCATAAAAAAGAGCATTTCGAATAAAATATTTTTAGTCAATACAGAAATACAGAATTATACCTATATTTGTTTTCCATTAACTAAAGTGCTTCTTCTTTTTGCGGCGCGTGGGTTTTTATTTTACTTCTTAAAATTTAGAAGCTAAAATTCCGCCAAAAAACAATTGGTAACTAGTTCTTGGATTATTTTTACAAAAATTACAACAAAAGAAAATCAAGTAAAAAATACGTACTCCTAAGAGTAATAATATGACTTGATTTGTACAAAAATAGGTATAAATAAAAATCAAACCAAAATAAAATTGCTCTTGCGAAAGACAAACTTCCAACAAAATAAATAAAGCAACACTGTTTGCATTTCGCACTTATGCGATTTGGTTTTCATTTCAAAACAAACATTCCCAATGACCTGACCTACAAAAAATGGTTACTATAAAAAATTAAACAACAAAATCATACATCCTGGTGATAGCGAAACTAAAAAATATATCCACACAGCAATAATATTGGTTGTAAACTCTTAAAGTATACTTTGTTTTGACTATGATTATGCGCCAATATGAATACAATTTTTGTTTAAAAAACAAACCATTCTCAAATTTTTTGGAGGAAGACGATTTCATAAGTCTGTTTGAACAAGTCATGCAGTAGAAAATGATCTCTCAGACGCGACCGAACTCACTTGAAAACTAAAGCGCGGCTGACCATTCTTTTCTAGTTTATGTATATGACGCAATTGCGCTAGAAAGTAAGCGGATATGTCTCTTTAGATGTACTATAATTGCTTGGTATCTCTATACTTCTTCTTTAGAAGAATTACAGGTTAGTCTGGACAAGGGCTCCAAAGCGTACTTCTTATAGACAACAGAGCTTCTACGAGGTGTAAGAGTGACTGCGTTAGCAATACATAGTTGCAGAATATAAAGCTACATTAAGGTGAACTATTTCAATAAGACGAGTTTTTGATATAGAAGTAATAGACTGAAATATTCGTTATTTTTTAAATTGAGGATCAAGCATTGTAGATAAACATAAATGTTTCAGTACCAATCCATCAAATCTTTCATTAAGAGACAATACCAAGTAAATCACTAATTTTTGCTATATCGATCTATGCTCCCTTTTAGGTAGTTTTGTTAATTAACTTTGTAGTCTTCAGTTTTAGGTTCTACTTTGAATTTTATACGAGGTAGATAACCTTGCGCTGTAACTTGTTGTTATATAAAACTCCCCTCAGTTGTTAATAAGCAGAAAAATAAGCCTTGAAAATAATTAAGCAGCTGTAAAAACTTAAGTGTAAAAAGTAGGACAACTCCGGACAATTGCTAAAAAAAAAGTAGGACCAACCCGGACGCCCTAAAAAAGAGGACGGTGTCAGGGGAAACGAAAACGGATGGCAACCCTAACTATGAAACACTAGTTTCGACGGCAGGATAACTCTGACGATGACTGAAAATAAGTTCGAATAAATCTCATACAGTTTTTAGTTATGTATTGCACTGAATCTCATTTTTTCGAACTTGTTGCATTTTGTGCTATTCTGCATTTTGGAACTATTTACACGACGCTTTGACGATACTTAAGGTGCAGGTACATAGCATGCGTTAAATACGCGAATGCGTTACAGACTTCTGTCAAAAAAGTTGAAATAGTGTGTTTCCATAAGGCAAGATACAAAGCGAAGTTTGCGACGCGCGTAATTCGCTAAAAGTTGAACATTCTTCAACTTTCACGCGTCGTATACAAAATGACAGGTAGTGCTGCCAGATTCATATGCTAAAAAGTTTGTTTAATGGAAATAAATTATTGGAAATTCATTTTTTTATTAAAAAATGGATGAAAACTGCATTAAATATATAAAGAAAAATAAAACTTAAAGACAAGACAAAATATAGCCGGCAAAGGCTTGAAATTGTATAAGCAGAAGAGCATCAAAAGCGTGGTGTGTAACTTGCCATTCTTAAAGCGTTAAAAGTTCGAAAAGTAAGAAAAGCGTTGCCGCGTAACGCGTGGTATGTACCTCCACCTTTAATTATACACGAGTTCGTCAACCATACGGCACCGAAATTGTTCACGATAATATCTGCCTGTCTCACGATATCGAAAGCAATCTGTCTTTCGTGCAGTTGTATGAAAAACAAAAACAATATTTTAGAATCGAGGTGTTATCTCTTGTGATAATTAATAAAATTATTATTAATGCTATCAAAAATTCAAGAGAATTGATTCATATCAGCAGCCGATCAAACAATTTTTAATTATATTTTTATTAGAAAATATTTATCTCTAGTAGCCAAATCAAAAATAGCATAACTTAAGCCAAAATACCACATCGATTAACCTTAATTTGTAATCGACAAAATTATTAAAAAATAAACAGCTACAAATGGACACATGTATAGTATTTATATTGCAAAAAAAAAACATGCAAACGCACAGCAAAGCAAATAATCAAAACTGTAACATTAATTTTAGCAAAAAATCCGACCAACAAGTTTAAACTGAACGCCACAACACACTGTGACTTTTTGCACTTTTAGTTGGCCAAAAGTAAACAAAAAGTTCCTCGATCTTGATGATTTTTTGATATGTGATAGACAGGAGTAGAGGTGATACAAAAAACATGCTCATAAGAAGAAGAAGAAAAGGAATGTCAATGAATTATCATAGCAATTTTAGTGATTTTATTATTGTTGTAAAAGTTTTTGTATGCATACTTTAATTTATATTATTATTTTTCCTTTAAATAGGGTTCATTTTAAATAGTTTTGGTTGCTTTTTGAGTAATGTAATATATAATTTAGCCAAAAGCTCATTGAAGTAAAAATCCACTAAAAGGAAGGAAGGAAAAAAATGTAAATACAATTTTTAATAGAGTAGAACTAAATTGCTTCAGCTGTCACACTATCACCAGAATTTAAAGTAGATTCTCTAATTTAAAAATTAAAAGATATTGGGCGCTACAAAGCGCAACCTTTTGATTTTAACCGACTGCAAATAGAAGGAAGTTGTCAATTCGTGTGTATTCTTATTTAATATTTATGTTTGCACAGGCATAAATAATTCTGTCATTTGTCAACCAATTTTTAAAATTCTTTTCTTGTTTGAAAAGGTTTGCCTGCAGTTTGGTCCAGCAATGCATAACTTTGTCATTTGTCAACTGATTTAAAAAAATTTTTTGTTTGAAAGGATTTGCCTGCAGTCTGGTCCCATTATTTTTATTTTTTTCGAAAATCGGTGGGGAAACTTTCTCCCCCCCAAAGCATAGACATTGTATGCGCCAAAGTTCATTTCATACGAGAGTTATTGATTTTGGCCACCTAAAGTTGCGAAAAGTCACACAAAAATAAAAAGTGGACTGTACATTTCACCAGAAACACCAACTTATATGTACTTTAATCCGCTGCATTCGAATCTGAGGTTGGTTTCGCTCATTCACCCACAAAATTTTGAGTCAATTTCAAAAGCAGCAGTTTTTCTCGATTTTTAACAGTTTTTCGCAATTACCTCAAAACCTTGTCTATTACAGAGCTAAAAGAACATCAGATTCGGATTCAGTGTGTATATAGATAGATGTATGGGGGCTACTAATAAAAGTGGGCGGACTATACAAATTTTTCTACAAAGCTTCTGTTATGCATAAACATTATCCATACCAACTTTATTTCCGATATCTGCTCCGGAACGACAGTTATTCATTTGGCCACCTAAAATTGCCAAAAGTCACACTGTGCATACTGCACTTTATAAGCTAATTTACAATACTGCAACGTATTTTAAATTATCGATTCAAACATGAAAAAAAATACATTAAATAAATAAACAAACATAGCTGTAACTGTAGTAATAACTGTAACTCCGAAACTGCATAACTTGACATTTAACTTCAGCACATAGTCACCAGCACCAACCAGTGTGTCATTGATTTTTGTGCGTAGAAAAAATTAAATCTAACAATTTAAGTGTTTTTTTTTTGTCACACGAATGTGAGAAGCAAACAGCCAAAATTATTAATTGAATATGGAAATTAATAAATTAAAAACTAAAATCAATGCAAGCAATCGCAGTTAACTAGACTTGCGCGAACTTTAAATGCGGTACTGGTATTAAACAAAAAATATCGTTACCACACTGAAATAATTTTCTTCACAAGTTGTGTGAAATTCGACATTAATCCAATAAAAACGTCATTAAAATTCAACTGACGTCAAACTTCGTTGGACTAATGAAACAAGTTTCGTCACTATAGCAACTCAGCCGTACATATATTTGTATGATCTTTTGTTTACTCCAAATTGAGGTAGCGATATGTACATTTACAATAAAAATATTTAGATCTAAAATAAATATGCACACGTAGAGGTATAATGCTCATTTAAAATAAACTTCTTTTTATATAATAGTTCTGAGTATCTATAGTTAGTGATCCTCTACTCCAACTTTGTCGCCACCACCGACAATCGCCACCGAATTGCTTGCTGATACTTTATCAGTCACACCTTAATTTCTGTTACAAATAATTTGATAAATTCAACATATTCATATAATTGTTGGTTAGTAAAACCAAATTTCCATTTTTAACACTAAAACTTATTTGACAATTTTTTGTGTTTATTTTTTCCACCAACTTTTTTTTTTTTGAATCACACATGCGCCTGCCAGCAACATTAAATATGTGAATTACGAATTCTGCAATAAAATACCGCCAATGAAGGTCATGCAATTCACGTGTGATACCAATTTTATGTGTTGTTACTATTTTCGGTTTTTTTGCGTAATTGAAATAAAAAAACAAACAAAAAAGGCTTCATATTTGATTTAGATTTTTCTCAAGATATCAAAATGCTCATGCTGAAGAAAATGCAAAATGAAGAAAAAAAGAATAACAGTTTTAAGAATTTCTATAGAATTTTTTTAGTTGTAGTCGTTTGGTATTACTACTGGTGCCATAGCTTACTTACTACTAGAGATGAGCGCGTGTCGTACTTATTTTCGTGACACGAATGACTCAACACGAAGTGTTCGTGACAGAAAATATGATTTCGTGCATATTCGGTACGTGTCGTTTTGAGCCAAATTGATACAAAAAACACGAAACGATTTTAGGTGTAAAATATGTATGAATGTAGAGGCTTTCCAAACAGGTATTAGATATATGTACCTGTAAGTTTGGCGACTGGTGAGAGAGTATTCTCCACTTTTGGATTAACCTTAAGCCGCACAAGGTTATTGAAAGGAAATCTTGATAAGTTAGTGTTTCTCAACAAAAATATGTAAACAAAAATACAAATGCAACATAAAGACTCGCATGAAACGTTAAAATAAAAGAAAAATATGTCTTTGAATATAAAAGAGGTTTTTTTTGTGATTGGATTTGATTACGTGCATGACACAACATGCACGTGTAGGGAAAAGTTTTGGCGTGCGTGTTGGACATCTCGGTATTCGTGTTCGAGCCGTGCTGTGTTGGAAAATTTCGACACGCGCCCGTCTCTACTTACTACTTACTTGAGATGTTGTGGGTAGAGATTTCTTTAATTCTCACAATCAGACACAAAATTACTCATTAATTTTTGTAATTTGAATTACAAATGTAATATAATGTAAGTGTTTTATTAGAATTTGTAATAAATACTACAACTTTGTCAAAGTAACGTATGTGTGTATATACCCAGTTGGCCACGTCTTTTAGATATCATGAACAACAATGTTAAGTCCTCGACGACATGAGAGGGACAGCCAGAAGAAGTCGTCAACGACATTTTCGAATAAATGTTGGAAAAATCGTGCACGACTCAATGGGAGACAATGTCGCCCATCTTTTCGCTCACTCAATACCAGTATGATTACGTGGGCAACGATGTCCCCTATTATGTCCTCAACGATTGCATAGCGGACAATGTCGCCTATTTTGTTATGGTAATCATAATTTTTTTAAACCATAGAACGGATTTTATTTAATATTTTTCATACTCAAATTAAAATATTTACTTGCATGTTTGTTTCCGTTTCATTTAAATTATTAATGTTGTGAACTGACTAAGCTGGGTTTTGAACTGATGCTATTTAATTCAATACTGATTTTTAAGCAGAGCTCGAACTTTCATGCAACTAAAAATTGATTTTAAGCGCTTAAGAAATGCACCTAAAAATGAAAAATATGCAGAAAAATATGCATTTACCTACGAACAAAGTACTAAAACTAAAATAATATGAAAATATTTTTTTTTAATTTTTATTATTATTAAAGACAAAAAATAAAGCAAACATAATTGGCTCAAGTATTTAATGCAACCGACCCGAACTATAGTTGCGTTGCCAGTCGGCAACTGAAAATTAATGGTTGCCAGAAATTCTCTAAATAGCAACTGAAATTGACAGTCCTCAATTGCCAGTTGCCATCAGTAGTATCATTTTCAGCAACTGGCAACCCAACTGAGGCTCGTTTGCCATCCATATTCGGTCTATTGTTATTTTTTTCATAAATTGAGAAATAAGCATAAAAAAAATTTGTATAGCTCCGAATATATGCATTTATTGCCAAAATATACAAAAAATATGCACTCACCACCATAATATGCAACTACAAATCGATGCTAAACTACATAAATCTTGATAAATCGTATGGATAATTAGTCAATAGTTCTTTATCTATCACCACACAAAACATGCATTTGCCCTGTTTATAAGTTATCGCATTTACCTACTAGATTAGCACCACCTATAACATCGACAATAAGAGGTCTACATATTCAGTTGTTTGATTGAAGACAAAATGTAAGGCGTTATCGCTAATCTTGTCCTTAACAAAATTAATTGAAGATAAATCGTAAGAGAGTGTCGCTCAGCTTGTCGTCAACAGAGTTTGACCGAAGACAATTGGAACACATTGTCAACAGATTTTGATTTAAGACTATGTCGCTCATCTTATCCGCAACAGACTTTGAGCGCGGCTGTGGCTGAATTGTAGCAATTAGAGGTCTACACTTCAAGCGTTATAAAATATTTATGTGATATAGCTTTTTATATCTTTTTTGGGCTCCGTACACCAAAAATGTTATGGAACCCTATTGTTTCTCTACGCTGTCCGTCCGTACATCTGTCTGTCTGTCACAGGTTCTTTTCTCGGGAACCGTAAGAGCTATCAGAAATTTTCACAGAATATATGAACAAATATATGGTAGTTAAAAATTAAAGGGTGTTCTAAAGCGAGCAACGAAACATGTTGAAATACTAATGTAATATACAGACACTTATATACATATATACACCTTCAATTTTCAAAGTTAGTATGAATTGCTGTATTCTGTATAATAGACTACACCAATTAACACTGATAATTGAAACAATAAAAATAAAGGTGTTTATCAGTTAATGTAATTTTAACTACGTAATTTAGACAATTTTCTGTATATTGGAAACCGTTAGAAGCAAATTCTTGAAATTAAAAAAAAAACGCCAAAACTAAAAAATTCGAATATTAAAAAAATGTCAAAACGAAAAATCGCCAAAACGAAAAAAGCGCTTAAAGGAAAAAGCACCAAAAGTAAAAAATCGCTAAAACTAAAAAGATCGCCAAAAAGCTAAAAAATGCTAAAACCCGTAAAAAATATCGTAAAAAAGAGAAAAAATCGTAAAAAATGGAAATCATCAAAACGAAAAAAAGCGCCAAGACCAAAAAAAGACCGTCGAAACTAAAAATATCTTCAATAAACGAAAAGCTCACAAAAAAGTTATTAAAAATCACAAAAGGTCCGCAACCGAAAAAAGCGCCAAAACTAAGAAACTCGCTAAAACCAAAAATATCGTCAAAAAGCGAAAAAAAACGCTAAAACCAAAAAATTGCAAAAAAATTGGCAAAAACAATAGAAAACGAAAAATAGCAACAAAAAAAAAACGACAAAAAATCACCAAAATGATAAAAGCCTCAAGTAAACAAACTGAATTAAACGAAAAAGCAAAACGAAAAAATTGCAAAAATGTAAAAAGGGCAAACGCGAAAAGGGATATATGTGCATTGGTACGGGACCTTTCGTGTACGAGCCAAAGTCCCACTTTTTTGAATCTATTTGTCTCGGTTCAGATTATGAAAGTTTTCTTTCAGAAATTTTCTTTAATTCTCGTTTAAACTTTCATTCATGTCTACACATTGAAATTTTTTCAATGAAATTTAAAAGAAAATGTAAAATTAAACTGCAGCCAACATCAGGTTGGCCATTACGAATTACAAAACAAAAAGAATTTCAAAAAACATGAAAGCGTGTACGTACCCCTTCCCATTCTTCTCTCCCCTCGCACCCAAATACTCAGACTTTCTGAAAGAAAACTTTCATAGTATAAACCGTGACGTTATTCTTTTGTCGAAAAAGTACAACAAACAAAATTATATCTGACATTGAAAAGATAGTGGCACAAAGTGTTAATCAACGACGGTATGTTAATATCGATATTTTATTGCAATGTAGTGATATAAAAAAAAACAAAATTGTTAAGTTACTGAAGAAAAAGTGTTTCCTAATGCCTTCTTTATATGTAAACAAAATTTCAGAAACATATTTTAATATAAACCGAAGTTTTGACCATTAAAAGGCTAATATCGGCCATATATCTGCTAACACTTGCACTTTGCCAAGTTAAATTTTTTCAAGATATAAGTCTACATTATAATATGTATAACTTAGAGTTAGCGCACATTTCAGGGTCATTTGAGGGATAACATCGTTTAAAATTTTCTTTTTATTCCCATAAATTTCACTTTGATGATGTGATTTAGACAATTTAAAAAAGAACAGACATACATTCATATCATCACAGAAACTGCAAAAAGCCCTATCTAACATTTTAAAAGTTTTACAGGAGAAGCATAAAATTCGTTTAAATGAAAAATATGTTGACAATTACTGCAAACTTTTACGATACCAGTAAAAAAGGACCAACAAATTTATATACTTCTAGTAAAATTTTGCACTAATTGTTAATATATTTTTCCATTTAAACAAGTCTTATGCTTCGCCTGTAAAACTTTTAAAATGTTAGATAGGTCTTTTTGCATTTCCTGTGACGATATATGTATTTGCTTTTAGAATGAATAAAGTTGCTTTTAGTCGTTATATTTTTATTAAAAACAAGTAGTATTTTTTTGTCTTGAGCTCGTTTGATTAAATGAGAAAAGTCCGAGAAATCAGAAACTCCGGTCATCTTGTCCCCAACAAAGTTGATTAAATACAAATCGTAAGATATTATCACTCATCTTATCATCAGAAGTGTTTATTATACAACAACATGCAAGACTTTGTTGCACAACGATTTCCTTTAAACTGTTGATTAGAAAACCTAATCGACAGAAGAAACGGTCGAAGACCATGTCGTTTACGAAAATATGGTCAACTGGGTATGTACTTTGAATACATGCACACATTAATACTCCTGTGTGGAGTTATAATCTTATTTGTCAACATAGTTTGTTTTTAATGCTTTTAAATCGTCCAGAAGAGGAGGATAATACATCTTACAATATGTATAATAATCTTGCTAAAATATTGATAGTTTGAAGAATATGTTGGTCAGTGCAGCTTTAACATAAGTAAGTGATGAAAAACTTAATAGTCCTGCTTTAGGTCTTTCACATTGAAAGAAAAATCGGAACCATATAGTTTTTTTCCAATTTTAGAAGAACCCACTATGTTGATACTCTTGGTTTATTGAACTTTTCTAGGACTTCTTTGCGATAAGAATTTTGCATCAGAAAAGATAAATAGTTTTCATAGCAAATTAACAACTTAAAACATAAATACTTCTAGATCTCTTGAAGAATATTATCAGGTTGTTCACCAATTGTCACTAAAATAACTTAAAGATGTTGGATGACACTAAAAGACAGCTATAACAAAATATTGACATATGAATGTAATTAATATTAAATTATTTTAGGCTTCTAAATGAAAAATACCCTTCTTTTTATAAAAAAGGAAACCTCAAATTAATGAGGAATAATTGCTGAAGAAAACAGACGTCAGTCATGCACATCAAATGGAATCAATCAAATTTGCTGGATTTAAGCTTTTGATGTTCTAGATAAACCAGCGCATTTTAGATTTTTTGTATTCAGTGCCCAGAAACAGTTCAAGTGACAAATTATTTCCACAAAATAAACTCTTAATTACATAGGGAAACAATAGATTAAACCGAATAGTTGTGAAAAAACTTTGACGTAAAAATTGTATAAAAATTTCATCTTTTCTCGCAAAAAATAAATCAATACATTTTAGGCAATTAAGCGGAAATATTATTTAGTGAAAAGAGGGGTTGGTTTTTGTCAGCTAAAATGGTATAAAATTAATTAATTCTACAAAAAAAAATTAAACACAATAATTCAAAAAAAATCATATGAAATAAACTATAAACGTTTAACGATAACAAAAACCTAAAATAGAATTTGATGGAAAAATACAATAATACAGATTTGAAATATCTCATCGATGATTGTGCAATCAATCAAAAACCGTTTACCAAACCAACAAATGGATTTGAAAAAAAAGAAATCATTATGTTGTACCATTTGGTTGCAGGGGGAGTAATTCAAACTCATGTATGTGTTGACAACAACTTAAACACCCCTTAATCCAAATACCGAAATGAAGTCATACCTTTTGCTTTAGACCAGCGTTGCCCAGGTCCTATGCGCATGGTGCTCATTTGTTTTTGTAAAAGCGCTTAGCTATAGGCTGTGTGTTTAATACACATGCACACACACACACCGCACTCACCTCTACCCTATAAGCAACTCAGTTAACTTTTAACGCATTCTAAGCTAAATATTTCTCAACCAATGGTGGTTGATGACTGAATTACTTTTAATGGAGTCAACTGACTATTTTAACATTGCGATGTCCTAGGCGGTAGTCAATTGTCCGACTCTGCATTACTTTCCAACTAACTTAAAGTTAACTTTATTTAAGTCAAATGGTAGTTAGTGTGCAAAAAGATGATGCTGGGGCTCGAACTATGTATCACACGTTTTGTAGTCAACGTGCTGACCACCCATCTAAGGTACCATTTACCATTTCACCAAATCCCATTATGCACTCAACTTGCCTCAAAGTATGAAGAGTGCGTGTTCGTACCCCGGTTGGGCCCTTGAGAGTTACAAAACTCTTAATAAAAAAACTACTAAGCGCACTAGTTTACAATAATTAGGATTCCAACTGGGATATAACTGTATACAAATGAACTAGTTGGTCCCCTATGACAACCCAATGTTAAAATCGATAATTCGATATAAGAAAAAAGGAGAGATAGGCAACTAGTCTGAAGCAAAAAGCAACTAGTATAGTTCCAACTTCATACCAGTTACTTTGTCTGCAGGGTAGCAATGCGAAATACACAAACAACTGTGTCTTATTAGCAGGGGTGCCAGATGATTTGGACGAAAAATCGGCATATTTTCCAAGTAAAATCGGCATTATCGGCACTTCAATATAAAAAAATCGGCAAAATAAATCGACAATTCAAAATACCCATTTTAAATACAATAAACCATATTTTTATTAACAAAAAATAACAAAAGAGAAAAATTCAGCATTAATGTTTATAACATATCAAATAACATAAAAATCAATGAAAATAAAATAGAAAAAGAAATTTCAAATGAATACTTGACAAGAAAGCGGAACTCTTTGTCTGAGGAACTTCAAAAAACTTTGCCGAAATGTCTCAAAGAATGCTGTAGAAACTCTGAAGAATTTTCTGGGGAAATTCAAAAGGAGTTTTCGATATGTTTGAGCAATATCGGAAAAATGTCTAACAAAACATCAGAAAATATGTGTCAAAATTCGGACCTAAAATTTGAAATTTATCAGAAATGTCGTATAAAATTCTCACATAGAATCAAAATGTTGTAAGACCTCTTTGACTTTTCTTCTGCTGCCAATGGCAGCTCATCAAAAACATTTACCTTTATTTTATAAGTTTAAAAATTCAAACATTTGTGCGCAAACTCTAAAGAGATAAATGAGAACTATTAAAACTAAAATCCGACAATGTGCAGAAGAGGCAGCTATAACTCGTAAGACGTAGATCAGAAAATGTGCAGACTGTTCTGTTAAATGTCCTAAAGGAAACTAACGGGATAATATTTCAGAAAATTTGCAGAAACATCGTGTCAGAAAACTGCCGACTAATCTGCCAAATGTCTGAGGAAATTTTATACAACTTGACTTAACTGACGTTAGACATGCCAGAAAAAATTTTTACTGGGTAATTGTAAATAAACCTAACCCTTTTTCTCTTTAGTAAAAGCGCTGACTGATTAACGACTCATTTAGCCGACCGTAACGTTGATGTAGTTGCATGTGCTGATCGTTTCTGTCTCATAGCTTTTCAATGTGACAGAAACGATCAGCTCATGCAACTACATCAACGTTACGGTCGGCTAAATGAGCCTTAACAGTCGTCTCCGTTTAATGTAACAGTGTATTTATTCTATTCCAGTGTCTCCCAAAATGAATAAATTATAATAAAAAAATCAAAGCTACCATGTGTTAAGTTTTTATCAAAAAATAGTTTAGAGGCAAAAAATCGGCAAAATGCCGATAAATCGGCAAATATGGCAGGCCTGCTTATTGGTTTTTTGTCGTTCTTCACTGCATACAGGCCAGAGCACGAAGTCGATATCATTCGATTATCGGCGGCGGCTTACCCAAAAAGTAACCAGCGGCGGCTAAGCGCCGGTTTTAAGCTGATAATTTTCCTCGGCGGCGGCTGAATGGAAAGTGTCGGGTGTCGACTGGCTCACGTAGTATGTATATCTAGCGAAAAAAATATTGAATATATATATATTTCTGACAAGCATTATCTAATTTTTTTTTTGTATTTGTACCAAACTTATATTATATAATAGTCACTTGTCGGCTGAGTCGTGTGCCGATCACAGCCGTATACATCGGCGGCGGCGCAATTTAAAAACAAAATTTGGCGGCGGCTGCTAAGCCGGCTATGCGCCGAACGGCTTCGTGCTCTGATACAGGCAAGTGCAAAGCAAAAACAAATAAATATATGAAATATTTTTTTCTTTGTATTCATTGGTTTTTACAACAAAAAATATTGAATAAAACTTAGTTTTTCTTTAAATGTTTGGTGTTTGCTCTCCATAAGAAACTTTTAGGCAACCCTCTTTTAGACTCTAAAATATAGAGAATAAGACACAGTAAAGCACTTTGTTCATGCCGTAATATTTATTTAGTCTGGGAGGCGGTATTTTTATTTAAAATTGTTTTCTTTATATTATTGCGGATTTCTAACGTTTTAAAATGCCAACCTACACTTGTTTAATTTTTTTTTTACAAATATTTAACAATGTAATATTGTGTTTTAATTGTAAACAAGATTTAGTTACAAATACTTAAACGAAAGACAAATTTAGTTAATATTATATTTTTTAAGTCTTCAGGCAAGCCACGAAACAATGTTTTACATATTAAAGCACTTCGCACAGTGCAACAAATTTGACAATAAATCAGGCTTTACTTTAAAATAGGGATGTAACGAATACCGATACCGATACCGATATATCGGCGATACTTCAGATTTTCCGATACATCGGTGTCGGCGATATTTTACTGTCGATACGACGATACTTTTAAAAAAATTTTCAGAGCTTTTTTTACAAATAATTTATTTTTGTCCGATTCTACCATGAATTAAATTCACTTCGTTATTTTTTAAATCTTATTAATGTCAATTTTAAAAACTAATAATATTTTATGCTGTTATTTTGTAAAAAAATTATTTATTTTTTATTAATTTTACCATGAATTCAAGTTCAAGTCGTTTTATAAATCTTATTCCAGCAAAAAAAAAAAAAAAAAAAGATACTCCAAAGAAGTCATGAAAATGTAGAATTCGGGATCTGGAAGTATTGCAAATTTGGATAATTTCTAATTAGTTTTACAAATCCTTGCCATTGCAAGAAGTTCTGTTTTTCGATTACCAATTCGGTGGAAGCGATGCTAGGACAAATTTCTTTTTCGGTATTCTATAATGATTTTTCCTCAAGGAAAAAGGATAAAAAATTACCCATTTTCACAATTTTTGTATGCGAATTTAAACTCAGAACTGTATTTTCATTTTAATTTAAGTGAATAAATATAAACTTAGAAGTCTTTTAATAATTAAGCTATAAAGTTATTTAGAAGAATATTAGTTGATAAATGTCTTTTAAAAAAAATCGATTTTTTAAAAAGCATGGCGGGTATTTTTTAAAATTATAAAGGAACTAAACATATTTTCTTGCTTTTCTACTAATTATTTGCATATTTTTAATTTTTTTAATTTTTTTTGGAAGCAAAGAAAATATAGCTCCTTAAAAATGACTTCCAATGTTTTATCAATTTTAAATATTCTCTCTTATAATGTAATTTTGTATAGTAAAAAAATTGCGCTTGAGTTTTGTTAATCTAAACTTGAACTCAATTTCAATATTCGTATCGGTATCGGAATCGGTATCGGCGATATTTATTTTTAAATATCGGTATCGGTATCGGATCGGCAAAACGGCGTATCGTTACATCCCTACTATAAAAGCTCCTAAGACCCCGATTTTGTTACGTTTACGTATGTAAGTATGTATAACTTTCTTAGATATCATGGAAGTCTTCAATTTCACTTTCCTAATGAGTTATTCCGGCGATATAAAATCTGAAAGTCAGAATAGGAATACTTAATACATAAAAGGTCGACTATTATGCTGAAGCTACTCTTATTTGGATCTTCTAGCATAAGCCGATTTGTAAAGAGAGCAACGTACGTCTTAGCTTCGTTGGTGATGAAATTCCGACTCATATTTCCGAGCAGTTCCGAGATAAATTGAACATTGTCAAATATGTTGGTCCCAATGTCATACAAAAATTATTCGTCCGATTTTTGAGTATGAGATGTTCAAATATTTGAGCTATGTAATGTACTCAGACATTGCACTGTAACACAAACATACATACATAAATATAACATGCAAAAATACGTTTATTAGTGAAAGTACCTTTTATTTGTCTGGATATATTTAATTAATTGCTACTAAAATTAACATTTATCATTAGATTTTTATCATATATGGCTTATTTAATTCGTAAGATACCTGTCTTTGGAACAATAGTTAAAGATAAAGTTTTTTTTATGAGTTTTTAGAATGGAATTTTTTTTTAATTTTATATGAAAAACAACTTTTTCGATACTATTTTGTGAATAGCTCTGAAAAGCTTGAAGGTAATTTTGTTATGTATACTTTTGGCGTTTTTGTTGATTGGATTCGGGCATACCGTTCCTGAGTTAGGGTGAAATGTACTGATGTACCTAGTGGAAATATTAGTAATGCGCATTTTAGCAATTTAGCGCATTAAAGTCTTTATATTCTACATATGTACATATTTTGATTTAGAGGACCCAAACAAATTTCTTTTTTCAGAGCAGTACAATTTTAGATTGACTCAAAAATGATTCTTAAACCTTTCCAAAACGATCGTTTTGATATCAAAAGATCTCCATCCTATGACTGTTAGATCATGTCTAATTCTTTCTGAATATTATATCAAGGCAGATGAAACAAGGTAGCATCACTTTATTTTTATTTTGGTTTTATATGGAGGTTGACAGTTAGAAAACGCAAGATAAATGAACAGCTGCCCTTATGGTTTTACCTGGTTTGATTGTACCCTGGCTTATATAATCTCTTTTGATTGATAAATAAGCAAATTAAAATAAATGTACATAATTCTCATTTTATAAGAAATTTCTCCACTGTGCACTATAAATAGCACAGTGAAAAACATGTTACCCTAGTGATAAAAATTTAGTATTTAGGCCTACTGGAAGGCCTCACTTAGCAGCTACCAGGTTTCTAAGTCTCATTTCAAAATCACTTCCTCTTGCATTTTTCTCAAAGTCTTGCTTGAACTTTTACAAACAAAAAAATATATATGTATGTATATATACTTAAATATATTTAAAAACCATTTATTCAACGCCAGTATACGGCTTCCGCATGGCATATTAGCCAGATTAAGGCTACCTATAGAGCTTTCAGTTCAAAACCTCTAATGATGGCCAACTGTACCAAAAATTTTCATTAAAAAAATAATTAAGTATAGGTATATATAATTAAAATTTTTTATTTACTGTCTAGGCATTCTTTAAAAGGCCATAAGTCATATTTAACAGTATTATAATCGCCCTAATTCGCCTTTAAAAATATCTTCTTGGTATGTTAACAAGTGTACTAAAAATGTGTCAAAAGCGTATTTTGACATCACCCGTTATAAATTTGCCTTCGGGAAGAAAAAATTGAGAGTCGGAGAGAATTTGAATTTTGTAGGTGTTATAGGCGCCCTAATAAGCAAAGCATTTTTAAAATTTTTCGCTAATGTGGTATAAGAAGATATGTACATATGCAAGTACGTACTACGTAGAATGCAACTTTAACATTGATGCTACAACAAAAGATACACTAACAATATTAGTTTCGCTAAAACATTAAGTGAAACACCCAACAGTAGTTTTTGTTTCTTCTGTTTAAATTTAAGTGCGATGTCATGTGCCACATTGAACATAAGTTGCACATGGTATGAACGAGTTTGTCTGTCCGCCTCTGTGTAAAATACGCGCCAACATGATTGTAATATAATCTGTATGGGTAAAAATGTGTATGCGTTTGATATTTAACAAGTGTTTGTCTTACTTCCGCGTCATAAAAAATATCTTATTTTCGTGGGATTTAAGATGCCTAGTTTATAATTCAGTTTATTTTAAGCAAATGGAACTTGTATCAAACTTTTTCAGTTTTTTATTAAGAACTAAAGCTGAAAGTCCAATACACGCGTTATACGCTTTTTCGCGTCATACGCGGCTGTCAGCAAAGTTGAATCAGTATAGTTGTACGTATCAAGTGACAGAGCAGGACACATTGACACGTAGAATGCAAAAAGTATCTCTTCTTTCTACTTTTGTAAGCGTCATCAGCGGCTTGCTAGCACGTCAGCTGTTTTTGACAGCCATTGATATTTTATATTCAATGCTATCGATGATTGTGTTTGTATAGTGTACTATTTTGCTCTTGTTATAAAGTTTAAAAACATTTGCCATAATAATATAACAAAATGCTTTTGCGTAAAAAGTGTCGCATGTAACTTGAAATGCGGAAAATCGTGGAATGTGTGAAAAGTGTGCAAGCGTTGACGCGAAAACACGTGTTATGGACTTCCATCTTAAGTATTTGGCAGACTCGTTATTCAATATCACCCTGTACAAACTTCCTAGAACTTTTTAATCAGCACACAATTTTATAACTTAACAATATTACAATATTTATTTTTATATAATTTTTTCATATAAGTACAAACTTAAAAAATTTACTACGAATAAGATATTTTTAGTTAAATGATTAAATAATTTAGACCATGTATGTAAGTATGTGCATGTATGTATAGTTAATGTACAAAAAGAATATGTATAGGAAATAAAGAGATTTTTTTACATAAAATGAATATAAAAATCTATCAACAAAAATCTATAAAAAAACAACCTTTAAACTTATATCAAAGAGAAAAAAATATGTATCAATAATCAACCATTATCCATATTATTCAAAAACTTGGACATATCACTCGGATCGCGTCTACTTTATCTTGGAGATTTTTCTTCTCTCTTAGGGTTTAATTTTTCGCTTAATCGTTGTTGTTCGTATAGTGCGCTTATCAGCTCTTGTGTTGTTGACATTTGTTACAGTTTCCTTATTGGCCAAATTGTAGTTATTTGGCAGAATGGTAGTTCCTCGAATGCGCTGAGTTGTCGTACGATCTTTGTAAGTGCAGGAGAGTTCATCAAAGCCATCAGGACAGTCAACTATCTGAAATGCAAGAAAATATTTACGTTTATTTAGTAAATTAGTATTCAAGTATTAAAATAATGAAAAAAGATAATAATAGCTCTGTTCAGTAACAGAAAACTGTTAATAATTTTTACTGAAAAGTGTTCACGTCAAAAAGTGCTAACATCAGGGCTTTTAGGGCCAGGCCACACGGGCGTTTTTAAAACGCGCGTTTCTGTTTTTTATATTAAATTTGAAAGTTTTCAATTTTAAACTTTCAAATTTAATACAGGAAAACAGAAACGCGCGTTTTAAAAAACGCCCGTGTGGCCTAGCCCTTAGTTATACCTATTGACAATTTTCAGTTATTGAATAGAGCCAATGAATAGAGTCATTCTGGTATGTGATGGAAATCGAGTCGATTTCAAAAAATAAAATCTCCTGAAAGATAACTTGTTGATGTTTTTATTGTTTTCGAGGATTAGAATATTTTATTTGATCCTAAATTCGAGTTCACTGTGTCGTGCGATTTACTTAAGACATATTTGGCTATTATTAGTTTTATGAAATCGAGCGATTTGAAATCGATCGATTTCCATCACATACCAGATTAATTAGGTTTTGTCCTAACATTTTCGGAAGCTTTATAAGGTCATCATAATCTTGTTTATTTAAAGTACATAACAGAAGGAGTGTTGCAATTGTTTTTAAAAAAATGAAAAGAAAATTTAAAACAATGTGAGGTTGTCAAGTTCAAATTAACGTCCAATATAAATAACTGCGATAGTTCAATGTCAACATAAAATCAAAGAAATCTTTATTAGTGGGACTACAATAAATAACCACAACGATAAAGTTCATAAATAAATTGCTAAGAATGTAAAAATGTCTTTCATTATGACTTAAAAATAGTTTCCATTAATTGTTAGGTACATTTTCAGCTAACGTTTTTTTTTTTCAAAATATTAATGCGTGTCTTTTTGTGAGTTTATTTGTGCATTAAAAAGAAGTTAAGTGGCTTTTATATCATGTCATTCTCCTGTCTCTCTTTTTTTGTTACCTTATCACAAAGTTGATCAACAGTTATGCATTTGCCACTCACGCAACGCAATTGATGGGCTGCACAAGCGACCAGAGGCACTTTTGGTGATGGTGGCTGGGGTGCTACTTTTGGTGGTTCTGTCGTAATGGAAACAATATTGGAAGCAGCTGGCTGTAGAGGTGTGGTATTCGAAGATAACCGATTACTGGTACGATTTTCACGCGCAGAAGAGAATTTGAATTTATTCTCCGAATCACTGGTCATCATGATTTCTTTACTGTCCCGGAAATTTACTGTAATTAAAAATAATAGGTAAAGTTCATGTTGCTGGAAAATGTATTAAACAAATATACCAAATCCTTTAGGTCCTTCTCCTGGTACAGAATTAGTAACATCTTCTTGTGAAACACCACTAGTTCTATTACTCACTTCATGAAGTGTAAACTTTGTGGCAGAGTCCCCATCAGTTGCGGCTGTTATATATGTGTATAATTTTTCATTAGTTTGATTGGGCGATAAAATACTGGCATAGGAAAACACTCTGGGAAAATTACTTATGTCTTCTTCATCGAAACCTCCGAAGACTCCCTCGAGACTGCCTTCACCAAATTCCTGGCAATCATCTTCATCAGAACCATCAAAACAATCATATTTCATATCACAACGTGCCGTTTCCGCCACACATTTTTCATTTGATCGACAACGAAACTCGTCCTGTTGATCGCATAAAAGACAATTGTCTTCATCTTCTCCCACTGCACAATCTTTAATATTGTCACATTGCCATTGTTGGGGTATACAAGAGCGATCGTAACACTCAAATTCGTTTTCATAGCAAAAACCTTTTCTCCTAGTAGGATCTTCGCAACGATGTGGATCGTTAGAGTCGGGATAGAAATTACAGTCAAAACTGGCTGTCAACGTATCAGAATTGGCTATGATTTCGGAACAGCTTTCCAAGATAGCTGAATTTTAAAGTAATCATTAAACTTAACGTTAATTGTAACATTATAACCAACTAACCTTTACATATTCTCCTGCATGGCGGCAGTACTCCAATATGTGATGGCCTGCATTCTGGCTCTAAGAACGCACACACGAACTCTACCGATCTTGCTGAGCAGTTCGAGTTCAAAAGTATTTGATAGTCTTTCACTTCTTCCGACGTCAGTTGTATAGAAACGTTATAAGTAAGATCATAATCCAATACTCCTTGGCACATACTCAACGATGTGGAATAGCATTTGTTGTCTGATATTGAAGATTTATTGTTGGTCATGGGAGTGGTGGGCTTACTGTGAGTCACAGGTGGTATAGTGGGTGAAACCTTCACTATAGTGCTCACAGATGATGTAGTTGAGGGTTCAAAGGAGGGGAAAAGCTGTACAAAAGATTTAACTTGTTATAAATTGCTGGAGTGAAATAAAGTAAATGTGAAAAGTTTTGGATAATCTAGATGCTGAAGCTGAATGTTTTAGTCATTTTTTTTTGCTTTGCTCTTTATTTTCATTTCCAATTCAAGGAAATGAAATAAACCTTTCCTCACAATTGTTATTCATAGACTAAATAAGAAATCCTTGTGATTTATAAGAGACATATATATCACTAGTTCAGTTGCTCAAAGAAGGAAAATTTTTATAACTTCAAAGAAGAAAATAATTTTTTTTTTCAATATTGTTATTTTTATTTTAAATTTATTCTTTCAGCTTCTTTAATTTTTATGATGCCAATAAAACCAATATCTATTTCATATTTTTTCTCAAAGTTTCATCGGCGTTTTTGCGACGTCTTAGATTGATTTTCAGTTTACATTACAAAATAAATTATAAAAAACTGGACAGCACGAACAAGTAAATGTATAATTTAAATAATAACCAATACGTCCCTTTCCATACGAGTTTATATTGGCTTCTGCAACTTTCTTAAATTTTCTTTTGAAGTTGTATTCGTGTCCATATAATGAAATTTATGTTGCGCAACCTTTGTTTTTTTACATAGAATTCGTTGTTGCTTAATACTACGAAGAAGAAAACAAAAGAGAGTTACATGGACATGAATAAGTGTACCCCGATCTTCTTCCTAATCTTCTCACCTTTCTCTCCCATGAACTCAAACGTTGACTCGTATGGACATAGATTAACCTGACAAGTAAAGTTGTGTGATAATAGTTTTTATGTTTGATTTTAGATATTTCCTAGTATTTATTATTATTATTATTATTATTATTATTATTATTATTATTATTATTATTTATATTATTATTATTATTATATAAATTATACATTTAATCAATCGGTTGGTGCGGTTCAGCTTTTTATAATTTATTTTTGGCCATTTTGAAGCAGCAGTTCATAGATTAATCGATTTCGAATAGACAGACAGACATATTTCGTATACGAAATATGTTTACCACAGTTTGGTCAAATATATTTGACCAAACTGTGAATACTTACTAGGGTATTCACTCGAATAATGTTTGCTCGATTAATCGAATAATTAAAGTCAAATAATGTTCGATCAAACAAAAAAGTTAAATTTCGAGTAAAAATTTATTCGAGTAATATAATTCGATTAATCGAATAACTCGATTGAAAATTTTATGTAAAGTTTCTTTTTTAATGAGTTTTTGTAGATTACTTAATAAAAAGTAGAAAAATGTTTTAATTTATATGAAATTTTCCATTCAATTCGAACGTTATTTCATACTAATAGTCCGTATGATCAAAAAATTAAGTAAATAATGTAGTAACAACAATTGGAAGAAAGAAACCAACTTTAAAACAAATTCGGAAATATAAACATCACACAAAAATTATTTGAAATAAAGAAGATATTTCGAGAGCATTTAGTTAATTAGGTACTTCGTATTAAAATATCCAATGTAATGTTCGGAATTGTAAATCCCGAAAAAAAACGTAACCCATAGACAAGCTAAAATTGTATTTCCTTTAATTACAATATTTTTTTTTAATATGGGCTCGCATTTTTTAAAAATAATATAAAAGTTTTGCAGCATAACTTATTTTGTGATATAAAAAACAAGTTAAATCAAACTAACTCTGACCAAAAGTAGTGGTTACGGTTTTTTGGGCAAATATTTCCAAATTATTATAACAACAATAATGTTATGCCAATTCTGATTATTTTTATTCTGAATTGAATACAGGACAGGTCGGAATGGTATTAAATGTTTCCTGGTGCAAACTTTTCTCAAAGCGCTTCATTTGAATATTAAAAAAAACCATTTTAAAGGATCAGTTTATGATCTAATTTATGTAGAAATGTTTTCTTTTGTTTTTATTATTAAAATATATAAAAAAGCAAAAAAACTTGTTTTGTTTTATTTTTGCCCACAAAAGTGTACAAAAAACCAATTAAATTCAAATATTTTCCGATTAACTCGAATAATTTTTAGCAGTAAAGCTTACTCGAATAACTCGAACGAAATAAAAGTTTTACTCGATTGATCGAGTAATTTAAAAATCTCAATTTCGATTAATGGATTAATCGAACAATTGAAAAGTCGATTAAAATGAATACCCTAATACTTACCCCATTGATAAGCCTTAAAATGCGTTCATCATCTTCGATTGGTATGCCAAAACTATTCTGATGGCCGGAAGTAAACCTCACTACATTAGCCGGAACTAAGGCTGCCTCTTCCGTAGCCATAGTAGTTGCATCCACTACTGGTGCATCTTTAACCGACGTCACACCATCTTTACGATGTTTATCCCAACCCAACACACCTTTGGAAAGAGCATACTCAACTGTCGTTAACTTTTGTTCTTTCGGCCGTACACGAGACCTTGTGCTAATCGCTCGCAATATGGTGGACTCTTGAAGGCTATGACTTCGTGCAGTTTCTGAAGATGACAATGAAGCTGGCAGCGTTGTCATTTCTATTGTTGTAGCGGTGACGATTTCATTTGAATCTTCAATGGCACCATCATTATCGTTGTGCTTGCGCTGTTGTAAATACCGCTCCCTGGCGATGCTGACATCATGCAGCCATATGCTGTAAGTAATCAGGCCAAAGAAGACTAAGACGCTGACTGTAAATATCAAAGGCCAGCGCAAGTATTTACATTTGCAAAAACGTTTTGCATAATCAAAAGTTAATAATGGTGACTTTTTGGAAGGTTCTTGTGCATCCAGATAATAGTTGCCTGTGAGTGGGTATTTGTAACGCCGCACCTGCAGCTCTGCTAAATTTTCGGGACTGTTTGACATGCCAATATGATGTTTACGTTGAGACTGTTTCTGTTGTTGTTGTTGTTGACTTTCCTGTGATTGGCATTTCATTTCTTGTAGATGTTGACGTTGTTTGAAACCATCCCAACTGCTGCGCAGCGTGGAAGCTCGTGAATAATTTGTTACTTGTTGGAGTTGTTGCTGATGATTGTTGTATTGTTGCTCTTCATCATTGACTGCCTGTACACAGATGCCTAAGCCATGTGGATATTTAGTTGGTTGTCGGCGTAAACCCACTGGACGACCATTTAAATTTATCTGTTGTGGGTCATCAAAATTAAAATGCTGCTGCTGTTCGTGCTGTTGTTGCTGTGATTCGTGCTTGACGTCCATATAATAAATTTCTTTCTAATTATTTTCATATGCTGCCGTTAAGTTCCCACTAAATTCATCTTTTCCATTAAACGATGAACCTTTTAAATAATCTACATCCATGAGAGTTCGGGTGACATTAAACTTTCAAATGTTGCTTGAAAAAAAGTGTATGCAACGAAATTGACAAATCGGGAATATATTAGTATTAGAAGATTTTTGCTTAGTACTTTGGGAAAATATGTATAAAAAGAGAGATTGACGTTATTTCTCCTTTTTCTTTTCTTGTACTTTTAAATGTCAATTGTAAGTTTTTAAAAATATTTTTGTTCGTTTTAATTCAAATCCGTTGCTTGTGTGAAATACAGATCTGTATTTGCTGTTGCCACTACTGGTGGTGACTGGTGTAGTTGATTGTGTGTGAACTCTACGATCGATTACATAAGTTGCATGAAGCTTAAAGCAAAAGCATCTGTTGCTGTTGCCTTTTTTTTTTGTTTCACTAAGTTAACGTTGTTTTCCTCGGCGCTGTTTTTTCTAGTTAGTTTTGTTGCATGCTGTTTTTGCAGTTTTGTTTGATTTAATTTTTTTTTTAGTTTGTGGTAATTGGTTTTGCTCTTTTCTGTTGTTGCTATTGTTTCTAAAATTATTAGATTTTTGCGATATTTCTTAATGTCAGATTCACACAACTTTTGCAAATCTGCAATTTGTCTTTGTAAGATGATTAGGTCTGCTGCTGCAATTGTTGGCGTCGCTGCAACTAAGTTTAGACGACAGAGAAGATTATAGATTTTCTTAAATTATTTTCTGTATTTTGATTGTTAATTAAGATAAAAATGAGAAATAAGATTCAGAAAATAATTGTTAATGTCAGTAGATCCGTACACAAAAGCATATACTTTCTTGAGCTTGATTTTTTTTCCAAAAATGTCTGCGCCAATGCGTTCAAATTTGTGTAGTAACCCAGAGAGAAAGGATATTCCAAAGTTGGCAATAGGATCCTGAACTTGTTATCCGGAAATGATGCATGGACATGTCATTGCAAGCACTTCTCGTTTTTTATTTCTATTCAATGGATTTGATGTTCACAATGCTTAGAAAGCAAGGTTTTTTAGGAACTGCTACAAATATTATTTATCGCAGAGTATATTTTTCATTACAATGTATAGTATGTAAAAAATGCCCAAGCCACCCATTCTAGCCCCCGAAAACTTCGATGTTCAGTTCGACCCTTACAAAAATCAAGAAATTGGTATTTCTTCCTTTTCAATTCTTGCTTTGAAAAATCCCTTCTCAATAAAAATGATTTAATTGTAAAATTAAATTGAACAAACTTAAGCCCGAATAATAAAAATTTTTTTATCGGCCCTGTTCTTCAAACTGAATCCGCGTAAATTTCTCGTTTTCCAAAAATAAATAATGCCACCATTTTAAATCGTATATAGTAAATTAATTTCAGACATGATATTTTAAGCTCTAAAAAATATGAAACTGCAAAAAAGTCTGAACAAATTTTGCTATTAGTGGATTTAATTTCTATAAATCGAGCGTTTTCAAATCGAACACAGAACACACAGGAATCCTGTGTTTCATTAACTTTTTAATTAGAATACTATAATAAGAAATCATGTTTTTTCAAAATTAATAAGTTTTCTTAAAAAAATCGCATACTCTTGAAAATTACACAATTTTTATGCATGCAAACTAAATTTCTTTTATCCATAGTGAATATTATTAGGATAAAAAGTAACATTTTTTAACAGACCAAGTTGGACAGCAAACAATACTCTAAAGCAACAAGTGAAAAGCTAAGGCTGATTTATTTCATCCTACACGGCAGACCAATAAATACGTTGTTCTTCGCAGGCCGCTACTCCGCGATCATCAATACTTATGTGTAATTCTCGTATTACGTTTTCGGTAAATATATGTATAAATAAAATTTGAAATCACAGTCAACCAAGCCACCTCAAAAGTTCCGAAAACATGAAAATACACATGAACAATGATGATAGAGTTGTAGTGGCATCTGAAAAACATAGTTATTTCCATTCTACCGTTTCTTGTTCCTTTGTCTCATGTCCAACTCTTTCGTATCAACAAATGTTACAAACCTTATCGTACAAATATTCATTTAGTTCGAAATAGCATTAAATTAAACATTTTAAGCCCCCCGAAAAAAATAATTGATAACTTGAAAACGGCTTGACCGATTTTCTTCAAACATAGTTTAGAAGACTGAAAATTTTATTATTTCGGCTTTTTAGTGCAATATTTGAATTAATTTAAATTCAAATTATTTTATTAAGAGTGGAGTATTGGAATATTCAAATCAGATTAGCAGAACGGATCAGTACTACTGATTTCGACATGCCGCTGGACCGTCTCATCAGCGTTCTTGTTCACTTTTACCACTTATGAAGGTGGATCCTTTTTAGAAGGAAACATCAGCTATCTAACTAATTTTTATCGCGAAATAGAATACAATACTTTTTTCATGTAAATTCTGGCATTCATTTTTATAGTTTAGAAGATTTTGTGTTAAGTCACCTTTCAAAAAAAATTTACTAAATTAAATTCGATCTAGTCATTTGGTAGCTACGGTGTCAAAGACACACAGATTCGACAGGATACATCTAGAAAATATAGGATATCTCGATCAAGGCACTTTTCAAACACAAAAAATTAATTTAAAATCGGTTCAACCGATTTGGATGTACGCTGTCTTGTACCAGCGTTGCCATTTGTCAAGTTTTCCCTTCTTTTGCAAGTTTTTGAGATGCCAAAAAGTTTTAATTTTATATAAAGTTTTTTCAAGCTTTTTATAAATATGTACATAATATAAAATTTGCAGTATAGTATATCGGATGAAAATATAAAGTGGTTGCTTATGCAATGATACGATCTAATATTTCGACACTCCGTTATTACTGCAACAGTGTTTAATCGTGTTTACTCCCTCTACAACTATGCCGATTTTATACATTCCTTAAAATGAATTCCAAATATAATTTTTTTTGTTTTCTTTTAAATCTTTGGCAATTTTGTAGAAAAAAAGTTTTTTGGGCAAAAAAGTTTTTTTTTAGAAATAAGAAGTTTTAGAAAAAAAATATATGGTAAGGCTGATCCCCACAGAAACACAGACACACACTACAAACTTATAACACCCCTCTTTTTTGATCGGGGTTTAAATAATCGCATCAAACAAAATTTATTTTATTTAGACAAAACTGGTATATCGAAACTTTTTCTTTTTATTGTATCTTGATTATAAAATCTATTAGTAGCATTGTTTTAAAAGTAAATTAAAACCAATTAAATTAATCGTTGATTTAATTAAAAATTATTTACCGAATAATTAGTATATTGGAAAAATATGTACGGTATAGTTCTCGAGTAACAATGAAATTCGGCTTACGTCTGGGATAATATAAAAACGGCGTAATCTAAGCTTGCATGCGTGTAGCATATATGTAATTGTTGTTTTCTGATTGGAGCGTCTGTACTATTAAAATCCCTTTATTCTAAAGCTGATATAACCGCTACGAAAAAAAGAAACAGATTGACACCAAAGCGCTTATCTAAACTCTTTTATTTTTAAACATCTGTTCTGAGCAACTAAACTTAATGAATTCTTCAAATTCTGAATTAAACAATTAAGTTTGATAAGCTCAGTTCAATAAATTACATTGTAAATAATTTTTATATTTATGCTACTTATGAAGACTTCAAGTTTAGCTCTGCTAAAAAAGTCAAAAATATAAAAAATGGGGTAAATACGAAAACTGCGATAATTTAGAAACTAATTATTGTACTCATGTCACAACATTTATATCTTTGCTCCAGAGTGCACTATTGCGAATAAATTTATTTTTATTAAAGCTTCCCCATCAACATTTTATATAATAACCAAAAATAATTGTTTAACCATTTGACAAAGTATTTATTCAAGTTTCTTTTACTTAACTTTAATTCATTTCAATTTTAAAGTCCCGCCTTAGTTACACACAATTCTTCATAAAATGATGATAATAAACTAAAAGTCAGGTTGCTCAATGCAATCAATACCGCAAAATAATTAACTTGGAGTGAAGTAAAATAAAAACTACAAACCTCAAGCAAATTAGCTCAATTTGTCAATCTTCATCACCCAGTCAGTCAATGCCATTTTTATTAAGTGAATCAAGCAACAACTACCGAACAAATGAATGAATATCTTTTAATCTTGTGAAATATGTACTGACTTCGTCGTACATTTTAGGCTTTTTTGAGTTGGTTTGTAAAGTACGAGTAGTAGTCAAAATCTTCCCAGCAATAATAGTTGTTGCTGATTTTAATCAGCAAAAAATCGCACCAAAAATGCCAACAATTTCAAAACAAAAATGCATAAAAAGAAATGGCAAACGTATCTCCAAATGATTTGCAGTCTACTAAATATATGTTGTGTGTCTAAAAGATTTTAAAATTCAAAGATTATTTTTTTCTGATTGTAAATGGAGGCCAACAAACGAACAAATATCTGTAAGATGAATTAAATATATTCGATGATTATTATTTAAAAGATGGCAATAATGATGATGCTGAAGTGCATAAATACGATTACTCGAACGTAGTAATTACTTTGTAAGTTTGAAAGCGCTCCGAACATCAGCTGAATTACTGAGAGTAGAATAGCTTCGAATACACAGTCAAGTAAATTGTGCATGAAATTGTTTACGAATTTGTGTGTGGATGAGAGTATTTGGTAGTAGTTTGACCTTTTCATTTCAATAAAAAACAAAAAAAAAAATAATAAAAACACATTTATTATATTGGTCATGTTGGTTAGACGTTCACACAAAAGTAACAGATGCATTTTGCTAAACTATTTGTAAAATAAATAATAGCAAAAAAAGAAAAAATTTAAACATTTGCAACTTCTAAGCAAGTGGTAAAGATTATAGTTTAATAATAATAAATAACAAGTTGAAAACTTTTAAGTGTTCATAGAATGACTTTGAATACCCCTAAATACCCTAATTCGAATAATATTTCATCGATTAATCGAAATCCATGGGAAAGGATTTCGTACAAAGACTTATTTGAGTGATTTACCTCGTTTAATTGGGGGAAAAATTTTATGTATATAAATTTTAAGCTCTATATTCATAAGCGATTATTAAAGTTAATGAATGCTAAATTCGTACATTAAGCCAAAATAAACTTCAATACATTTTTTTCTTTAAAAGTAGTTTACACATTTGTATATTGTTCAAAACTATTAAAAATTGTATTTTGTACCATTGCACATTCTATATTAGGGATTCCTAAGAAACTACATCTGTATCAATGACATAGTTTCACTGATATAATGAAATATATTCACTAGCTTAGTGAAATTATTACATTGGATCAATGAAATTATTTCACATATTTAATGAAATTTTCATTAAAATAATTCTACCGAAACTTGTTTCATTAATCCAACGAAGCGTTATGAAATTTTTCATTGGATTAATGTCAAAATTCATAGAATTTATGAACAAAATTCTTTCAGTGTTATGAAAGCTCACCAAAATGAAAAATATCAAAAGATGCAAAGTCCAGTGAATAAAATCATGTATAAAGTTTAATAAATATACCCATGGTCGTAAATTTTTTACCACCATTTCAGTTTCTTTTACTAAATATAGAAGGGTATAAAATATTCCGCCCAGCTCACTTTTTTCTATTTTGAAAATCTTTCTTTTCCCAATAACTAAAGAATTTAAGTATGTTTTGATATTTAAAAACTTTTTAAAAATTTCAAAATATCTATTGAATTTTTTGCATCTGAACTGAACCATCAAACCAAATCAAAACCAATTCTATTTCCCTTCTAGTTATGGACACGCCTTGTAGTATTTTATTATATAAATATGTATTGCACAAGGAAATGGTGTATTGTACAATGTGAATATATCTAATGATGTTGTGTTAAGATGTGAATAGAATGGTTTAAGAATGAATGGATGATGGTCATGTAATAATAATTATTATTTGATTTACTATTGTATTTCTATTTATTTATGGTAAAAAGCATTTATGGCAAAACAATATTTTCAATTGTTGTTAATTTTTTGTTTATTTGTTTCCTTAACATATCGTGTGGTTACAAGACCGTGTAAATTATCTCACAAAAAAAAGTTCACTGGCTTTATTACAACACTTTAACACATGAATTTGATTTTTTTAATTGCCTTATATTGTTTGTTAGTTAAGAGAAAAAGAAACAACTTTTAAAATCTGCTTTATTCAAGAAATATCGATAATCTTTGTTTTAGTTAAAATCATCAGAGCTTGAAATACAAATGCTTAAATTCATTTGATTTCATTTCAACTGAATAATATTTATTTAATATGCACACACTTCATTAAGATTTTGGCAATAATTTTCAATTTACTTTTATAACATTTTCGGTTTTATTTTTTGCTTTGATTTTGTAATTTTATTGAAAAAATTTGGCATTGATGGCAAATTAACATGATAAATTAGAATCAAACATTTTTTGAAAGCACTTTTTATTAAATTTTAATTATTAGATTTAAAGTATTTCATGGCGCATTTTTTCGCTAGAGTTTTGTATACCGCTTTAGATTTAAGCTTTTTTGTAGCGAACGTGTTACGAGGACTTTTACCGCGTTAATGTACCGTTATTTAAGCTGGCTCAATTGCAACTAAACCTTTAGCCAGTCTTTAATCGATGTAAAACCATTTAATATGTTTTCAGTTTGTTAGTTTGCCCCAACTTAGTTTCTCAGTTTGAAATTCTTTTAAAGCCGAATGAATGAATGAGTGAATGAGCCAAACCAATGCAAAGCAACATGAAGCAAAGAAAACCCAAAAAATGTTGTTGGTTCGATCGTTAACATTTGAACGTTTAATACGACTGATACTTTTTTTCATTTTAACTTTTTTTCTAAACCATTTTAAAGTTCAGCTCAATTCAACTCCAACTCTGACTTACTAACTTACTGACTTGACTGCCTGTCTGTCTGTCTGTTTGTCTGTCTGCCTGTCTGTAAGCCAGTTTGTTAACCAAAGTTTGCTTGTTGCATGACGGGCTGTTCGTACATGTGTGTTTACCTAGCTCTCTGTCTGAGTTTAAGTTTGTTGATTTTAACAGTGTCTCTAAATAAAGTTTCGCTTTCGTTAATTCATTCGTGTTACGAATTTTTTTTCTATCAAACGTTTAAGCTCTTTGTTTGCACACCCAACTTAAACATAAAATGCAGCCAAATATTTTCTTTAAGCTCTGCTGGCTGTGGCAAGAAAACAAATTTGTTTTTATATTATTTGCCACAATCGCAGCAACAACATGAAAAAATCATTAATAACTTAAAGAAAATGCAGGTCTTTGGTTTAGTATTTTAATAGGTTTTGGGACAAGATAAAATCCAAAAGTGTGTTTAGTCCTTAAATGGAAAAAAGGTCGAAATTGTTACTAAAGTCTGCAAATTGCAGAATTATATTAATTTATGAATATATTCCTATCAAAATTCTCAGTTCCCTCAGATGATTTCCATAAAGGTAGAATATACAAGTTGCAATTCAGAAATATTATGTGGCTTAAACAGTTGCTAACGAACTAACCACTGAGATCGAAAATGTACTGATTTGAAGGTTCTATGCACCTTGATGACCAGGAAAGCCTACTTTTGAACTATTTTCAGTATATGTGTGTTACCTGAAGGTTATGTTTTTTGGTAGTTGTAAACTTTATTAATTTATTTTGTATTACAAGAGTCACAAAATTGTGTATTAGGTTAATTAATTACATTTACGTAAGATTGCTAGTTAAAGTGCATTTTTTTTGCATTTCTGAATACTTTGGACTCTAACCAAAGTCTGTCATTTTATTTCGTTACCCTTTAGCATCATTTGCTGAAGAAACATTTTTTTTAAACTTATTCTTTTATTCAAAAAAGAAGGAGGTTATCAATTCGCGTGCTTGCACACGCATAACTCTGTCATTTATGAATCGATTTACAATTTGTTTCTATTTGAAAGTTTGACTCCATAGAAGTAAAAATGGCGCGACAAAGAGGTAACCCGTGTGCTGTTCGCCGATGTCCTGATCGAAAAAATAATACCAAAAATGAAATCGGAGCACCCAAAAACATATGAAACGATAACCATTACGTTTGTGTGTTTAATTTTACTCCGCTAACCCCGTCCCCGCAGCCCATCTTTGCCTGTTGGCCAAAATAATACCAGAAATCAGCTCAGCACCCTTAAAAAATGATTGTGGAACGCCTAAAGTCAAACACTACGTCGTTATGGAATTTTTATGGGAAAATGTATAGTTACCCACGCTCTTTTCTCCCGTGGGCTGTTCGCGAATGTCCTGATGGAAAAAATAATACCAGAAATGAAATCAGAGCACCCAAAAACATATAAAACGATACCCATTACGGTTTTGTGTTTAATTTCCCTCGAGTTGTATGGTTTTTAATCCAATGACATTTAATTATGGGTCGAACTGAATACCATGATGTTTTTTTTGATCAGCCACTATATCATCATCAGAGCTATTACTGTACTTTTCCGCCATGTAGGGGTGGCTAAGTCAAGTATATAAACGGCTAACATTAGGCCAAGTAAGTCACTAAGTTTTTTACAAGTGTGGAGATTTTTCCAAATTGTCTTCTTAAGCTATTTTGGTTGTTCAGAACTTTTTAAGCAATTGCCTTTTATCTTCGCTAATCATTCTATCAACCATTTTCTTCTCTCAACATAGTTGAAAGCCTTCGGCTATCAATACTAGGCGTCGTGTGTGTTTTTTGTCCTTATTTATCAAATATATTTAATGTTACGTGCATTTAGTTTTCATAATTGAAGTTATGAATTTTAGTCGAACTGTATGGGCATTAATCCCAACATATTTAATTATTCAGGTTCGTTCAAATTAATTTTATTAATTTTAATTAATTAAATTATATTTGTTGAGGAAGGAGTTTTTAAGGCCTGTACGAATTTTAATTACACTTCCCCTGTAAAACTTTAAGATACGATTTAATAAAAAATATGGAGTCCTGGTCGAAGCCCTTTGTCAATTCGTTTATTCTAAAACACTAATGGAAGTGCTGTATTTATTATGCCTACTAGTTTCCAAAGTACTGTAAGTATTTAGAGTGTGTGAAAACCAGCGTTGTCAACCTTTAGATTTCAAAAAACTCTGAAACAAGGAAAAAACGCGTAATTTTTGAAAAAACGCACTAAATTTAAAATTTTTCATATTATATGTTTTGATCATTTCATAAAGTAAAATACATACATAATTTTTAATTAAAGGACATATCGCACATGCACTGTCCAGAAAACACGAAGAAAGATATATATTCTCTTCTCAAGAGTTTAGTATACAAGATACTTGCATGATTTTGTATGCAGTTTGAAAAGCGATATGTACTATTAACTCCAAAAGGAATTCCCTGAGTTGTGTCACTTTTGAAGTGCATGCGCGATATAATGGAGTAGTAAACCAAATAAAAAAGAATAAAATTGCTGTAATTTATGAAAATATAAGTCACTATATCTTTAAAACTAGAGCTAATTGGAATTTTTTTTGGTAATTTCTGAATTCAACAGATTGAATTGTACATACAAGGATCTGCTATTTTGATCTCGAAGCATTTTCATTGTTGCGTAGTGTAATTAAATCGAGGTACAATAGTATCTCATACGTATCACAACATAAATTTTCTCGCTTCAGCCCTTTTTTATGTGAAGCATGGTAGGACATTCTATTACGTATTTTAGACTTAAATAAATTCATCAAGCTAAGAACGCGTGTAAGTTCTGCGTAACTTACTGCCCTATAAAATAAAGCATGAATCGTTTCAATATCTTTTCTACTTAAAAAGCTAGAGCAATTATAAAAATGTATGAAATTGGTCAAATTTTGTACTTCGAGTGACCACTAATCAGAAGTTACACAATAATAAGTAAAAAAAGATGGCGGTTATGTGTTTCTAGTAACTACAAGATTGTCTCCAATTTTTGTTATTAAAATTTAAAGTCAAACGGCACACCTATTTGTTTAATTCACTCAGAATTACTTATAAATAAACTAATTTTTGAATTTTGTGTTCAGTGCCACCGTCACAAATAAAAAGCACCAAAAATTAAACAAAAAAACACAGAGCACTGAATTGAAACTTTTTCGCGTCGAAAAGTTGAGAAAGCACAACGCTGGTGAAAACCCATACTAGCCAGAATGTGCATTATCGTAAGTGTAAATAGAGTCGTGTATGGTTAACGTTTAGTGATTGTGAGCGTACATGTGAAAAAAGTTGCTCACGATACCACCTCTAATGTGCATGTACACTTTTATTTCGAGCATAATGTATATGAGTGATACATTTACTTCTGTACGATTACGATATTAAGCAATCGAGGGAGGGGGTGAATAGGTTTATGCATTCCAAAACTACGTGTTGAAACTTCTGCTGCTTTTTATTATTTATCTAATCGCATTTTAATGCAACTGCCTGCATATAAACTTGCTTTGTTTTTGTTGGACAAAAAGAAATATTTAAATTGTTTTCCAAAGCCTTGCCAAAGCAGAAACTATCGATCTCTTCGAATGCGGTTGCATTAATATTTAGGCAAATGACAGTGGCTATTTGTGTCAACTTTTCCCAGTAGATATACAATTTTATTGACCTCACCCAGAAAATATTAATAAATGTTGCTCGTTTTAATGATTAACAATAGCATTAACGTATATTTTATGTAAATATTATAAAAACAAATTAAAATTCACTCAATAAAAATATTAAATAAAAAATGCGCTCAGCGAAACCTTTTATTAAAAATTATAGAAATTAATTTAATGATTCAATTTATTACAAATAAAAACAAATTTTTTTTAACGAAAGTTTTTTATGGCATAAAAAAATATTTTAATAAAGATTGCATATGAATTAAAAATCCACGTACTCTTGTCCCTCGATTGGCACGAAAGTTTTTGGTTTTGTGTAAATTGCGGTATTTGTAAACTGACTCGACTTATACCATTTCTTTTAGTACTTTCAACATATACATATCTATATATGTAAAGCGTGGCAGCTAAAGGGACCTTATCTTACCAGAGCTCTGTGTGACGTACGGCCTAGAAAGACAAATGGTAGAAAATAAATGTGTGCGGATGGTTCTGATTTTTTGCTATTTTACACGTAACATATTCTCTATGATCGTTAAAAGTTGATATTTAAAACTCTTGAGAAATACAATTCGAAGGCAAATTTTATTGCTGTGTTGCAGCGGCCATAAAATCGGAACTACTTGACGGATTTGAAGAAGGTCTTCAGACTTTGAAAGGCTATTTATTCTCTAATTGAACAGTGCCAATAAAAAAAATGTGTTGGAAAGGCACACAAATCGCAAGTGTGTAAAAATTTCATAAAAATTCGTTGGAATAGAAGTAGTAAATACCACCTTGTTCAGGCCGAATTTGCCCCTTCCGGACAAAAAATTAAAAAAGTGTTGCCACTTTCCAATTTTCAATTTTATGTTTTAATATGATCAGAATAGCTTTGCTTTAAAAAACGACGTTCCGTATATATCCTTATATATGCAATCTTTGCGAAACACCGAAGAAGAATTGCAATAATGTAAAGTATGACGTTTTAAATTTATTTCTTGATCCAAAAGAAATTTAATAAACACCATAATCCAATTTTTTCTTCCAGTTTTATAGCTCCTAAGCCATTTGTTATGTATGACAAATTTCAAGCACGTAGCTTACTTTATTCGCGAGATATAACACTTGCCTTTCTAGATTGCTCATTCGACACACTATGCAGAGGTGAAATTTGAGCTTTTGATATTATTGGATAAAGGACAAAATTCTCAAGAAAACGCGGAAACATTTGTTTTAAATGGACAAAATTTGCGACGTTATGACTTTTTGAATTTCATATTTCAAAAACTACAGTTTTCATATAATTGACGTTAAGATTTGGCACAAGTACACGTTTGGAGAGGTAGATGTTTGGGAAAAAAGCTTTTCAGCTATTTAGTGACTAAAATCTAAAATTATTTCAACTGTTAATTGATCTTAAGATATCACGAACATTTTACGTAAACTCGTATTTTGTCTCATTTGTCACGACGCGTCACATATATGGAAATTTTCATTAGCATTGAGCTTAGAAGGATAAAAAAGTATCACTAATACCTGTTTTACACTGTCTCACAGGCCGTTCGACTTCTGTAGAAAATGCAACATTGATCGAATGAGTTTATGGAAAGCTTTAAAAAAGCAATAACAAGACATTATATCCGGGTAGCATTTTGTGCAGAAGTCGAATAGCTTGTATAATAGTCTAAAAATAGCTTAAATACAACTAATTTTCTTTTACTTGTGATTTTTTTTAAAACTAGAGCCAATGTAAAAACCTTAATTAGCATTATTTATAATTTAATGCTAATGAAATCGATAGTCAATCTAATGAATTACTTTCATGGGTTATTAATTATTAAATATTACTCATAAAGCAAAAAAAAAAACACAAAAAATTCAAATTCAGTTCGAAAGACTTTAAGCATAAATGTCATTACAGATAAATCAATTCAGATGTACAAAAAGCTAAAAACACCTATCCCTAGACTTGAACTATGGATACGTTCCTTCTTCGAAAATCTTGGCAATGCAAACATGATGTTTTAATAAAAAATGGTTCAGTCAAAAATAAGTTTCAGTTCGTAATCGGTATAAAATTGATAAAGTTTTGGAAGAATTAAAAAAAAAAGATTTTTAAAAAATTTTTGATAGCGTTATCTCGCGAACCACTTAACTAATTTACGTCACAGCACTCCATGACGTTTTTTCAAGTTCAAAAAAGCGATTGAATATTAAAAATCGATTTGAGAAGAGTTTTGGAGTAATTAGAAAATGACACCCTTTTCGAAATATTGTCTGTCGAACGAATCAATCGATTTTAATGAAGTTTTTTTTAGCAATCGACGTAGTTTTTAAAGTTAAGAGCCGACCAGATTTTGCAGTTGGTCGGAAAGGTAGCTTAAAATTTATTTAATAAAAACATATTTTCCAAAATTGTCGAAATCTATAATATCGAATCCTTTCATATTTACTCCATGTATAAGTTCAGCCAAAATATTAAAAATTGTGAACGTTTTGTTTACTCACACGTTCCCTATGCGTAAATCCTGGGAAGGGGAAAAAGGGGCATTTCTCCCTCCAAAACGAATAAAATATACCTCATTTCTATGTAGTTTATAAAAGAAATGTTACAAAGTTGTACATTTCATTTAAAAGTTCCCCTCCCAAAAGCTTAAGCTCCTAACGGTTACACGCACATACATACAGCTATACGGACATCATCGCAAAAATAGTCAGAATAGCTTCTTAGGACCTTAGAACGTCGAGATTTGATAAAAACTAGATTTCCGAAAATTGTGGTGAGATCAGTAACTTCCCATTATCTGATTGCGGCACAGTTAAAAAAATTATTTGCTTATGAGTTGTAAGTCATTTTGATCAAATCTAAACAAAGTTGAATAACATATACGTTTAAGGGTTAAATGAAAAATTCATAAGAAAACCATAAATAATTCTCAGTTCATGTAAACTGTCCGTCTTGTCTTTAGTTTGACTATTTTTTATTTTTGTAAAGTTTTTCATCATAATATTGAGATTTGAGGTAAATTGTTAAACATTATTTTGTTTCCATTACAGATTTGGCAGAAAAAATATTTTTAAATGAGTTTTTATGAGTTTCATTTGTGACTGAATTTTTAAGATTTAATATATCTGTTGTTCAGTGAGTTCATTTGTTGGTTGTTTCATTGGCTTGTATTTATAAATACAAGTACATATCGCTCTTTTTTGCTGCAACGTCATCATAAATCAACATATTTGATTTTTGAGCTAATAATGCAGAATTACTCGCTATACCATTTTTCATATTATGGGAAAATTGCATATAAATATCTTATATATTCAACTCTTGAGAGAAAAATTAAATTTTCTATCTCAATTAAGTTATGTGGAAATTGAAAATCTTAAACTTGTTTTCTATAAAACTAGGGTTTTTGAGTTATGACGGCGTTGCAGCAAATGAGCGATATGATTCAAATATTTTCAACTCAGGATATCTTTATGTCTTAGAAGTTGGTTGGTTGGTTTTAAAGTTAAAGAAAACATTTAAGACCAGCCAACCAAGCAAGCAGCTGGATGGATACGAAGAATTGTAAAATACGCAAACATGCATCAGTAACAGAATATTGTAAATTTGAATGTATTTATGCAAAAGACATTATTATCTTGACATCTTGTGAGCTCAAGTGCTCTATAATTGGCATTATTTTTGATACTGTGTACCATGAGTATTTTAATGAAATTTAATATGTTTGTAGTAACGACAACAAGTATTTTTTCAATTCATAATTTCAATATAAATTGTCATTAATAAGAGACAACATTAATCCTTTTAGTTTTTTGGTCAATAGCTAACATTGGCTTTTGATATTTGTTGTTGTTTTATTTAAATTTTATTATTTTTGATGACTGTTAACACCGACGCGTCAGTTGTATTGATTGCAAAATTGGCTTAAATATATGTTGGAATTTTTGTTTAGTTTTTATTAAACAAGCAACCGATTAAAACGTATAATTTCGTCATTTTTGTGTTGTGTTTTAATACTTCTTGAAATTGTTTTGCTGGGGATTTAAAAATTGTGTAACATTTGTATGATTGTTATTGTCTTTTCTTCTAATTCTTCTTCTGAAGTAAGTTTTGTTTTATTTGTATGAAATTATTTGAAAAAAATATCGTTAAAGAATTTATCAGCTGACTCATTATCATTGTCCGGTTAAAATGTCAATGTCAATTATCGACAATAAATGTAATAAATTAATATATTTTCTGCTATAAAATTATCTTTTTAGTTATATTCTATAAGTTTTTGTTTCTACACTTTACTGGTATGACAGCATTACGTTCCTAAGTTTTTTTTGTTACATTACTTTTTTATTTTAATGTAAGGTGACCAGATTGGCTTAAGAAAGATATCAGTTTTGCTTTTGTCTGTCTGTTCGAGTTCTGGCGAACGGAAAAGTATTTATAAATAAAACTACGCTTTCTACCGTGACTTCAATACCAATTATAAAAGATCTATTACAAACAAAGGCTCTGTAGAGAGATTAATATTGTCCTATAACTAGGGTATTCATTTTAATCGAATTTTCAATTGTTCGATAAACCTATTAATCGAAATTGAGGTTTTTAAATTACTCGATCAATCTAACAAAACTGTTATTCGTTTGAGTTATTCGAGTTATTTTAATTTTAAAAATTATTCGATTTAATCGGAAAATGTTAAAATTTATTCGGTGTTTTTTTCAAATTTTTGTATGGTTAAATAAAATAAAGCAATTTTTATTTGCATTTTATACTTATTATTGGCAAAAACAAAACAAGAAAAGATTACATGAACGAAAATTATTTAATCCGAACTTCCCCAAAGAAAGTTCGTGTAACTTTGGCCAAGAAGAGAAATGAAACTACTCTCAAATAAGCTCTTTCACTTGTGGCTAAGTTTTGTTTTCTGGAACGTTTTGGGCCAGTTTGTGTTACTTTGGGTAAGATTGGGCGAATTCGTTAACTATCAAGAACAGATGTATTATAAAGTATAATTTTTCACTATTCGAACCCGTTGGAGAAATAGAAAGAAATGAATTAAAAATACATAATTTTAATTCTATCCGATCATAAAAATATATATTTTTTTTATCTTTGCTTTTGTGAATAGTTTTGATTTTTTCTTTTATTAATTAACTTTGACTACGAGGATTTCAACCAACTCATCGGTCACCATATTTTCTGTTATATTATCGCTTTCGTTAAATTAAAATATCCTTTTATTTAAAATAGTTAAAGATTTATGGAAATATTTCCAATCTTTTTTACACGATAAGTAAACTTGAAATGTGTATCTTTCCTTTCAAAGCTGTCTTACAGCGTAACTGAAAATTTTGTCAGTTTTCATTAAGTTATCCGTAAAAATGTAGTTTACTCGAGTTATTCGATTAAACTACCCAAATTATTCGAATAAATTTTTATTCGAAATTGAACATTTTTGTTTGATTGAACATTATTTGACTTAAATTCTTCGTATAATCGAACAAATATTACTCGAGTGAATACCCTACCTGTAACCAATTGAGCTTTTGAAAAGTGAAACAAATGCTGTCAATAACACCGGCGCACAAAAAAAGTGGTCTGTACACTTGCCTGGATCCACCTATCTAAATGTATTTTGACGCGCTGAGTCCGAATCTGAGGGCCGTTTGGCTCGTACGCCCTCAAAATTCCGAGTAAATTGCGAAAAACCGCTAAAAATGGTTAAAGCTGCAGTTTTTCACAATTGACAAGAAATTTTGAGGATGTGCGAGACAAACGGAGCTATATTCGGATTCGGCTCATCGAAATACATGTAAAATATTTTTTTGAGTGCCGGTGTAATCAATTTAAATTGTATATATGATTATTTGAGAACTACATTTTGATTGTATTTATGGTTGAATTTGAAAACATTGTAGCGGTGATGTATTATTAAAATGTGTATCAAAGCTAAATAACAAACATAATTAATAGTCAGTGTATTTTCTGCGATGCTGCCAATTTCTTGCGAATTTTCGATACCTTCGCGATCTATGTGTTTTTGTTGAGATTTAGTGATCTCTTTAACAATTTTTCCGAACTTTCTTTTCCGACTTTTTCATTATTGTTAACTTTTAACGATTTATAATAAATTTTTGTCAAAACGGAACCCTACTGATTCTACTTGAATGCTTGTGCGTAACAGGCAGCCACGTAAACCATAATAAATTTTAGGAATTGGTTACAATATTGCGATTTCTGTAGAATTTTTGCTATGTTTAGGATAGAAGTAATTTTTTTTCTAGTTTTTAACGTCTTTAAAGTTTTAGCGATTTTCAATAAATATTAGACTTTGCTGTTTAGACATGGCGCTGTTTACAAGTTTTTACTACTTTTCGTAAAATTTTTCACAATGTCTAGAAACCTCATGAATCTAAGATAAGAACTTAATAACTATTGAGAGACATAAGTTCAGAGTTTTTAACATTTTTAGTCTGGTAACCTTTTAACAAAATTGCCATTGTAAGTTTTTTTTAAATTAATCTATCCGGCATGTTCTGAAAATCAGGGTGATTTCAAATGTCGTGATTTCAAAAGGAAACTGATTTGTTAGCGGGGTTTTCTTGTATTTTAGGTTTTTTTTTATTTGCATTAGAACATTTTATTCGAACTTCCAATGATATAAATCGTCTAATTTGAGTAATTTACAAAAGCAATACTTTAGCATTTATTAAATTTTTTGAAATTACTGTGCTTTGACATCTCGTGATTTACAGAATAGCCCCGTATTTAAATTTTTTTGCTCATATTATTTAAATGCTTTAAAGAGCAAAAATATTGTGTAAATGAAACTCCAAGCAATAATAACAAAACTAAACGACAACAGTTGCTACCAACAATTACACTGTGCAACACAAAAAATATCAGGGTTCTAACGACTGATTCTGTTAGAGGATATCAAAAAAATATAAGGGTATTGCCGTTTTGAAAATTTACATTCTCGGTTTTAATTCAGCCGGAGTTTTCGCACATTGTTATAGTGAATCGGGATACGAAATCTTATATTCATTACGTTTAAGGTATAAGTTGTATTCAGCTCTTTTATGTAAATCACCACGAAGAATATTTTTCAGAAACATTTTCACCTTCTTACGCTTCGCTGTAGTGGTGTTTTTTGGACCTTTCTTAAAAAGGAACAAATAACTCCCCTTCAGCGCTGTTGTAGTACTTTCAAATGAGTTTGAGGGTTAATTTCTTACTTATTCAAAATTAGTACTAAAATATCGCATTTTCAAAAAATTGATTTTGTCTCACAGTGTTACTAGCGCTATATGTATATGATATATATAGTATATAATATATAAGCTATATAGTATACTGTATATACTATAAATATATGTACACAGAAAAAAATAGACGAGAATTATGTTCAATAACACCATGTTATTGAAAAAAAATATGAATTTCAATAACATTTGTCGTTAACTTAATCCAATATTTCGTTGTATGTATTTCTTTCGTATGCCGGTTGTTTCTTTTCTTTTCATACATAAGTACTTAAAACAAGTTTTATCTCATATCAAAATAACTGGGATATGACTCAACTGTAGAGAGCATGCTTTACGCCCGGGAAGCCCGGCTTCGTATCCCAGGCATGTCACAATTTTTTTAATTTATATTTTTTTTCTTCTGAAATAATTTTGATATCAATATAGCGGAATTTTTTATCACAGGAAATTTGAAAAAAAATTTACTGCCAGGCCCACTACGTCGAAACGATTCTTTCTTTCGTACAATTACATTTAGAACAAAAACAAATATTTTAAATTTGTTTTTGTTTTAAATGTAATTGTGCGAAAGAAAGAATCGTGTCGACATAGTGGGCCTGGCAGTTAATATCGGAAATTTTGTTATCAAAAGCAAAACTTATTTTTTTCTGTGCTTGTATTTATATCTATATGTAGTATGCATACTTATTTAGATATTATTCACATGCCAATAAATTGTTACAAAACGACAACAAAAACCAACTAGATAAATTGCAACAAATAGAAATAGATAGAAAACAAAATAAATAAATATTCAAAACATAAGAAAAAATCAATCGATCATAAAATAAAATAACACTTTATTATCGAATTTCATTGGAATGACTAAACACAGTTTTAGCACAAATAACAACAATAATATTAGAATAGAATCGATTTTTTATACAATTTTATGACATTTAATCAATTCGCTGACTGAAGTTGGTAAATGATGGATAGAAAAACCAATTTGATGGATAGAAAAACCAATAGGAAAAAATACTTCCTTACTTATTTAGTACAAAAGAAAGAAAAAAATTTCATTGGTAAATAATTAATTAAGTTTGAGCTGGACCGGACAACTATAAGCCGTGAACCTTTGAGATAAAAATTCAAAATTTGCAGAAGTCACTCATTAGAAAACTCACTAGTTTTATATGTCGGCTAAATTTACACGTTAAAAAAATTTTAAATATTTGTTAAGACCCTTGAATGAAAACATCAACATCTTCACGCCTTGGCTTCGAAATTCAAAAGAACACTGAACATAGCTTCTTCAGTGGCGTGGAATGACGGAAATTCGCTTCAAGTTCTACTAAATTCGTTATAAGGTAGATTCAATCTCCTAGCAAGACTGGCATGTAATTACCGCCACAAGTGTACATAGTTGCCCACAAGGTATACCCTCGTTAGACCATCTGGTCTGTGCGATAAAAAAAAAGACATTCTGCTGAACTAGAGTTTTGCAGAATTTCAAGGGGCCGAATGTGTATTCGGGCTCCGGATTTTGCTAGTCCGCCTGCAGCAATATTTCCAGGCACAGTAGATCCAGGTTTGAATGGCTTGGTATCTCATTTAGAGAAATCCGACATTCATACACCCGACTGGATGTTGTATAAACACCTGATACAGACTTGATCGCAGAGCTTTGATGTTAGTACAAATTTTGTTATACTCATTGTATATCTGATCTAGTTTGCTGCCCTTTTTATTCATGGCTGATGCGTCAGCCTGTACGTTACATTGATCATGTAGCTTAAACATTATCCTCTGTTGATAACGTGGAATAAAGACGCCTCCATCCATTCAAAAGTCTAATTTGGATCCGTTCGTATAGCAATATGTCATTCCCACAATTTTAAGTTACTCAAGAGGCCAATTAGATTGACCTTTTTTCGATTTATCGATTATTTTTAAGGAACCTGGAAAAACTTCAAATTAACGAGAGTCAAGCTATCTAGAGTCAACTCTGCATACTTATTTATGAACAGTAATTAAAAAGTAGTAAACTAACTAGCGTTAGTAAACTTAACAAATTTAAAGAGAAAAAAACTAAATAAATAAATGTGTAAAATCAAAATTAGTTGCTTGTATTTATAATTAATTATTGTTTACAGTTTGAATTTAAGTTGAGGTTAGACAGATACTGGTTCACAGATAGATTTACATGTGTATGAATACTTGAGTGCACATACGACTTACAAGGAGTACATGTGATAAATATTTAAAATTTCTAACAAATCACATACCTGCACTATTTACACTCAACGTGTATTCACTCTCACGCTGTAAGGCGGTTTGGATGATTTTTTATGCGGGCTTATAGATTCTGTTTTTTTATCATCCCTTTAATAGTTTATAGATAAAATATTTAAAACAAAAAAATCTTCATTTGGATGCTGCTAAAGTGATGTGGATGTGAATGTGGTCAAACTTGTTGCACTTTGAAAAAAAAACGCTTAAAGTTTGAGGTAATCATTATTAAGATACGAATTATATTTCATATGCATTTATATACCAGTGTTGCCACCAAAGAAACTGAAAATAGTACAGAAGTTAAGCAAAAATAGTACATAACCAAACGAAATACGTAGTACAAAACAATTTTTTTTTGACAAAAGGAACTAGCTAATTCTCTCCATAATCAATTTCAATGTATATGAATAAAACTCATTATTATCACTACCCATTACTACTCCTTATAATTATGTTGTTGGATGATACGATATATGCAACCTTTTAATGACAACCATCTAGTTATGACAGCTGATAAAACTTTATGAACTGAAAATACTGTTGAAACTCTTGAAGCTTACATTGTCGTAAACAGTTACAGTTACCAAGATTTCTCAATAAATCTTCTAAATAAGTTAGAATTGATTTGGAAGCTAATATAGGTACTAAGTTGCAAGAACACTTTGCCAACACAACAAAAGATGTTTGGTTTTTAAATTACTACAAAGAGAATTATAATTACGGAATATGATTAATTTTTCATATAAATGCTTAAACAGAACTACGGCTCAACTTGTTTTTCCATAAAAATTTACATTTGAGCTGAGATAAGAAAAATTAAAGAAAAATGCAAAAATTTAATAAAATTAATGAGAAATTTGCCGCTTCGGTTGTCATTGCTACTATGGTCCTTATTTCTCTCTGAATGATTTTCGGTCGACGTTACACTCTTGATCTGGTTCATCACTAAATCCGTAGAAAAACACGGCCCTAGTACATTACTCATAATCGTTGTCGCCTTAGCTCTATGCGTATTCGCGTTTTTTAATATTGCCGAATTGTTATCAATACAGATAAATGGAAGAATATTAATAGAAGTACCGCTAAATGTAAATAATAACGTAGGATTTAAGAGGTTATCTTAAAGCTTATGAGATGTTCAATAAAAGTTGCTATTTTATTTCTTATTATTTTTATTTTTTTTTTTGTAGCAATTTTTACTAATTTACTAAAAGTAAAAACGGTACAAAAATTTCATGGTACAAAAATAGTACAAACATTTTTAAATAGTACAGTTTTTGTGCTGCAGTACAGAAAGTGGCAACGCTGTTATATACTGATTATTCAAATTCAAACCAACATTATCACTCTATATACGAGTATTCAAAAGCACTCGTCCGTCTCTCTGAATACCTGCTTGTATGCATATGCCAGCCAGTAAGTGAATTGTTAATGTTTGACGTCCATGCGATATTTATTTATGTGGTGGGTGAAAAAATTTTGTGTCCTGTTTTAAAGGTTTTAAACGTTTCTTTTTTATATTGCACGTTTAGCTAATTTAGCCATTAAATTTTTACTCTATTTATTTATTTGCTTCATATAAGTTTTTAATTTTTTTTTACAATATTTTATTTCAGTTCCGCATATCAATGATTTCTATCTTGTTGCAATCATAAAAACCCAATTAACGTTTCACATTTATGACTTGTAAAACATTTAAAATGAATCTTCTAATATATAAAAATTAATATTTGTTTGTTCTTATTCTATGCGTGGTCAAACGTGCAATACGATGGTTATAAAACTTTCTGAGCCTATTCTCTGCATCTACGGAAAGGTTATATGCAAAAATTTTCTTAAAAATTTTGAAGGGGTTATTTGTAAAAAGAAACTAAGTGGACGTATACTATGATTTGTCATTAAATTCATTTTATGCTAGTTTTCTTGTTAGAAATTATGAAGGAGCAAGCGGCATGATTTATTTTTATAGAAACAAAAATATATACTTTAGGCTTTTAATCGTTGAGTATACAAAAACTTTTAGATTAGCTTTTTATATATTTTTAAAGATCCTCGAGGAGGCTTAAGTCCCACCTCTATGGAGTTTAAAGCATATCATTTTGATATTATCGTTTTGATACGTCTATTCAACAGCGTTGAGGTATATTTTATATCGTGAAGTAAAACAATCACTCAAGTACTCTATTCATGCACGCTCACTGGCACTGATTTTTATAGTTACTCATGACAATGCACGTCTTTGAAGGGAAAATTTACTCACGATCATATCAAGTGATCCTTCTCTATTCTTTAGACTTGAGATATAGTATATTTATGTCTGTCTCATAAAAGACAAGCTATTTGCTTCTTATACAACTCCAAGTATTGGCATATTCATACTAAATGTTTGCTGGGTTTTGTGATTAAAATCTGTATACATATTTGTCTTAACTTGTTTTAATCGATGTTAAGCAAACCATATTAAAATAGTACAACTCCAAATTATTACCTTCCCCAATAGCTCAAATAGAAATAAATCTTATCAATTTGTCTTAATCTAACAAAAATTTTACAAACTTTTTTCCGTAATTTGTTTTTTTTGTTTTTGCTTTTATTCAAAAGTTAAGTTTACAAGAAAAAACTGCAATTGCAGCAACCAGCACCAAAAAAATCGTGTAAGCTGCCTGTTAAAAAATTTTATGAGACTTTATTGTTTCCTTGGCATCTTACAACATCTAACAGGCTAAACTAATTTAATATCGTTTGTTTTTTATTTTTGCAATATTTCTTGCCAATCTTTTTTACACATTTCGTTGTTAATATATCTTTATATGATTAAACACAAAAACAACGATTTTTTAAAACTCCGACGCGCTTTGAGATCACGAATTACGTACTTGTGTAGTTGTTACACTGTTACGATTGGGACAAACGAATACAAATAAAGGTAAATTTAGTTTAAAATTATTTCTAACTATGTATTTCACTTGTAGTTTATTTAAATACTTTTAACACACTGACTTCAATAATTCTTCGATAACTATGGAACACTACTTATTGACTAACATTTACTTACAGTCTAACGTACAACTTGCCGTGTTTATTGTATAAACATGCGAACATAACATCGGGTATTTTTTTTTGGCTGCGGAGAACTTTAAATGGAAACAAAACGCAGACAAATTTAAAAGTGCTAATGATTCCATTCCATAAAGCCGGATGTAGTGGTATTCCGACAATAACTCCACATGAGAAAATTCTTCTTATTGATGAAGACATTTAACCGACTGTATGATTCATTGTTATGGACCGATTATTCGCAATAAACAATTAATTTGAATGGACTATTCTCTTTCGATCAAACGAGTATTACATATTTCCAAAATAATCGAAAATAATCTATCTACAAGAAACAACATAATTTTAAGGTAAAACTATTTTATTTTCTAATAGTTTTGTCTTATAACTAAGATATTAACAGTTGATTTTGTATAAATTTCATTTTAAATTGTTATCTAAAATTTTGAAGCTCTGTTACAAGATTAACACAAGCCTGCAATTTGTACGTTCCATTTCTCCAATTACAGCGAAATATGAATAATGTCTAAGATGAAATGAAAACAGCTTTTGCAGACTTGCACAAAAACATTATTTTATTGGAACGTTTGTACATTTTTCTAAGGCTGATGTCAGAGTGCGCGCTACAAGTGAAGCGAAGCTAGAAGCGTTAATAGCTCCTGATATTCAAATGCTACGAGATGTCAGAGTAAAGCGAGCTCTTTTATTAATAATAGTTTTCAGACTTTGCAAATGCCTTTTAGCTCAAGATGAATAATTTTAATATGTAAATTTTGTCTTGAAAATAAGGGAATACGCGATGCGATATAAGAATAAAACACTTGGAATAGTGAATTCCACAATTATTTGTACTATAAAACCATGCAAACGCACATATATTTTTTAGTTAATCTAGAGTGCAAATATATGTATACCTTTTATTGCCTGTATTTGGAAGAAAATTTAGTACAAGATTTAAAAAATTGTAAAACTTTTTAAAAGTCCACATACAGCCCATGTTAAAAAACATACACATAAAAATTTTCTTTAAGCCTCACAAGAAATAAACAGGCGATAAACAGATGAAGCGATAATATGATACAAACCATTATACAACATGATTTATAACACATACTCGCTTCTCGCTGCGTTTTAACCCTGACATTTGCTGAGCGATCACATAAGAAAACATATGCAGTGGTTTAAGGCGGTTTGTAGCATAATATTATATCATCGCTTATAGCGCGCACTCTGACATCAGCCTAACAAAGCGAGTACAGCCGCTACAGAGAAAAGAATTATATTTCTAGCGGAGGCCTTATTTTTAAATTCTGTTCTGAACAAATAAAGTGAATAAGTTCTGTATTAAACAAGTAAATTTAATAAACAACATTGTAAATATATAGTTTATGACAAAAATGCATCTTATGACAAAAAATGCATCTTGAGTCGATTTAATCGATTTCCATGACTAGATTAGTAGTTTAAAGAACTGGTTCCTTTGATCAGCTCATATGAACATCATTTATATGCATGTAGTGTTTGTTGAATCTCTCAAATGGAAGTAGAAATAATTTTGCAAACATTTCTGTGGAGTGAGTCTATATTTGGTGAATTTCGAAACTAAAATAATCAGCACAGCGCAGCCGTCCATCTCTGAAAAAATCTCCCGATAAAAAACTAAATTACTTTATTAATGTACTCGTATGGTAATCTTTGTTGTTTCTTTTGTTGTTTTTCTATTCTTTTGATGCTTCTGGCTGGTTTTTATGGCAGTAATGACGGAGTGTTTTTCTGTACGCTGAAAAAGGTAAAATGTTCCATAGTTTGCCATTATAGAAGTCATAAGGTGAGATGTGGGGGTGACCGACAACATGTTCTAAATCACTTTTTCGGAATATTGAATAAGTTGTTGTGATTAATTGTATCGATTATTTTTTTTATCAATAAAGCTATAATTAATTCATTATTTCCAAAACAATCGAATAAAAGTCCATATATAATCAACCACATAATACGACGATTGTCTACAGTTAGATTTTGTATAAATTTCATTTGAATTATAATCCAAAATTTCTTGCACAAGATTGGCAAGTGTATGAAAAATTTGTATTCGCTGGAAATAATGTTGAAATATTTGTGTAAGTGTATTTTTATGCACGGCTCTAATTCTCGAATTACGAAAAATATTGTTAACGCCTGCAATGAACTAAAAACGTCGAAACGAAAGCTTTACATACTACTCTGTACCAGTAGAATATCTAAATTTTAAACATGGTGCATCCGTTACAGGGAAAACGGACAGAGTGACAACAAAGCGTTTATCTAAAGACTTATTTGAAAATTCTGCCCTGAATAAATATATTAGCTTTGTTCACGCGTTATTCGGTAAGTGTTTACTTATTAAATAGGTAAAATTTCGAATACATTTCGTTGTTGAAAATTATAATACTAAATTTTACAGTAACAAAATGTATTGGAGATTTTACCAATTTAACAACTAAACACTTAACGAATGACGTGGGAGCTGAGCTATTGAAATACTTTTTTGCCATCACTAGATACTAGTATGCATTGTATAATGTACCACTTACTCTGACAATTTGAGGCATTGCTACAGCAAAAACTATTATAATTTCTAGCACATATATCGCATCAGTTGTAGAGTGCACTCTGACATCACCAACTTTAATCACTCAGACAAGAAAAACACATGACACGTAAAAATACCGTCACGAACACTTATCTGACTTTTGGTCTCCTATTTTGTTTCTTCTCTCTAATAGTTTATTGCATGTAGTCGTAGTTGTAGTACAATATATAATTCTTTGTTTCTTATAAATTAACAAAAAATAAAATCAAACTTTGGTAATAATAAATACGTTTGCATGATTATTGTTAGAAATTAAAGGCAATAAATGTTTATTAAGGTAAAGGTCGCACGCTGAATGCTCTTTGGGAGATTGATCGTCTTATGTAAGAAATATAACATCATTAATAGATATTGAGCGTAATATTGGGTTTATTTTTTGTTCATGTTCTGACTGCCCAAGGCAACTATTTAAATTAAATATGATTTAAATTATAATTTACACTTGCGATTTATATAATAGAAAACAGTAGGAAGCTGAACTTTAAATTACTCTACAAATAATGATTTTTATGGAGTTTTTTTTTATAGCAAAATTTCAGGGATAAGAACTTTTGAAAATAAGATTTAAAAAATTTACAATAACTTCAATAATTTTCTTTTTGTCGTAGCAACAAACACTATGCAACAGGAACTAAAATTATTACGTTAATTAGAATATTGGGGATTTTCTGCACAGGATTCATACATGTAGCAAAGACACAAACTATATTTCCTTAAACAAATTTCTTTTAATATTTTATCACGGGCTCATTACAAATAAAATAATTATGTATTACAAATTAAATAGTTAATTAAAATAAAATGAAACATAAATCTAAATGTCAGGGACAATTTTGAATATTTATTTGCTTCTTCATGATTGAGTTGCATACACATTGATAAACTTAATTAAGCCGGCTGGCTACTTGATGCCTAGAAATTTTTGTTACTGAGCATATAGAAATCAAACACATTATTTTTAGTGGAGAGGTTGCTAAAGTTTATTTTTATTTGTTTTCTAATGCATTTTTGCGGCAAGGCACACCTTTTTTTCGTTGTCGTAATTTATTCATTCACAGTAGATATGAACGATTATTCTAGTACACAAGTATGTATAATTATTCGTTATAAAAACTTTGTGCCATTCAGTCAGTTTAACTGGCGCGAGAAGAAAAAGAAGTAGAAGAGTTCACACTAAGTGCAGGATCGTCGGTATTAATAGCGGAAAATTTGTTTAAATGAATAAGTTTATGGATATGGCGTTGCCACCAAGTTAAACTGAGTATTTTTATCATATAAATTGAGAAATTATACACAAGAAAAACAACAATAACAACTACAATGCATTTTTTTATTTGTTTATTTTTAACATTTTCGTATTGCAGCAATATTTCTATTATGTATTTTTAAAACTCTTGGAAGCTGGAATTGTGTACTTTCGTATTTACATTTTATCGCAATATTGTTATAAAGACATATTCTGCAGTTACATGCAAATAAATGTGCACATATTTAAGTGCAGTGTGTCAACTATTGTGTGGGGTGTTTGTTACCGAGAGAAAAATAAACAAATAAATAAAAAATACTTTGTATTTATGCAATTTAAAGTAATAAATATTGTTTTTTTTCTAATTTGTTTAAAGATTTGTTTAAATGATGCATAAAAAGTATTCACAGTGGCTTGCATTGGACTGAAAATATGCGTCGAGTTTCAAATGAACTTAAATTAAAGAGATGGTCGTTTGAGGCCATGATTCACTATGCTACACAATCGCGCGATCTACCAAATATGAAATGTGTGCTAGAAAAGTATGGTAATGTGGACTAAAAATGCGACTGTGTGACAGATTTTTTTAGCAAGTCGTGCGATTTGGCAAAATTTAAGGAAAATTTTCATAAAATTATAGTTTCCATGCAATTATGTTTCTACAAAATACCATGGTGTAATAAGTATACAGTTGGCAGCATAACGTCAGCTGATTATTTCTTGCTCTGGTAGTTTTGTGCATAAGCCACGTCTAGCAATTGTATTTTTTTGACAAGCATTATTTAGTTTTATTAATATGATTATTTCGAACGTATTTGCTTTGTGAATCCAAAGTAGCTAATTGTTTATTAATATGATTATTTCGAACGTATTTGCTTTGTGAATCCAAATTGATTATTAGGCTAAGGTTCGTAACGTTATATTCAGAAAGAATTGGGCATGATTAATATTCCAAGGAACAAGGGAAAAATTAACATCAACTTAATTTTTCAACGTACACAGCAGAACAGAGTAGCGCCACTTTCGGAAGCCGCTACACTTCCATCGTCAGTTTTCACGTGCATTTGCTTATCACCACTTGTGAGGTGGCTCTGTTGAATGTGATTTTAATTCTTATATATACAACTTTTTCGTGAAAATTGAATACGAGAATTAACTCACTCTCAAGTTGATATTAAAGTGCACTTTCCCAGCGTTGCCATCGGTTTATTTTTCTTCATTCCCATTTTTCTGATTTTTGTTCTACTCAAGACAAACTTTTTTGGTTTGATTTTATACTTAAGTATATATGAACATGTAAACATGTGAAAAGCTCAAGCCAGTAGCTAATTGTTTATTAATATGATTATTTCGAACGTATTTGCTTTGTGAATCCAAATTGATTATTAGGCTAAGGTTCGTAACGTTATATTCAGAAAGAATTGGGCATGATTAATATTCCAAGGAACAAGGGAAAAATTAACATCAACTTAATTTTTCAACGTACACAGCAGAACAGAGTAGCGCCACTTTCGGAAGCCGCTACACTTCCATCGTCAGTGCTCACGTGCATTTGCTTATCACCACTTGTGAGGTGGCTCTGTTGAATGTGATTTTAATTCTTATATATACAACTTTTTCGTGAAAATTGAATACGAGAATTAACTCACTCTCAAGTTGATATTAAAGTGCACTTTCCCAGCGTTGCCATCGGTTTATTTTTCTTCATTCCCATTTTTCTGATTTTTGTTCTACTCAAGACAAACTTTTTTGGTTTGATTTTATACTTAAGTATATATGAACATGTAAACATGTGAAAAGCTCAAGCCAGTAGCTAATTGTTTATTAATATGATTATTTCGAACGTATTTGCTTTGTGAATCCAAATTGATTATTAGGCTAAGGTTCGTAACGTTATATTCAGAAAGAATTGGGCATGATTAATATTCCAAGGAACAAGGGAAAAATTAACATCAACTTAATTTTTCAACGTACACAGCAGAACAGAGTAGCGCCACTTTCGGAAGCCGCTACACTTCCATCGTCAGTGCTCACGTGCATTTGCTTATCACCACTTGTGAGGTGGCTCTGTTGAATGTGATTTTAATTCTTATATATACAACTTTTTCGTGAAAATTGAATACGAGAATTAACTCACTCTCAAGTTGATATTAAAGTGCACTTTCCCAGCGTTGCCATCGGTTTATTTTTCTTCATTCCCATTTTTCTGATTTTTGTTCTACTCAAGACAAACTTTTTTGGTTTGATTTTATACTTAAGTATATATGAACATGTAAACATGTGAAAAGCTCAAGCCAGTAGCTAATTGTTTATTAATATGATTATTTCGAACGTATTTGCTTTGTGAATCCAAATTGATTATTAGGCTAAGGTTCGTAACGTTATATTCAGAAAGAATTGGGCATGATTAATATTCCAAGGAACAAGGGAAAAATTAACATCAACTTAATTTTTCAACGTACACAGCAGAACAGAGTTTTTTCATGTATTATTGTAGTTGTGCGGCCACAAGTATACTTATTTCACCATGCACAATACAAACAGATGTTTTTTGCATCATTTTTGTATAATAGTGTGGCACCTACAACACAATTTCGAAACGATTTTTTGAAGTCGGTCAGACTTTTGTAAAATTTTCCTGTGAATGAATCGAGCGATCGTGTAGGATAGTGAACCAGGGCCTTTAAACATTAAGCGCCAAATAGACTACGCAAACCGCTTACGTAGTCTATTTGGCTCTTAAAAAATAGTGCACATGGTTACGTGGGACACCGGGTTTTATTTACATATCTAAAAAACTAAAAGTATATGTTATGCCATGTTCACATAACATGACATGACATGACATCTGAGGAGGTACCCAGCAAAAACTACTGCTTCGGCCGAAGCAGGTTTATAAGGGAGAGAAGCTAGTTTTGTTGTTTCTACTGCTTCGAAAAGCGCTTCGAACATGCATGATTTTTGTTCGCCATGTCCCACTTTAGAGCTCTTGTTTTTGATATAAAACAGCGCTTCTTTCGAAGCATCGAAAATGCTCTAAGATCATGTCTCATTTTATCGTCGTTAAACTACAGACAAAACAAATCGTGCTTTATTATAAATTTTTCTCTTCCATGCAATAGGTGGGAAATGTAGAAAGAGAGCATGCTTTAAATGGGTTTTGAGTTTTCAAATGTGCTAGTGTTTATTTGAAACAATGCGTGCGAGAATTCTATAGAACCTATATTATTGAAAGGTACATAAAATGCTACTGAATATGATTTTGTTTAATTTGGAGTTCGTGTTGAAGAAATGTAAAATGCTGACTAACTTCGTAATTTAAACATTATGAGCACTAAGAGATCTCTACCTTCTTTTTGAGCATCCTCAGAAGCGATTCAAAAGATGGCATGTGGAAGGCATGAACGTTTTTTACTGCTTCCAAAAACATGACATTTTTTTGCTGGGTAGTATTACACGTCACATATACTAGTACCTCAGCCGGTTTTGGAGCAACACCGGGACAACGGCAGGGGTCATCACTGGAGCAGCATTTTTCGCCCTGAAGACAGCCGTAAACAACCTTGTTGTTGGACAACCGGCGTCCAACCTTCATCTCAAACGCTCATTTTCAGCTATGAGCTTCATGAATAGAATCTCATGCTCCATCAGCTAGCCCATAAATAAATTAATTTTTATTTTGTTTTACATTTTGAATCATTGGCAATCGTCTTTGAGATGTCTATTGTCAAATTGTTTCATTTACAGCAAAATTTTGGTAGAGTGAGGTCGTCGTGGAAAATTTATATTTAAATTTGTGCCAGTGATGCCGTTTGGTTACATTTGTTACATGTATATTTTGTTAATGTAACATGTATAATTTTGTCATATATGACCAATTTTTCGTAACTTTTGGTACATGGCAAAGAATGAAGCTATATTTTTGGAAAAGTACTTGACTCATTAATTACGCCAAGAACTGCCTGCCCGTTCGGTTTGAATAATATAACAATCATACACTTGCATACGTCATTAAATGAACTTTGTTGTCAAATTCCATAGTCAACTATGAAGATGAAAAAGATATTCTCCCAACTTTATTTAAAAAAAAGAATTATTTGTTGAGGGTTAAGCCATGCCGATATACATATTCATATCGAATATAAATTGTTTGTTGGGCTTAGTTTATTCTCTTGTGATACTTGATTGCTTGCGTGCAGTAGGCAGCAACGTATAAAAAAAAAGAATTTGTAAATTCACAAATGGTTTTTGAAAGCCTGTGCATAAGATAAGATGTTTGAAGCTCTTCAAAAGTATGGTTGAAGTCTACTGATGATTTTGCATCAATGAAATGCATATAGACATTGTTTAACCCTCAACCAATAAATCTTTATTTGAAAACTAAAAAGTTTATCTATTTTTATTCTAAGTTATGTTTTTGTTCAATAAATGAATGTCATGTCATGTTACTCTGGTATATGATGGAAATAGCGATTTCAAATCGCGCGGTTTGAAAAACAAATTCTACTGAAGGATAATTAATTTATGCTTTTTATTTTTTCGAGGCTTAGAGTACTTTATTCGAACTTATATTTGATTCCATTGTATCGCGCAGAACAGCTGTTTGGTGAAATCTCGCGATTTTAAATCGACGGATTTCCATCACATACTAGATTATCACGGAAATATGGAATAAAAATATTTATTTTATATAAATCACATAAATTTACTATTTATTCAAGAAATATTTCAAAATGTAACTAATGACGCAAAACGTAACTTTTTTGAAAGAAAGCCGTAACTTTTTTTATTCTTTAGAAGCATTTGATTTATTGGCTCTTTAGAAACATTGATTTAAAAGGAAATAAAAAATATTTATTTACGTATTAAAATGTTTTAGTTAGACAGCCGCGGATCCAGCTTGAGCTCTTCTAAGTAAGACATATTATTTTTCCCAACTTCTTTTAGAAACCCTATAGAAATCTACTCGTTATTTTTGAAAATCATGTACATATTTGTGAATTCTCAAATGTTTTTTGTAATTTTGTAACTGTTCAAAATTGTTTTGAAGTCTACTGACGATTTGCAAAGCACCAATGAAATGCATATAGACAATGCTTAAACTCCAGCAAATAAATTTCATTTTATGATATCGATAACTATTATTTACGTTCCCTGCTATATATTATTTTATATGTACACTAAAGTGGGTCCAAATTTTAAATGAACATTTTCTTTAAGGCTGACATATTTCAAAACTTAGATTAGTAATTAATAAACATCGAAAATTCGCCTATAGAAAAATTATAGCTTTGTACAATATTAAGGGCCTCCAAGCATTTAAAAAAATTTTTCAACAGCAGGTTAATATGTTACCACAAGACAAATATTTTAAACATAAAAAAAGAGACTGAAGTGTTTTTTAAACTACTTTTTCACATCTCTTGTGTTGCTTTCAGTAAAAGAAACACAATTAAATACAAAAAGGCTTAAATGAATTTTCTAGAAAAGTATAAAAAAGCACAAATGTCAATATCAGTGACGTTTGAAACCATTAAAACGAAAGAAAACGAACGTTAGTTAGCAACAATTTTATCTGGAACTAAAATAAATTTTAAAATCAACAAGAAAATACAAAATTGAGAAACAATTGCCTTATGATATAAACACAATTGGGACGAACTTCGCATAGTTCGAAGCGCTTGTCGGCAAAAATTCGTTGCGCAAATTCGTCTTTTGAAACACAATTAAATTTGAGGATATAACTACTCCATAATCTCTGTATTGCTATGGATATTTTTGTAGTCCATGGATATCAAGTTATACACATATTCACTGCGTCAAAAATCATTTACATAACTGTTCAGTCCAAAAATGTTGATTATTTGCAAAAAAAAAATCGATATCAAGTTTTGGAATTAATTAAAAGCCGCTTAAACTCTTAAAAGGAATGATATTTGGAATAAATCACACCTATCGCGAAAATATTGAAAATTCGCATAAAATCTCAATATTAGAAACAAGCCCTAAACTAAAATTGATTAAACTCGCTAAAACTTTAAGGTATGGCAATAACTCGGGAGAAAGCGCAAAACATCATGAAAATTCGCAAAAGTTTGCTAAAATTTAAGTCCCTAAATAAAAATAAATAAGGAAAGTCAAAAACTTTGCAAAAATTACATCCTTCGCGAAAATAACAGAAATTCGCGAAAAATGGCAAAATGTTCAATAAGCCATAATTTTTATTAAAAATTCCTAAAAATTTAAGGAATTGGTAAAAAACGCGAAAATGGCGAAAATTCACAAAAACTTGCTAATAGCAGCATAATAGCAAAGTATAATATTGTTTAAAATTCGCGAAAACTCTTAAGAATCAGAATAAAATAAACTCGGAAAGAACGCGAAAAATCGCAAGTTCTCGAAAAATTTCTAAATGTGTTGAAGAAATCACTAACACTCCAAAGAACAACAAAATCTCAGAAGATTAGATAAATCGCCAAAACAGCGAAATTTCGTAAAAAATTGCTAACATCGCAGAAATTGCAATGTCTAGTAAACTATTTTGTTTAATTTTGATGTCATAATAAAACCATATCACTACAATGGACATATTTGATATTTTTGAATTAAAAAAAAATCATATAGTTTGTCGTCGTTCGACGACGTAAGAAATAGAATTAAACCTATCGCAAGTTCTTTACGCACGGCAACTTTCGTCCAAAGTACTGATTGTGTGTATTTTCAGATGTGCTTTATTTCCTACGACGAATATTCGTAACTTAAAATTCGTCGTTCGTCACACTTGTTTTTTATAGCTTTATTCACTAATTGTCTAAGCGTCGAAAGAAGTTCTGTTAATAGTAAAAAAATAGTAAAAAAAATATTGATATCAACTCTATTTGATGAATTGTTTTAAGAGATTTGATATATTTCTCTGAGATATGAATGAGTGCAACATGGCTGGAAAAAATAAAAATGGGCAAAACTTAAAATAGTGCTGGAAATAATACGCATCAGATACTTGCACCAAAAATTTAACTTGGCATTCAGTTTGATTTGTTTTGCTATCTATCATATGCAAAAAAAAAATAGGAAAACCTGAAACAGAAACTTCAATTTTCTCAAACATTCGCCCTCAACTCATTCACCCATTCAAATAATTATTAAACGAAAAAAGAAGGTTATTAAACTTGGTCTTCATCAAATTTAATTTTGTTTTTGTTAACAAACATCAAAACAAAATTTTAATCGTTAACTTAATTAACTTTAACTTCCTCAAATAAGTGTTAAAATGAATAAAAACATTTATATAAACATGTTTTTATTTCTTGCAATAAAAGAAGAAAAAAGAAAATACGATTAGCACACTATTTCCCAGAAAAAATTCAAGATATAAAAAATTAAAAAGATACATTTTATTGGAAATCGTAAAAAGCCAAGTGTTTCCTATTAATGCGCACGGCTTTCCTATATTACATACTGCACTATAGGAAGTCGATGATCATTTGGGGATTTGTATACGATTGAATAATTATAATTCTCGTATTCTTATTTTATTCAGGATTTGCATAAATTAGACTTTGCTTGCACAAAACCAGAGCCACCTGAAAATGTATTGAATTCGCATTGACATTAATAAGTGCGGTCTCCGAATGCAAAAGGATTTTTTTAAATAATATTCTTATTTAAATATATCAATTTTATAAATCACTTTCAATATAAAGCTCTTAAAGGCAAACATAAATGTGCGTGTGTATTTGTATGTCTTCCCAGTGAACATTATTTGACGTTATGTCCAACGTGAGAAATAATATGAAACTTTACTTGGTAGTCAAGCGAATTGTTTAAAATTTCTTTAGATATTTAGCAGAATAGTCAGCAATTTTTTTGGTCACAAAAAATAAAATTATGTGTATGAGACATTGTTCTTCGCCATGAGTTGTTGCCATGAGACATTGTTGATCGCTGGGATAATCGATATGTATTATATGTATTTGTATTTTGCCAGCACATCTAAAAACTAAAGGATTTGAGTCTACAAAAGTGGCAGACGGACACTCGTACATAGGCTGTTTTTTAACATCAACACACATACAGTGTGTGAAACTTAAATCCATTTAACCGCGAAGCACATACACAAACACAGAATAAGATAATATATGTTTGGACACCACTGGTCTACAATGTCTTAGATATATTAAATACTAAAAATGTTATATTGCTGACGGTAATAAAACAAATAAAACATGGCGTTGCATGTCAACTAGAGACCCTGTAATGAAATATTGCAACAATTGCCAAAAGTAACGTTTTAACAAAATTAGTTGCGTATTCGTTAGTTGCGGTTGTTGTCATTGTTGCTTTCGGTATTGCAGAAATGACTGCAATTAATTAATTTATAAAGTGTGTATTTCGATAGAAAAATAGACGACCAAATGAATTCTTAATGATGGTGAAAGGATTTATAGTTTTTTTATTTAAATTTATTGTACCCTACTAAAAGTTATCTATTTAAGTCAGGTAGGCAGTTAGTCATATGAAAGCTTAAAGTGCGGTTTCCAGAATACAATCAATTGATTTGAGTAGAAAATTTGTATGAAAAGCACTCACTTTTTTGAGTGATTCCTGAACGAATTTTTTACTCAAATTAGTTGTTTGTATTGTGGAAACAGCTTAAGTGCTGTACAGTAGACGCTTGTAAACTATAACTCTCGGAAATTCGTATTCTTCGAAAATTAGAACCAACGGTTTTAATACATTGTACAGTGCAATATTTAGTCAATCTAGGAGGACAAAATTAATATCTCGTTAAATAGTTGAGCTATAGCTTTGACTTTTCGTACAAGGCATATCTGGACCAACGTGCAACTTTCCTCAAAATTTAGGAGAAATTGCACCCACTGCCACGCCCACTGCCCATACAAGTACAACACAAAAAATAAAAAATAAAAAAATATTAATAAAAAATAGTTAAAAAATATGTATATACAATTTTATGAAAATGACTTTAAGAAAATTACAAACAGTAGAATCTCACAAATTAGAACTACTTTGTGCAGCTCGAATTTCTGAAAAGTTCGAATTCCTGCAATTTTTTTTTTAAAGAAAATGATAAAATTATAATAAAAATAGTTATGTAAGCTTTATTTTAACACAAAACAGTTTTTATCTGTTAACGTTTAATTAATTGAACGTTTAACTTTCACACGTATGAATACTTCACTTTGACCTTCAGTCATCAACTGACCCAAATTTCTACACGCATATGACCGAATTGTACACACCACGAATAAGTCAGTGATTCCCCGTTTTATTTTTACTTTAATGAACGAAAAAATAAAAATTTGTAGTGAAAATACAAAAAATAAAATAAAAAACTTTAAGAAATTAGAACCCACTGTTCTAATTTTAGAGCGTTTAATTTGGTTTTTCGCCTATTTAGTTCAAAATCATAAAAAAATGTTTCTAGTGGAAATATAAACCAAAAAAAAAGAACACTTCCAGAAATTAGAACCACAGGTTCTAATTTCAGAGCGTCCCATACATTGAAATGACCGCTTCTAATTTCTGGACGGTTCGAATTTGTGATGGTTCGAATTTGTGAGATTCTACTGTACTAACTTAATTTTTCTACGTAAGTAATCCAGAGAGCTGTTGGCCATATATAAAAAATTTCGTGTTTTGATGTGTTGTGGCTCATTGCAGAATTTCAGAAGATTTGCAAATACATATTAGCAGATAAATCAAGTAGGTAAAGTAGACACTTCAGCAATTCCTCTTGAGCTAATTTGCTGCTGGACCGTAGTGGACCCAAAAAGTACTCTCTTAGGCCTCATTTCATTTAAACACTGGGGTTGATATTTTTAATTAAATCGCACTCAAATAATTTTAACGTTCTAGAGACAAACTCATTTTATGTGTATCACATGTGAGTAAGTTAGGTGTAAAAATAAATATAAAAAAAGACGATTCCAATCAATAAAAAATTACACGTGTTTAAAACTGAGATATTTTTTACAAGTGTTTTTGATATATTTAAATTAAAATGAAATTCAAAGTACCGTTATATTACTGCAGCTATCAAATTGGACAAACTTTTTACATTTTTCTTCTCAATGGAATGTTCTCTTTTATATGTAATTAATATATACTTTAAAAATTATACTAGATTACCCAAATCTTACACTGCATTGCAAGCTCTAAAATTAGAACCGTCAGTTCTAATTTCAGAGCGTTTTTATTTTTTTGTTTTTAATGCTGAAAAATTAGCTCCGATCGCGTACTTTCTGGGTAAAGTTCGGTAAAATGAGAATAAGTAAGAATTACTCTCCCTAAACACAAAAGCACGGGAACAGCAAAAACAAAATTTTTATCCCAAAAAGTAACATGAAAGTGTTGCAAAATATAAAAAGCAACATACTGATTTTTAATAGCATTTATAGTTTTTAGATACTTTGTTGAATACATGCAAATGTTTTTTGGTTTGAATTGTGCAATTAGCAATTATTTTGTCAGTGTTTTTGTTGACTAAAATCATATTTTTCGTTTGTTATTGTTTGTTTTTCAAACAGCTGACTGTTTTACACTTTACACAATCTGCCCGAAGAAAAAGTACGGGCCAAGGTGGATTTATACAGGTGATATTATAAGCACAGCTGCTCTACTTTTTTCCGCAAATAAGATGCTCGTATGTCAAAATTTGTATACGTTGTCATAGGGGCTGCGATGTCAAATGTTATTGTAATGTTGTAGTTGTTTTAGAATCAACACCACCTGATAAAATTAATCACCTTGGTACGGGCTGTTTAGTGCAAGAAGAAGAAGAATAGTTTTCTCTCAAACTCACTCTCATTTACCCAGTCTTGCAGTACGGGAACAGTTTTCGTGCAAATTAGGATCCCGCGATATCCCAATCTTGAGTACGGGATCGCACCTATTGTCTTTATAGCTTTTATTTGGCTTCCACATCCATTGTTATTTATGTAATTTTTATTCTCCGTACATTTTTGTTCATTACTGTGTGAAACTTGAAACTAAAAGTCATATTTGGGCAGTGTTAAGCTGAAATTTGAAATATGTGTACATGCAGAAAGAAGTTCTTTTTGTGCATTTTTTAAACGAAGATGTTACTTTTTATTAAAAAAAAACTGTGAAAATTAGAACTTCTCGAAAATTCGAACTACCAAAGCAACAAAGTGGTTCTAATTTACGAGCGTCTACTGTAATACATTTACAGGTTGTATAAAAATTATTTAAATTCACAGTTTTCATATACAGTAGACGCTCGTAGACATAAAACTGCGTCTTCGTTTAGAAAATACAAAAAAAACACTGCTACATGCACACTCGTTTCAAATTTGACTTAAACACTGCCGAAATAAGACTATATGCATTTCAAATTTCACACACTAATGAACAAAAATGCACGGACAATAAAAATAACATAAGTAAGATGGATTTTCACTTTTTTTTACTATGTGAAAGCCAAATAAAAGCTATAAAGATAATTTTTTAGTGTTAGAAATAAAAACAAACAAAAAATAAAAGCGTTCTGAAATTAGAACTGCCGGTTTTAATTTCAGAACATGCAATGTATTAAAAACGTTGGTTCTAATATCCGAAGGATTCGAATTTCCGAAAGTTCTAATTTACGACTGTCTACTGTAGTATATGTTTTATCTAAGAAGTCTAATTCCTTCTATTTGGAGAATACAAAAGTATCTCCACTATTGATCTTAACTCCTGAAAACATCATGAATGTAGTTTCCTTCTTAGCTGTTGTATATCAGTTACAATTTGTCTCATAATTATTTAAAAGAAAGTGAAGATGAATTCAAAAATGTTGGTATAATTTATTAGTTGAACAATTTTGAATGCTTTATTTATTTTATTTGTGACTTTTACTCTCTTTGGGCAAATATGAATGTAATTTAACAATAAAACATTTTAAATTGGTGCTATTAAAATTGCTAGTGTGTCGTCTGCAAGAGTTGAATGTTAATGTGAATATTTCTGAAGACTTGAATGCACTTGAATGTATACTTTCATCTTAAATGAAAAACAATTTGTTTTGTACATTTGAGTGCCATCATTTGGAATTAATTACACAGCACAACAAAATTGAGGTTTTTTTGTGTTGTTTAAAAAAATAAAAATAGCTGATTCTTATGTATTTTTTATCTGCTGATTACGATGGCGCCATTCGTTTTTCCCTAGCAGCTCTAGTTTTAAAGATATAGTGACATTTAGCATTTGAATAATTTACACCACTTTTTGTATTATTCGCTTAATATTTCACGAATGGTCGTTCAAACTTTAAAATATTTTCTGGTTTATTAATCTACACAAAAGTCTCTTTCATTTGGGTAGAGTCACATTGATTATTATATCAGGATATCTTACTGTTATTGAACTGATGTTAAAAATCGTGTATTTTTAATGATCAGCTATTTTTATTCAAGCAACAATTCCACTGTTCCGCTGTGTTATTTTTCAAACTAAAGAAAGTAAATCTAAACGATACATTGCAATAAATAGTGCACTGAAAAATATTGGAAGTTATTTGTAATGAATTGCTTTTGAACTGCTTCAAAGGTACCAATAAGTTTGTATTTTCAACTTGGCATAAATGGCTTCAACAACATTTAAGTCGGCGCCGATTTAAAAATCAAATTTTACTGAAATATGACTTATTTACCCCTTTATTTGTTTTTAAGGCAAAAAATATTTTATTCGAATATTTTTTTCTCGATATAAAACAATAAAAAGTGTAAATAAGTCATCTTTCAGTAGAATTTGTTTCTGAAATCGGCGCCGAATTAAATCGACCGATTTCCATCACATACCAGATTAAGATAGTTTATGATAACGGCACTTATGCTCTCAGCTAATCCCAAAATTTATTATCTGTCATACAACAAAAGTTAAGGGTTCTTAGAAATAAATCCGAATCCACTTCCAAACCTGCTAGCCTATTAGTCTAGATGTCGCGGGTTCAATTCCTGTCATAGACCCTGAAAATTTTCCACAAAAAAGCTGAAAACACTTCCCGGGTTGTTTGTTTGTTAAATAGCTACCTATAAGGAATAAAAATCAGTTCTATTGCTTGCAGACCCTATCCCACCTACTTACCGAATTTCAGCCAAATCCGTAACCGTGTGTTAATTTCATTTAAATTTAAAATGGAATTGCTCAATACATAAAACTCAATTTTAATATTGAATCTTAGCAGGGACAATTCCTTATAATCGTGTCATTAGTGTAATTTTTTTTTAAATTTTCATTGTCCTTTAAGCCCGACTAATATTCGAATGTAAACATTTAATTTTTGCAAGTTAGTTATCAAAAATTCATAGGAAGAGTGTTGTTAAAGAAACTGTACAACCCCGATAATTTCGCAACTTGCAAATTCAAAAACCAAACAAACGGCAAACACTCGCAAAACAAACAGTTCAACCGAAAGGGTGTGAATTGGTGACAGCAGCAAAACATAAATGTTGCAACAAAAGAATATGATTAATTATAAAATTGCACAAACTATTTATGCTATATTTTATGTCAGTGAAAGAAGTTACAAAAGAATACAAAGAGACACATTTATTATCTTAGTTTTGTTTTGAAAAAAAAGTTATAGAAATAATATTTAAGTTCCCAAATTAATCAACTAAATAATGAATTCATAATTCAAATGAAATACGAACGAACGTTTTTTCTAAGGATTATATTGAAATGATTAATGGAAGATGCAACGATGACCAACGAACTGGACAGCCACTGACCAGTTGTTATGCTAAAAACGTTCTAAAAAAATGTTTGTTCAACATTGTAACACCCCGCTGTCTGCTTAATTGTTTATTTTTCTCTTTATTTTTTATTTATTTTAATTATTAATGATTTTGAATCAATCGTTATGCCGTGTTTGTAGATTCAGGATAAACAAACATTCCTACAAAATAAGTTGACAAATGATAATGATTCTCATTAACATGATACATACAACATACAGAATTATCAATGCTTGTGACCGACCGACTGGTTTTTGTTGCCATCAACTTCTGCATGAATGCAACATCATGCTGTTTTCCGAATTAAATAAGAATCAATTTATAGTGTTGGTTTCTTAAGCGTTATTTTTGAGATTTTGTACTCAATAGTCGTAGCTTTGTAGTTTCATAAGTACTAATCTATTGCAATGTTCTCTTAATTAAAAATTAAAATTACAATGCTCAACAGTTCACTGCCAAGTGATTATGCATTTTTTTTTTCAAATGTAAAACTTCTAAACGAAGTTGTTCCCAGCTTTCAAAAACGCACACGGTTTCTTTAAATTTAAAATTGTTGTTATTTATATGGGCTAACCGGTTTTTCGCTTGTACTGAAATTCATAATTTCGAGTGGTTTTTATTTTGTAATATTACAAGTTTACAAATTCCAAAGAAAATTAGGCATATTTAATTAAAATCGATCCACAACTTTTGATTTTATTCACAATTAAGTGAATGAACTCAATTGATACAAATCACGATTTTCTATTGCTTAACTTAATTGTGGATAACTTCATCGCTTTTAATGAAATATGTCTCGTTTAGCTTAGAGCATATTTACCTACATGCTAATAGAAAAATGACTGAGTTTTTCATTGTTTCTATAAAATTGTTTTTGCCACAATTTTCACTGTATATCTGAAACTATTTAGAAGAATAATGTAGGCATGGGTTCAATATTATATTGTTGCCGTATTTCAGACTTTTTATTTAACTGAAAAGGAAAATATCTTCTCCAGTTATGTTAATATTTCAACATAACGGAATTTCAACATAAGGGAATATCTCGAAAACTAGAACCAATTTGAAGAAACCGAGTGCATATTCGAACTCAGCTTCTTCAGTTCAGATTCCTGCTTACTTGTGTAATTCAACGTTCCTCTTTTTCCGGATTTTAAACGAAATGAAATATTTTGTCAAAAATTTTCTATTCAATCAGATTAGTTCAAACGTATATATTGATATTTTTACTTAAACCACTTCTATTTTTAATAAAAATTTTCAAATATTTTTATTATATGAGACAACAATCTTTACCTCTTCAAAAGTCTGCAAATTTTTTTCTCTTTTAAATTTTATGACAAAATAATCTAAAAGTTGGCTAAAACGGTATCCGCTTTGCATACTTAAGAGATTTTCTATAAATTTTAGTATGTATTATTCAAATATTCCTGCGAAGTATTTAAAATGGAAAATTTCAAAAATCTTCCAATTTTAAATATTTTCAAACATGATAGTCGATTTATGCTATGGTTTTGTTCGTATACTCGTATTATTGGAATGTTGATAAAAATAGCTAAAAATCGTTAACCGGGTTTTTTTGTTTGTATAAAAGTTCATTCCAATGTGGGGTCTTTAAAAATGTAACTTCCGAATAATATGAAAACCGGTTTTCACTGCAACTAAACTTATACACCGTCGTCACATGATATTAACACTTTTCAAACTTCCGTTCTCTTGTATTTCCTCTCGTTTCGATTTGTTCCTGCTACGGGTACATACTTACATATTTGCAAAATGTATTGCATACATAAAAGGGCGTAGTGCATTTGAAGGATTTGTATAATCAATCAAGTCAATTTTTGTTACATTTTGGCAAAATCATTCAATCATATGATGAATTCATAAACTCTTACGTGAAATTATTCATCAACGGAGAATGTTATTAAATGGTTTTCTATGAAGTCATTAATCAAACAGTGCTAGGAAACAAAAACGTTTTTAAGTAAATGTTAAACATGATATTTGTTGTTTAGTTTCATTTCCATATTTCTCTGCTCTTAAAAATTAATCCTGTAGAAAATCAACTAACTTTAGCAAAGTCGTTTGTTTTGTAATACTTATTATAAGATTCAGTCTGTTAAGAAGTATTAAAGCGCCCTTCAGACTATTAGTTTTAATATTAATACTTGTCAAAACCTCAAATCTTAAGTAAAAATCCAACAGTGTGAAAACAAGTTGTTACGAGCTGTCAAATAATATGTAAATAAATTTGACAGTATTATGGTATTCGTAATTTTTATGAAATTTTCTAAACAATCATACTTTTCATATTATCAGGGCTGCCTTTTGCGCAAACAAAAATAGGAATAACAAAAAATCTTGTGTGTTTGTTTGCCGGCATAAATAAAGAAAAAGAAGAACGAACAAATTTGCTTTGTTGCAAATTATTTATGTTACGTTTTATTTGGAACGTGATAGTATAGACACAAAATGTAATGAGAAGATTTTCTTTAAGATTTTTTAACAGTCAGACTGATTTTGATTTGATTTTCGTCTTACAAAATCTAATAAAGATCTCAAAGATTGTATTACAATGTGAAAGAGCCTTAAACAAATAAAATAAATGTGTGCCAAATTCATCATCCCTTGCAAAAGTATTTATGCAAATTTCGAAGTCTTATATTTTGTTGTTTAACTTTATAAAATATCTTTTATAAACATCATATATTGTGAATGAGGTTATTTGGCTGTTATCGAAGCAACTGAATGAATATCTTATCTGTCTGCTTTTTTATTTACATAAATTTTCAGTGTGTCTGTCGATGTAAAATCATTATATTACTTCTACCCCTTATCCTTAGTGTTTTGAACAAAAATCAAAGGAGTAAAGATTTTACATTAATTAACCTTTTAGCAGCCATGAGTGTTGATTTTAAAAATTTCTGAGATGAAAAATATTCAAGATTACGGAGGAGAACATTTTGCAGCTAATTTGCTTAAATCTTAATGAACTAGTTGAAGATGATAATCAAAAACTAACTATTCATGAAGTTAGTTCATTAACGGAATTAAAAAAATCTACAACTAAATTACAACAAATTTGTATAAGAAAATCCTAAAATCGATGACGGGACAAAGAGCTTACAGGATAAATTAAGCAGTCATTTACGTTGAGTCGCCAAGTCTGTGTACTTATTCATTTCATTTCTTTCATTTATTTATTTGCCTTTTATCAACTTTTAGTAGCTTTGAAGGATATAGCCAAAAACGATGTCCTTTCTTGAAGGCCATACACTAAATTTTGTCTTTATGTCATTGACTGTAAATGTGTGTTTGTGTGTAACTAACAACGGAAATTAAACTTTTCTCTTCGTTAGCAAGCAAAAAACCAAAAAAAAAAAAGAAAACCGAATGGAGCAATTTATGTTATTTAATATCTAAAGTAGGGATGTAACGGTACGCCTTTTTGCCGTTACTATACCGATACCGATACCGATACTTAAAAAGAAATATCGGTGATACCGATTCCGATACCGACACTCATATTGAAATTGAGTTCCACTTTAAATTGATAAAACTCAAGTAGGATAATATTTTATAATACAAAGTAACATTGCAAGAGATTATTAATATTTAAAATTGATATTAGCCCAGTATAAAAAATTTATAGCAATTTTTTAGGAACTATATTTGCATTGCTTCCAAAGAATCTATGTTAAAAATATTCAGATAATTAGTAGAAAAGCAAATAAAATTTTATTCAAGTCATACAAAAATTTGTAATTCCTTTATAATTTCCAAAAAATACTCGCAATGCTTTTTAAAAATTTGTTTTTTTCAAAGGACATTTATCAACTAATATTCTTCTCAATAACTTAATAGCTTAAAAGTTTATATTTATTCACTTAAATTTGCATGAGAAGACAGTTTTGCGTCTAAATTTTCATAAAAAGAAACAAGTTGCGAAAATGGTCCGAAAAAGAAATTTTTCCTTTCACCGTTTCCAATTCAGTGATTTGTAATCGAAAAAGAGAACTTCTTGCAATGACAAGCATATTGTCGTTGCTCTGAAAAAGAGAACTTCTTGCAATGACAAGCATATTGTCGTTGCTCTGACGAAGTCGCCTATGTGTTTTTTACTATATTTTAAACTTTTTGGTGGGTGGGAAGCAGGATCAAAAAGTTTTAAGAATGGTACAATAAAAAAAATTCGAAAATTGTCACATAACTGATTACGTCAGAGCAACGACGATATGTAAAACTCATTAGAAATTACCCAAATTTGCACTAATTCCGGATGGCAAATTCCCCATTTTCGTGACTTCTTCAGGGTGTCTTAATTATTTTTTTTGCTGGGAATAAGATTAAAAAACAACGAATTGAAAATGAGTTCATAGTAAAATTAACAACAACATTTTTATTTTTTTTTATAAAATAACAGCGTAAAATATTATTAATATTTAAAATTTATATTAATGAAGTATCGCCGATATATCGGTATCGGTATCGGTTACATCCCTAATCTAAAGCGAAATGCTATTCCTTGTTTTATTCCTATTCTAAGAAGCAGCAAACAATATATTAAATTCACTATAACCGAAAGATCTCAGTTTGTAATTGTGTATAAATATTTAAAAGTTTTTATTAGATTTGCTTTTTGTTTAAATTGATAAAGTTTTGAACAATTTTCCATATTCTCATCATTAAAAATTTTTCTTGTAAATTATTAAAACTCTTTTAATAGAAAAAGCTAAAGGCAAGTGTTTTTAATAAAATAGAGAGAAATGTTTAAAAAATTAATTCTACACTATCTCACAAGTTGTTCAGCTTTTGAAGAAAATGCAACCCTCATGAGAAAAATTTGACGTGTAAGTTTGTTATAATCTTCATGTGTTTGTTGTAAATTCCTTGGGAAAAAAGTGCCATTCATATTATTTCGCATGAGAACTTAAAATGTTGCCAATACATTTCATATGGTATCCTTAAGAAAAACAGAGTAGTACTCTGTTTTTCTTAAGGATACCATCAGCAACATTTTTTCATGAATAATTCATGCCAATTTTTTTTTATATGTGTTTTGACAGCATTTCCCGTGAAATGTTGAATACAATACCATGCTTAAGTCTAAAATTTGAAGATCAAAAGCAAGGTACGAATATGCCTTGCTCAAAATCAAGGTTTGGTATTTCAGACAGACGCTCGTTCTCAACCTCACTGTACTGAAAAATATAAAGAATTCCTTAAAAAAAAAGAAAATAATTCACTGAAAGTCGCGCCTCTTGTGGGATAGTGTAAAATTTGCTTGAACATATTTTTTTGAGAGCTATTATATTACAATTAATTTTAATATGCAACATGCTTTTCTTGGGGTAAAAAGGAGCTAATATTTTGATCTAAATTATGGAAATTACAAGAAAAAAATTCAGTTGTTACAAATTTAAAAGGGTGGCGAAGAAGAGCAATTGGGGGGTGGGTTAACAACTAAAGCATCTTGATAACAAAAAAAAAAAAGCACAAATTCAGAGGATCATTGTAGTATTTTCCGTCTAAATAAACTTTTTTATTTAAGTTTCCGTAGTATCCCAGCAAAAACTTTGCTTAATGGTAGGCAGAAGAGTATAAGAGGGGTGTCCCTGCGACTGAATGGTAGCAACGCTAGCCTGTCAGTGCAGAGGTCGTGGGTTCGATTCCCGCCATATACTCTGGGTGTTTTCCGCTTAGCGGGTTGTGTTTGTTCTTAAAAAAAAGTCGTAACTACTTACAATTTGACTCGATTACTACTTATTTTTGTTTGAGAAGTTCAAAAAATATGGGATATCCCTTACAAATATATTGACATTGTCACATCAATTAGTTAATTATATTACTTACTTGAATCTAAAAAATAAGTAGTCAAATAAACAAATTAAAATAAAAATTTGTTATACACATTATGTATTTTTTATTTAGTTTTTTCACACTTTGTTTTTTTTTGTTGTTTTTTGACCCATGTACTTTATTCACTCAGCTATTGCTGACTTCTAAGTTTGAGCGACAAAAATTACTTCTTATATACATACATACAAACACACGTTGACTTAACAATACATAACAACTAATTATACCTACATACTTTCTGATTATGAGAAAAATACGTACTAATGTTATTAAAAATTAAGTAGTAGCTCTGATTTAACGCATAGTAATAAGATCAATAAGTACCACTCATTACGTTGTAACCCATTAAAAATGTACTACCGACTCCAAAAATGATAAACGTTTTTGCTGGAATATTTAAAATTATAAGTTCGCATACACATGTATGATATTTTTTACCAAAAATAGAAAATTTTAATAACTTGTCAGTCTAGCCTTCATCCTTTATTTGCACGTTTATTTATTTATTATCTTCACTAACCGGATTTCAATTTAATAAAAAAACATTTCTATTGAAGTCCTAACATATCTATTTTATGATTAACAGCGTACGAGTTAATGAATCTTTTCTACAAATTTTTTTTTAACCAAAATAAATGTAATGTACGAGTGCAACCCAAAATAAAACAAAACATAAATATTTCATTCTACTCTTCTGACATCAACATTGTGACAGTTTACAAGAGGCAGGCACTCTTTTGCAAAGCGCAGGCGCATACACGAGTCAGAATCAGTTTTTTAAACATGTGACACAAACGCCAACAAAAATTATTCAAAAATTAATAAAAGACAAGCGCCTGTATAAAGCAACCCTTAATATTCGATAGTTGTACATCATCAGCATACTGGAAGATGTCAGGGGTAAAATGGAAGACGGGATCTGATACAAAAAAATTTGACATATCTGACACGAATTCATCAATTTTAGAAACTCTTTTTTTAATTTTATTTTTGTTTTGTTATCTTTACTCCAGTTTAAAGCACGATTAGCCAAACACAGGCGATTACAACTTGGCTGATGATTAATATTTTCATACAATTCCAATTTGTCATACTTCTTGTTGGTATTACAACGCTACATAATCAACAACAATGGAGTTTAAGTACATATGTATAAAATAGATTTTTTTGTTTTTTAAAGAAATTCGTTATACTTGTCAGTCGAGTGACGTTGAACATGCGTTTGTCTAAAATACCAATCCTTGCCTTTGAGCAAGTCATATTCATACAAATTTTAGACATCAAAAACATAAAATCATGCAAACTCTTGCTTTTAAAAATGGATTATGTATTATGTTTTATATTACGAACATTTTACATTTAGATCTCAACTACGGTCCGAAAAATTTATTTTAAACTAAATATCTGAATAAAATATTATAATTAACAAAAAATTTGATTTCTGAATTTGATTTTGGTTAATGTCGCTGTTTCGTGACATGCTGCCCTCGAGTGAGTGCGATTGTGATTTGTAATTAAATTGAATTTCAATCAAAATTTTAGTTTCATGCATCTTTCTTCATTCAAGTGTTGTAATGTTTTATACAAATGTAATTTAAGAAATTTTTAAATTATTCAATGGGCTTTAGTTTTTAGCTTAAATTCATTTGACTTGACTAATCTTTAAATATGGACTATGACGATTGTATGATTTTCATTAAACATTTTTTGATTTCATTAACTGAATTAACACTAGTTGTAATGTGACGGGCTTATGTGTTGAAGTTATAAAATCTCAAGATTTGAAAATAGTAAATGAATTGAATATTTATATTTTTAGTCCCCGACAAAAAAAAAATACATATATATAAAAAATTGTGTGTAATTATGGTAACCCATAACTCACTTTACAATCAGGTTGTTTCCAAACCAAACATATTTGTTTAAAGTACTGTAATTTGACTATTATATATTAAAGAAACTTCCAGAGGCAGGTCAAGTACTTAAAGTTTAGATCTAGAACCTATCACTCACTGATTGTCTCAATTATGTCAATTGACCACCTCCAATGACAACGCCACGCAAGAGTGACAGGTCTTTCTCATATAAAGTTTCAGAACTCGAACGGGGTGCTAGTCGTTGGGAACCAATCACGCGACTTGTCTTGTAACAGGTTCTTTTCTCTTTAGAAGAGTTCTAAGTATGCATTTGTGTATCTGCTTATTGCAACGTAGCTCCAAATTGGCTAGAACGAAGTGACTTCATCAAGAAATCGGGATCAGCCCGTTAGGAAGCTAAAACTAGAAATTCACTAGATGTATATTTGATGGTTACTATATATTTTGCTTATGTATAAAAAAACTCTCAAAGAAGAAATGAGAATTACAAAAATATAAAAATGGTTGGTTAGGAAACTTTGTAAACCGCACAACAAAAAACCTGTACTCCATACGAGACTATTTATTTTTATATTTTTGTAAATAGGCTTATGTCGCATATAAGTTGTTTGTGTATAAAGTTTTGTAACATTATATATTTATATATTCGTAACTCTCATTTCTTTTATGGAAGTTTTTATATACATATAACGAACGGGTGGAGCAAGTACAAGTATTTTTCAAACATTATGGTATTTTGACACTGATATATACTTTCTGTCCGTAATATTAACTATCAGTCAGAATCCTATCTCCGCGAACCAAAGTAGGTCACTCCACCCTTGAACAACGATAAGAAGCATTAACTTCAGACTAACAAAAAATTGATTAATCTTTAGTTGATATTTTGATTTAATAGATTTCAGAATAGAATAAATTTACACGATGAAATATTTCGATAAATTTTTTTCATGGAACTTTTTTATTTGCTTAAAAACACTTGACTAGGGAGACACCCGAAAATTTATTTCCCTGACTTCCCTGACCAGTAAATAGAATGGTCAGTGACCATCCTCTTGGCTAATAAAAAAGTTTCATATAATAAATTTCATTAAATATATCATCGTCTAATATTAGTATAAAGCCTGGTTCTGTGTTCAAATTTTGTGAAAAACGTTGCACAACATTGTTATTTCATGCAAAAAATTTGACTTGTACGTTTCATGTGCTTGTTGTAAATACCATGCGAAACAAGTGCCACTCATATTCGGCCATGTCACAGAGTTCAATTCCGTTCGAAAACGGAATTCAATCCACCCTAACATATCAAGGCCTAGCTGGAACATACCGCAGCATAGTAGCGCCGCTAACAGTCTGGACACACCTGACAAATTTGCGTATTTTAGTTTTCTTTTTTAGACACCAGCTGCTACAAAAATGGGATAAGTTGAATTCCGTTTCCGAACGGAATTTAGCTCTGTGACATGGCCGATTATTCAGCATGAAAACTTTAAATATTGCCAATACATTTCATATGTTTTCCTTAAGAAAAACAGAGTACTACTATGCAACATTTTTTCACGAACAATTCATACCAATTTTTTTTATATGTGTTTTGACAGCTTTTCACGTGAAATGTTTATGTTCAACATTTACCAAGCTTATGTCTAAATGAAAATCAAGAGCTATGGATTTTTTTTGATATTTGTAACACCGACCAAACAGACACGACGCGAAAAGCAAGATATTGCCTTCTCACTCTTTAGTTTAGCTTTTCGCATACATTCGCAACACTTTCATTTGGATAAAATTAAGCAAGAACACATTATTGTTGTCTCTTTCTCAAACGGCTGCCCTAAAAAATAGATTTGGGCAATTTTCAACTGTCACAGTTTACCCCACATTCATTAAAACCGGTTTTCCCATACAAAATTCGTCCATTAAAGCAACATTAACTTTATGAATATGGGGGTATATGTTCGGTTGGTCGGTAATTGGTAATAGCTGAAAATTGTACTTCAAATATAACGAAAAATCTTTCTAGTCCCTTTGGTTTTTTTAGTGTTAAAAATCCTCATCTTTTTATTTGTTTCAAATATAAATAAGCAATCGATACCAATTTAAATAAATTTATTATTGATAAAATTTTTTCTTGTTTTTTTTGCTTTATTTATAGACCGCATTTAGCAGTTGATCTGCGTGAGCGTGTCTTTCTGTTTCCAACTTAAAAAAATAATTTATTCAGAGAGTAGCTATTAAAACCAGTAGTTGGATTGCGTTACAAATATCATCGAGTAATTGTTATGCGGTCAGCTAGCAGCAGCAGCAGCATATTGCTTCCAAAAGGTGAGTAAAAGAAAATTTATGGTTTTCCCAAAATTTTAAGACATAATTTTAAATAATTCCAAAAACCAATACAAAAATTAAAATATCAAATATCATACAGCAAAATAACTTTTGTTGTGTTTTTATGTTTTTTTTAATTGAATTAATGTTTTACAAGACAAAGAATTAGAGAGAGAAAATAAAATCAATATTAATTATAAAAGTGACAACTCTTTATAATATGTAATCATAATCTGATCGTTAGTTGGGTTAAAGTGTGTTTTAAGTTTTATTGTGGATGGCTATCAAAACCACCCTAAATTCAAATTCTCACAGTGTACCAAACTGTACCCGACTTGTATGCAGGTTGCTATCGTACTTAGGCTTTAGTTTGCTTCAGACATGTCTGATTCAGACTTGTTAGTGGAGAAGTTGTACCATGCATGAATGGTCTTTATAAAATAAGCTCTTTGTGTAGCCTTTTATATTGAATGACTTACTAAAATTAACCCTTTTTCTGTTCGTTTAATGGGTTTCTCCATAAATCATTTCTACTTCAAAATTTATCCAATTGTAATTTTAAAGTGTGTGTTACATTTTAAAACATTAGTGAAAAAGTTATATTATCAGATTTTAGAAAAACTATGATAACTGACTTTTTTCTATTACATATTAAAAGGATCTCTTTATTTATTGAGTAAACGATTGATTTTATCAATCAATATTTTTCAAAGTCAGGAGCGGGTCCAGTTTATGAATTTTTTATACCTTGAGGCGATGGTAATTGTGTGTGTGATAATTAGGAAATCTTATTTTAAAATGAAATAAATAATTATGAAATATTTTATTTAGTCGTAGACAATTTTTTATTTATTCGCGAAATACTTTCCCTTTCAACACAAACATTTTAAACTTTTATTTGCACAGAATCTGAAAAAAAAGATATTTTCAACCCTTTTCTCTGAGAGCTGCCAGAAATCTTTCAACCCACTGAAAATCAGAACACTTTTACGAAAAACGTTATGTATTCGTCTTTTACGAAATGTGTTTAAAAAAAAGTAAATAAAAATTAAAACAATTGTGTTTTAACAATCATTGAATGAAACGTATCGATGTCAGTGGCATTTTGTTAATGAGCAAACGAACAACTCAAACATGGAATACAATGTAAAAGATTAAGGAAATGTGTAGCAAAGGAAGGACGGAAAAAGGGGAAGAAAATGTTTGTTGTTTTTTAAAACATTTCCGGTCCTTATGTTGGTAAATATTTATTGAATCGTTAAAAGAGTTTGGCAATATTTTTTACAAAATGGAAAAATAAAATTGACCTTTGTGAAAAAAGCCTCATAAATATGAGGGCGTTCATTTTTTGTATTGAGCAAATAAAAATTTTGTTTGTTTTATTTAATCGGACTTTACATTCGCTCATACATCTTATGTTGTGTTTTAATGTAACGTACATACGCACATACATACATATTAGATTTATCATATAAACAGTAATTTACACATTTTTTGTAAAAATTCTCATTGAGTTTATATATTAAAATGTAGATAGTATTGAGGTTTCAACGATGAAAGGGAAAAATCACAAACAAGCCGCCGCCGTGGTCGATGTATCTAGTAATAGATCTTCGTCTCATGTGAAGTGTGAGATCATAACCTTTTTTTCGAATATTACATTTTTATCAGTGACATACGGGCTAACTGCTCCCTAAGTGGTTTTCGGACCAACTGTTCACTCCATCCCCCGAATGCACATTCTGTGTCTTGGTGACTATCCACATCTTAGCGCTGTGCTTTCTGGGAAAAAGAATTAATTTCCTATCCAATCTCTGCAATAACAGAGCAACCGACATGCATACATGTATCCAAAGGAAGGAGGCTGCCTTACGCTATTCTGTATGAATATGAAACGACACCTAAGGTCTCCGCCTTGACCGAAGTCTATAGAAAGTTAACCAGTCGCTGGGAGAAGAAGTTGATTTCATGGTTCCTTTCAGTCATTGCTAGTGGCTGGTTGAACTTCGGACAGCCAAATATGCCTCTTTGTGCTGTTGCTAATGCAACAGAAATTGCTTCAAGTAGTGCTTTGTGAACGGGTGCAGAGGAAGGCCAGTATAGCTGTTGTCTGCCTTCGTTAAAAGTTAGTGGAAACTACAATGGGTCGCTAGGTAATTAAACAAACTCACCGTAAGAGCGACAACCTAAGTTAAAGCTTCTAATATTCGGTATAATATTTGTCAATTTTTTATCATTTCTTTATAATAGATGCTCTTAAATTTTTTTTCTTTATTAACCCCCAACCAAAGAAAGGGGTGTTATAAGTTTGTGGTGTGTGTCAGTGTTTCTGTGTATCAGTATGCCTGTACGAATCCACGTACAGACAAAGCGGTATTTTTTGTTTGAAGGTGACTTGATCGAGTGTTCTTAGCTATGTTTGAATAAAATCGGTCCAACCGTTTAGAAGATAGCGCATCTTTTCTAGATGTATATTGTTGAATCTGTGTGCTTTGACGCCGTAGCTCTCAAACGGCTAGATCGTTTTTAATTTAGTAAATTTTGTTTGAAAGGTGACTTGATCAAGACGTTTTGAGGTTATCATCTATTTTCTTCGGGGGTTTTTTAAAATTTAAATTTAATTTAGTTATGAATTTTAGTCGAACTGTATGATTTTTGTCCAAAGCTATTTAATTAGTTAAGCTTAAGTTCGTTTTTAATTTAATCTATCGATCAAATTATGTTTTATTTAAGAAAGAAATTATAAAGCATATAAGGAAAAATTTGGATGTACGGAGGGTTGAACTGACAGCAGATGTTTCGAGACCACCACAGTCTTCTCATCAGAGCCCTTTTACCTACACTACCACTTAACTTAAGCCAATCTAATTAAATAATTTTTATTTTATGCGGTAATTTTCGTCCAAATTGAATTTTATTTCGAAAAGTTAATAATTAAAATTTTATTTAGAAAAAATTAGGTATGAGACAATATTTAATAAGAAAAAAAAACTTTTCTTTTTCTATTAAAGTCATATACTGTTGATGGATAGGAATATTTGAAAATCAAATAAAAACAATAAAAAAATTTAAAATCTTATTCAAATACATGTGTGTTAAAATAAAAACCCATCATAATTTTTTCTGTACAACGGAAAATTTACATTAATTAATTCCAAATTTTACGGCAGAAGATAACTGTGTTTTCGTCGGTCGCAACACCCGCTTATCCGTGTTTAAGTACATTTCATGCATTTCACTACTACATATTTTCTTAATTATACACCTGTACACGTGCTCATTTTTATTGTAAGGTACTTATGAGTCTACCTTTTACACGTTTATGATTCTCACATGTGTTATAGGTGGCATTCTACATACAAAACTTCAAATTTATTGGCATTTGGTCACATAAACAAATACGCAAAATCAACGCCCGCATTAAATTGCAAATTTGTCTTTTTAAGTTTTTTTTGCAACTCAATTTTTTTGCTTAACGCAGCACACTGAGACATTTCGCTAGAAGGCATAAACTAATCTATAAGTTTTATTGATATTTTTTTATGCAAAGAACCTCTCATGTGCTTGCTATGCTTATGAGTTTTCTTTCGTATACATGCCACAGTGCGGCACAGTTTTTGATGTCAGCAATTGCACTACGTCCACTGGAAAAATACTTTATTTCCGTTCAATAAGAGTTTGATTTTTCATAAATTTTTTGTTTATATTTTCTGTAAGCCCAAGACAAGCTGTAGATTAATTAATTACTTCGAGACACACGATTGACTTGAAACCGCCACCAGCTCAAGCCAATGGTGCTTGATCGGTTGTTTGATCTTGTTGCAATAAAAATTAAAAATAAAAAAGAAAAATGTAAATCAACATGTTTCAAAAGGTGCGCACATAAATAAAACGTTTTAAATGTAACAAAATAATGGAAAAAAGCGAAAAAAAATATCGACAACTGCAGAAAATATCAAGGTACGAGTATTTAAATCACAACAAGTGCACCTCACCCACGATACAATGTTAATCGATAGCGAAATAAATTAGTGCGCCAAAGCTCGCCTTGCAAAGTGTTTCTTCACAAACATTATTGTTTTTAATCGTGCTCTGTAAAAAATCGGCTGGCCAAGCTGTGCAGCTAGCTACACGCTCTGATTTCTCTAATCAAACATTAATTTTAATATTACCATTGAGGACGTTATCTCAGCTAAAGTGTTCTGCTGGATTGTATCCTTCGTTATTAAAAACAAATGTTCGCAAAACATTGCAATGGGCATTCCTAAACTGTTTAACGTTTGTCTTAAAACTGGAAATTTTTTGGATTGTTGGAAGATTTGCTCTGTTGTGCCAATTTTCAAATCTGGGGACCGTAGCCATGTAACTAACTACTGGCCAATAATTAAACACTGCACTTTTGCGAAGATTTTCTATAAAATTTTTAAAGATAAACATGGGTTCAACATGGGTTCATGCCAGGCAGATCTACTGCCACTAACTAAATTTTATTATCGCGTGACATTATTAGTGCCATTGAACTTAAATCTCAGTGTGATGTAACTTACAACGACTTTGCGAAAGCGTTTGACACCGTCAACCACTATTTCTTGTTACAAAAACAATTTCAAATTGGATTATCGAAAAATCTTTTATTATTTTTTAAAAACTTTCTACTGAATAGAAAATTAAGCGTTAAAGTAGGTAACGCAAGCTCATCTGTTTTAATAGAAGCTTATTCTCGTATTCCTCAAGGAAAACATATTAGTCCATTACTTTTTATTATTTTTATAAATGTTTTACCACAAATTTATCTAAATTTTATTATGTTTGCGGATGATGTGAAATTATTCGCTAAAATATCTCATATGGATGATTATAAGCAGGGCAAGTTTTTTATGGCATATGCCACATGTAATGGTATTTGCCATTTTTAAAATTATATCGTAAAAAAGCTTTTTTTCCATAATCCTTGCCATAAAATGCCTTTTTCATAGTCTGGCAATACATTTTAGGCCTCTTCTCGAAAAACTTGTTACAAAATATGTTTCCGAACTTAAATAAGCCTCCAGCACCATGTGTTGTTACCAGATGGGGTACTTGGATTAAGGCGGCAAACTGTTACGTTTCAAATATGCTTAGTGAAGATGAAGCGTAATAAAATCTGACCTACTGTATATAAAAAGTAGTTGTGAATGTATATGTCTCAGCATTACGAAATTGCAAACGAAAGGTCTTTTCATAAATGAAAGCTTGGCAGTTATTGATAATGTGAAAAAAGTACCCAAAATGCGACCAAAAAAAATTTTTTTTTCAATAAACATAAAGGTCGAGTTCCAAAACATCAAAATACATTGTAGTGATGTAAATTCTTAGGTGCTTTGTTTTTGTAAACAGAGTACAGTCGCATCACTGCAATGTATTTTGATGTTTTGAAATTCACTCAAAATTTTAAATCGAAATAAGGAACTAGAAACATTGACTAAAATAAAAGTATTATAATTTTCAATAAAATCGGCACGGCTTCATATATTGAAACTTTATCCACATCTGAATTAAATGCATTCAAATTTGCTCCAGTAACATCTACTGACATCTACTGATGTCGAACGTGTCTTTTCCATATATTTTACTATTCATATGTTCAATATAAAAAACACTGACAGTAATGTGGAATGAGAATTTGATGAAATTATATATAATTTCCTGCAGATAGATCCTTTAAGAATCATAAGGCCAAGACAAATATATTCCATTCTGTTCTGTTTGACGCTAACGATTTGATAATGAAATTAAATTGTATTTAAATATTTATTTTTGAGTTTTATTTTATGGAATTTTTTGCCATTTTTAATGTTTTCTCGCGGTATTTTTGCCATTTTTAACACTCTTTCGTGCCATTTTTAACGCTTTTTCGTGCCATTTTGCATACCTTTCGTGCCATTTTAAACTTGCCCTGATTATAAGAAATTGCAAGCTGATTTAACCAAATTGCACATATGGTGTTCAAACAATGGTATTAGGGTTAACATATCAAAATGATGTGTAGTGTGCTTTACACACTGTTTCAATATGATCATTTTCAATTACAATATTGCAGGTACGGATCTTAAATCAAAATCAGGATTTGGGCGTCACCTTTGATACAAAAATGCGTTTTTCTTATCATATACAGATACCATAATTGCTAAAGCATATTGTATGCTTGGTTTTATAAGAATAGATTCTAAGGATTTCAGAGACGCATAGACTCTTAAATCTTTGTGTCTCTTTGGTTCGTAGTATTTTGGAATCCTTATTATTCAGGCTATTCCAACCATATTGAACGTGTTCAAAATATTTTTACTAAAACTGTTTTAACGTTAATTTGGCCTTCTGAATTACCATTCTATGAATCTAGAAGGAAATTCTTAGGCTTGCAGTCACTAGCAGATATACGATGGTATTTGTGAATTATGTTTGTCTATAATGTTTTGTCTGACAATATAAAATGACAGGAAATTTCAAGAATTTTTAGTATTTATCATCCACCCAGAGTTTTGAGAAATAATAGAATGTTTGTGGAACATGTTCACAGAATAAATTATGCGGAAAATTAGCCAATTGCAAGATGCTCGCATTTGTGTAATAGCTTTTTCCTACCATTAAATTTTAATGTAAGTTGTGATATTTTTAAGTTATTATTATTTAAGTATTATAACTAAATATGTAAATAAATAAGAGTATCTTTAATTAAAAGGCCTAGTTTAAAAGCAAAAAAATTCATAAATTCTAACAGAGAATTCGCTCTGCATGAATTGGGATAATTATTATTTAAAATATTTGCAAAATATGCAATAATTTATTATATCAATAACTATGATGCATCCATCTCTTTCTAAGTAATACTTCACAATCACTACAATTTTTCAAATCCTTATAAATCACAATTAAAAACGATACATTTTTTTTTCTTTTTTACATTCGATAAGCAAATGAAAAGCATATCCTGAGTTGTTTTCTTTGCTTTTTTTTAGTTTTCCTAAATAGATTTATTTGAATGAAAGAACAGGGAAAATAACAAACAACCCTTTAGCAGTCTTTTGTAACTGTTGAAAAATACTCTTTTACTTTCCGGTTGCGTTTCGCAGTTTCTAACAACAAAAAGTTTTTTCAACACGTAAAACTGTGTCATAGAAAAATCTCATTGTATTTAAGTTTTTCTTATTGTTTGCTAAGAAAAATCATTTTTGTTTTCTTACCCTTTTTCTTCGAAAACTTTTTCTTAAGTGATTGTTTTGTGGGAAAGGTTTTAAGAAAGAAATGCTAAATAGTTTCTTGTGTTATTATTGATTTGAATGAATGGTAAAAAGTCTATTTTAAACAAATGATTGTTTTCTTATTTTTGTAATGACTTGTCATGGGAATATGAACAATTAGATTTATATACATTATAATTTTCAATAAATAAATTGCAAATCATTTACATATATTTTCAAATGTTTGTAGTACATGTGTGCGATTATTTCATACAATCCAATATTACAATGAGAATAACAACAAAAAACCTTTATTTAAATTAATAACAAACTTTGACTTAAATTTTATTATTTTATTGTTGATCACACACAGTTGTTAAGAAACTTAGATATCAAGATTGAAGGGTTGGTAAAATAAATAGTTATAAGATTTCTAATTAGGCCGAATATATAATACTATAGACTTGTTGAGAATTAACATTTAGGACTGATCAAAGCAAAATAGTTTTTATAGCAGCTTTGCCGTCTCAACTACTTTATTTTAAATTTATTTTTTATATAAGACCAGAACTCAGGAGATGACCCATACTCATGCAATGCATTGTGCCGGAATTAGGAAAATTGGTTATAGGAAGGAGGATATACTGTTTATGGACATTTGATCTGAACCTTCACGGGACGGGAAATCCCGGTAAAAACCCTAGTTTTATCCAAAGAAATTTATTATTTCTTTGAAAATGTATTGAGTGTTCCGTAGACAAAATTCTTAAATATAATATATTTGTAAATTTTAGAACGGTAAGAAAAGTTATCAGCAGCGAAAAGGCGGAAACGATATAAGGAACATTATCCACTTAGAAATGGCCGATTTGCTTTCAAAGTATTTTGATTCTGCTGCACTGTGGGTTGTAATATGTTCGAAAAAATATTAGGTAGGTCGCATTTGGGTACGAATAATTATTTGTCGGTCGATTTTGTTCAACATAGTCTTACTTTAAAGAAAAGTTAGCCTGCTTTTCGCTGATATATGAATCTTTGAAAATAACTATAAATAACTATAACTGAAAATAACTAAAAATTCATAACTCAATTATTATAACTCTAAGGGCCATTATTACAACTCAGCAGTAAAGTGGAAGATAGTTACTGGCATGATTAGCAGAAGTGATCGGTAAACTGACCTGCAACAATTTTTCATTATTACAATTTGCCTGTAAAATATAAATTATCTTTTTCATAGTATGCCTATACCAGAGTACAAGTGGCAACGTCATACAGGTGTATTTACAAAGGCGCAGATAACAGGTACATACAAGTCTACAACAAGTATACATTTGTTGTAGAAACTACAATACAGTTCTCAAAAAATTTTGAAAGTTTGGAGGAATTATCAGCGCAGGTAACTCTATAATAAAATGTCCAGTACCGTAAAAAATTGAAGCTAGTGACGAAATTGTGATAATTTCATCACTCCACTAACTTTTCCGAGTAAGGTCATGTGCTCTAGTGAGTTCACCTGTTAGATACGTCTTGGTGTTTAGTTGATAAAGAAGCAAGTATGGCAGCCTATGAATTTGTGTGCCGATAAAAGTTAGCAGAAGAATGAACTTCCCAGTAAGTTATCATACACTTTTAGGTTAAATTAAAGTTGTAATAATGAAAAACTGTTTATCCGTCAGATAAAATGCTAATTATAACTAAAGCCGAGTTGTAATAATGGCCCTAAAAGCACTTAGATAAAACACGAATGTGTACTCCCAGCATTGAGAATATCGATGATATTCCACGCTGGTAAGACTGAAATGAAAAAGCTTAGAATAGTTGAACATTCTAAGAAGAGACAGTTAGTGAAGTTCCGAACATTTAGAAAAAGTTAATTAATAGGTGCGACTCGCCACAAGATGGCGACAGTCTGTTAATTGAGCTTACTAAAATTAGTAGGATTTTCGCTACAGTGTTGCCACTGTCAGTGGTAGTGTAGGTAAAGGACTCTGACGAGTAGACTTGGTAGTCAGGAAACAGCTGTTAGTTCAACTCTCCGTACATCCAAATTTTTCTTTGAATGTTCAATATTCACATGCTTCAGAATATCTTTCTTAAATAAAAAAAATAATTTGATCGAAAGATTAAATTAAAAATGAACTTAAGCCAAACTAATTAAATAACTTTGGATGAAAATAACTATTATAAAAGACACCAACTTTTTGTCTTCCATGGGAACCCAAATCAAAATTAAAAAAATGGTTATAAATTTTAATTTCGTCCTACGATTATTTTACACGCTCAGTAAAATTTGCTGTTTTAATATTTTTTTCTAGTTTTCAGCCATTAGTAAAATAGTACAAAAATTTTATGGTGCAAAAGTAGTAAAAAAATTTTAAATAGTAGAGTTTTAGCTTTGATACATACCTTTAGCTTTAGTTTTAGCGAATTACAGAATAAGGGACTGTTCTGTTGTGTATATTGAAAATTAAATTGATGTTAATTTTTCGTTGTTCGTTAGAATATTGATCATGTCTAATTCATTCTTAATATTTACGTTACGAACCTTAGATTATATAATCACTTTATTAATTTTACTTCTGTATTTCTTCTTTGACAATTTAATTCTGGTCATTGTGTTATTTTCCCTAAATACATAAATAATTAAGTTTTTAGGAATTATTAGCAAATTTTGGCCAATGACTTAGTACTGAAAAAAAAGAAGAACAAATATATTAAAATAGATTTTGACATTTATTACTTAATGAGATCATTAGCAGTTGCACCCCCAAGTTTTATTTATTTTAGTTTGAGTCTTCACATAATTTTGCTGTTCGTTCGTTGGCCTGTTCATATGCGAAAATCACCCGCATATTGCGAATATTTATTTGTCTTTGGCGGGTTGAAATGGGACACAAGCTGCACAAGCTTACCAGCTTGTATTGAAGAGTCATTTACTAAATGTGCTGCAAAAATAAAATGCAGTTTGCAAAATATTTAAATGTGTACAAAAATCTCACTGTCAGTCTGCTTTTTTGATGATATTTGCATATCAAATTTATATTAAAACAATGACAACGATGATAATGACTTTTATGATGAGAATGATGCTGTCGGCGAAGGGAGTTGCATATGCAACTATTTACATTTTATACAAAATGGTTTTTAGTTTTTCAGTTCTGTTCCCTTTTTTCATTTGTTCTCCAGCTATTGTTTGTCTTGCTGTGGGTTGACAGTTGTGCGCCATAAATTTTACATTGATAAAGTGAAATTATATTTTTAGCAATCTTTTTTTTTGCACAAAAAAAAAACATTCAGCATATTTTTGCTATTTAGGACGCCTTTTCATAAGTAGGCCTGCGAAATTAAATTCTTAATGGTTTCAAGGACATTTTTAATGATAGATTTTTCTTATGGAATCCCAAATGGGTGATGGCTGAAATTTGCATATTTAATTACGCATATCTGTGGTTACAGTTTTTTCTTATTTTTTTATTTAAGCACCGTAAAAAATAGCAAAATGAAATGTACTTGTAGGGTCATGAATATGAATTCGTTAAGTACTTAACAATAACATTTCGATTTCATTTGATGTTTGCTTTAAAAAGAAAGTTGAAAATATATTTGTAATATCATTTTTCCCTCCCTCTATCAGGAATCAACGTTAAATACTAAATTATTGAATTTCTGACGTGCATAAGACTTTGGGTATAAAAATTCTTGTATTGTCGAACTTATGGAGAATGGTGATGGATATCAGTAGCTTTAAAATTGTAATTACCCAGCAAACAGTTTTTGCGATTTCGGTCCGAACGTCTGCACAAAATGCCGAATTCGTATCCGAAGTCGTTAAAAAAAACGCACCGAAAATCATATCAGCGGTTGCCAAGAAACCGGACCTCTTTGTCTGAGAAAATTCAAAAAAATATGTCGAAATGCTTACAATCAGAAAAATGATCGAAAACGAGGTTAATTTAACATTTTCCTGTAGTGATTTTGCTTTATAGGTGTTTCTTGTTAATTCAACAGGCTTTTATAATTACCTTCAAACAACATTTTTCCTTTTGAAATAACTATATTTCATATTGATTTAATATTCAAGTACAGTTAAATCAAAATGAGCTTGATACTGATGAAATACGAAGAATCATGTTAAATCAAAGTTATTTGAAGTTGAAACAACGTGAATTTGATATTGAAAAAACATGAAGAATCAAGCTGAATGAAAGTTATTTCAAGTTTAAACAACGTGAATTTGATATTGAAGAATCATGTTGAATTAAAATTATATCAAGTTGAAACAACTTGACTTTATCGCTTGAAAAAAATCAAAGCGCTTGAATATATTTAGACCATTGGAACAATAAAAAAGAGTTATATACATTTTATTGACGCTTTTAGAAGGGTACATGCTAATTTATAACTCTAAACCATAATCTCCAGTTTCTTAAAGAACTTGATAAAAATATAACAATAATTTTGAATTGTAACTTTATGATCTATTTTCATACGATGGCCTTTCAACAAAGAAGTTAAACAGAATTGTGTATAATAAATTTATTTTGTTTTCTTTTGTGAGCTTCATTTAAAATGCAATCATTTCATAACTTGTGTTAATTACCTTTAGCATTTTCAAATATTTATTTCAATATTTTATGGACGCCAAGTGGTTTATATCGCAAATATAATTTTTCAAAAAGAAATTGAAAACAATAGTTTTAAATAAAGGGGAAAACAACAAATGTATTATCCTTAAATATCCTTCTTAGACGTCAAAAAGTCTCATATGTTTTCATTTCTGCTAAAACAACAAAAAATACGTTGAACTTAAATGTAACTTTTGTTAAAAGAAATTAAAAATTTCCTTCTGATGTTTGTATCCTTTTAGAGTTCGCAACAGTTTGTTCCCAGAAGGGTAGAACAAGAAAAATCAATATATATATATATATATTTTTTTATTTTTCTTCCTTTTTCATAGTGAAATCACAAAAGTAGTTCGCTTTCTTAAAGTCTGATGCCAAATTGATAAAGAAGTATGTCAACGTGTATCTATGAGTTGTTTTATTGTATGGGAGTGTGTTAAACATGTCATGGTTTGTATGTTTTCTTAGTACAACGACAAAAGAGCAACCTCCACCCTTGTTGTTGGCGCCATTTCTATTGTTGTATTTGTCTAAGTTGACTTCTTTTCATGTAATAAATATGTACTTTTAACATTTTTTATATCCTTTTGGTTGACTTTTCTTGACATCCGCATTAAAGTTTTTATGGCGGTATATTAGTCCTGAGAGTTGCGATGTTGCGAATGTGGGATAAGAAGAATACATGTGTGTTTGTGTTCGATTGTATTAGTGTAAGTGCTTATTTTTGTTACATTAACCTATTATCTAGTTTTTGTTATTTTCATTCTATGATTTATATTTGAATAAAAATAAATTTTTACAAGATTTATGTTATTAGAAGTAGTTGATCTTACATCACCGTATTATAACTTTAACAATCGAAACGTGCGCTATTAATCCACAAAGACCGAAATACTATATACAATTGAATGTATAATTTACGTGAACATCAGACATCTTTCGTTATAATTTTTTTAAAATCACAAAATGTTTTTGAAAATGTAATTTTGTTTATTGAAATTAACAGAAAAACTGAAGAACTAGAAATCGCTTAGACTTGGATTTAGCAAACGCTATAAAAACTTCGACGCAGCTGCCTACATATATGTATATAGCCAGCCCTCTTACTTTGACTTGTTGTTTGGCTTAATTTTCTTGTTGCAAAGTTAACAACAATTTCATTTTTCATGTCTGTAGTTCTGCTGCAGGAACACTAAGTATTTAGAAAAATTCATTGGTGGTGGAATTCCACTTTACAGTGACGCGATGAAGATCAGTTTTACATAAAGTATGAAAAAAAGAAGAAAAACAGCTGCCCTGTAGGCATTTTTGGTTTCTGTTCATTTAGCTGAACCTCCCAGCTTTTGAGGCAAAAAGGGATTAACATAAGAGTACGTCGTACTTATTTTTCATTTCCACTGTCATTTATATTTGTTAGTAAGTTTATGTTTAGCGGCAAAAAAAGGCGGCAACTGTTTTTAGCTAAATTCTTTGTACTGATAATGTTTTTAATTATATATAAGAATGTTTTTATATATTCGATCTCTTCTTTGCTTTCATCACGTTTGCCTTTTAAAGCGCAGTATTCTTGTTAGCAGATCTACACATTTACATAAATACTTACTTTGTGCTTCTTATGTTTTCCAATGAATTAATCATATACTTTAAATCCATCTCTCTTGTTGAGATTACGGGTTAGCTTGCAAAATAAAGAAAATTACGCTATGGATTTCTTTTTACTAAAACTGTTTAAAAATTCGTTGCAACATCAGAATCTGTTTACTGTTCCAGTAAAAATTTTTGTGTTCTTCTAAGAAGGTAAAAGGGGAGCTTTTATGAAAGCCATGTTATGATATTTGTGCTTACTGGGAACCACCTTGTATTACAAAGACTTTCGAATCGGTAGAAAAAAATTATTCCTTGGATTTTAGCCAAATAAATTTTTTATGAAATTAGTGCTTACAAGTGGTAATTTGAATTACAAAATCGTCCTTTTTCAAGGTACATGTGTGAGCTGAAGTAGAGTCATTCTTCCTTACAAGCTTCATTTTTGAATTAGTAAAAATTAGGGATGTAACCGAGACCGATATATCGGCTATACTTGAGATTTCCGATACATCGGCATCGGCGATATTTTACAGTCGATACTTTTTAAAATTTTTTCAGAGTTTTTTTTTCAACACATAATTTAATTTTTGGTAATTTTATCATGAATTAAATGCAATTAGTTCGTTTTTAGATCTTATTAATATCAATTTTAAATATTAATAATATTTTACGCTGTTATTTTGTAAAAAAAATAGTTTATTTTTTGTCTATTTTACCATGACTCAAGTTCAATTCGTTGTTTTTTAAATCTTATTCCCAGCAAAAAAAGACACTCCAAAGAAGTCATTAAAATGTAGAATTTGCTCTGAAACGTATTTGCGTTACTTTGTCATAGAAATTTTAAACTTTTAGAAACGAAATTATTTACAAAATCTACCTATTAAAAAGCATTTGTCTACTTATTTTATTAATACATAACAAATTATAACTATTTTCAGATAATAAGAAAAATACGTACTAATTTTATTAAAAACTAAGTAGTTCTAATTTGAAGCATAGTAGTAAGATAAATAAGTACCACTCATTACTTTGTAACCCATTAAAAAGTAAACGTTCAGACGATGCAAGTCTTATTGATCAGCTTCTTATTCAGCTGGGGGAGCGACAGATAAATTTTTATTAATTTCTCTGTCTTTGCGATAAATAAATTTGTTGGCGATTTTTATTGCTATTTTTTAACTAAATTAAACTCAAAAATGTTTATAATTCATGAAAATTACTTTGTATTTTACTTAAATGCTATGCAAATAAGTGTTATGTAAATATATGTTATTTAAATAAATGTTATGACCTTTAGCCTGAAATAAGGAATAAATATTTGAAAATTACTTTGTTTAAAGAGTAGTTTCGAAAATAAATGCTATCAAAACTTGTCTGGAAGAAATTAAGGCAATGTGATTTTGATGCTTTTTCTTATCTTAATTATTGTAATAAATGGATTTTGAATTTTGATGAGAAAAATTGACAAGAAATAGTTTTCGGCGATTTTATTTCTACTTTTGACGATTTTCTGCTCAATTTTTATACGATTATTTTATAAAAACTTAGTTTTAAAAAACTATTGTCTAAACATAAATTTGCTATAAGATGTGTTACCAAAAACTACATAAAATAAATTTTGGCAACTTTTTGGCGATTTTTAAAATCAATTTTGACGAAATAGATCAGAAAAAATCCGACAACCCTGCTTGTAGCACCAGAGCAACTAAGTTTTCGTTCCATAACTCCATGTCCATATGAAGCAACTTTTGCTTCTGCAACTTACTTAAATTTTCTTTTGAATTTGCATTCGTGTCCATATAATGAAATTCTTGCTGCGCAGCTTTTGTTTTTTTTTACATAGAATTTGTTGTTGCTTAATATTACGAAGAAGAAAACAAAAGAGAGTTGCATGTACAGGAAGCAGTGTATCCCTTCCCTATCTTCTCACCTCTCTCTCCAATAAACACAAAAGTTGCGCAGCAAAAGTTGACTCGTATGGACATAGACTAATAAAAAAAAACATTTGTCATCATATTTCGTTAAATATGAATTTTTCGAAAAAATTACATTTAATAAATGTTCATTGTATTGATTAGTTCTTGCGATTCGCATAACAAAAAAATTAGCATTTCGATAAAAAAAAATTTTCTATTATATGTAAAATTTTGTAAACAAGTTATAATTTTTTTGTTCATACTCAGAACAATTGGAAAATATTTAGTTTGAAATTAATTTTAGTTAATGGAATTACAAAATTTAACACTGCTGAGATAAAAATCATTATTTTCATCATTTATCAAAACAACATTTGGTTGTTTCTTTCGGCATTAAATTCTTTTGTGATAAAAAGAATGAGTTTGAAGCAGTTGCTAAGAAATGTGCCCACAAGAATTTTTATAATCGCACCGAACAAAAAGGAAACAGTAATTATTTAGGACACTTTTTCGCAGCATGCTGATATCCTTTAACACACACACACACACACACTAACTGGTCGCACACAGCTATTGATGATTCCCATTTCAAAGGCATCTCACTTACTTATCAGCCTCACGGGTGACATGATAAAAATATGTAATTAAAGCTGCATTAAAGAGAATAAAATGTTTTAGTTTTAATTATTTGTGAGATATTTAAGGCAATCTCATTTATTTATTGTGCTCGTAACACTTTTATTCAGTCTACAGAAGAAACAAAGTTAACAAGTCACTTCCCGTTATCATTTCGAAAATGAAAAGTGACCAAAAGGCATGTCACTGCTGTTGTCAAATGTCCAACTGACATTTATTTGAAATCTGTTTTATGAAATCAAAAAAGAAGAAAAAAAATAAAGAAACATAAACAAGAAGTTGTAAATAAAATTAAAACACAATTCAACTAACAACGAAATGTATGGACATAAATTGAGTTTTCTTAAATGTCATTTTATTTGCTTGTCCATAAAACAGTTTGTCTATGTATCTGCATGTCCGTCCATCTGTCTATTTATCCATTCATCGTGTTGCAAAAGTGCGTTAATGGGGGAATTGCATACGCATCTAGCAACCAACAAACTAACGACATGCTACCGTATTACGACATGCTGTCATTAAATTAATTTTCTTCTTTTTTCACTTCAGCAGTTTGTTGCAACTTTACATTTCTTTTTACAACGTTTTATTTTTCTTTCCCAACAAAATGTTGTAGTCGCGTTGTCTTAGATTTGCATATTGTAAGTGATATTAGTTGTTTTGACCAAAAGGTGACAAACGTTTTAAATTCAAATGTATTTCTGTTGTGTTGTGTGTGTTGATTTCGCAACCAATAGACAACATCTTTGATGTTGCATTTAGTTGACAGTTTAAATGACATTCTAAATAAAGTACACACGCCAGCCATGCTACAAATAAATTAATAAATGAATAAAATATTGGCAAAACATTTATTTAAACAGAAAATATGTTGTACCTAAAGTGAAAATTTTGTTTCTTTGTAACAATTAAAATATGCTTTTAAATTAAAGTTCCTTAAGATTGCAGACATTTCGATTAGTTAAGATCTTTACAAGTAAACGTGTTGCAAATAGATGAAGTAACTTAAACGAATTTAAATATATCAAAATATATTCGGTTAATCAACGTTAATGAATATTGAGTAACACAACAAATTATTCATTTTTAGCAGAGATCAGATAGTGAGTAGCTTTTCACTCACGATCATGCATTCTCGCGATAAAAAATCTTTCACATACACGTTCTTCTGATATTGAATGAGTAAAAAAAAATCATTTTCATGAAAGCTAACTGTCCCAAAATAGTCACGAAAAACTAAGTAAAATTAATAAATTTGTGAAAATTGGTTTTTAGAGACTTACAACCAGGGGAACCAAATATATGATATTTTATATACTTTTCTTGATGTCTTACAAACATATAAGGTAGTTATTTATCCGTTTCAGAACTCATTAAGCATTTTGGCATTGATTTGTTACAGCATATTTTTGAATATTTTGCCCTTAAGGACATATTTTTGCATATTTTAGTTTTAGGAGCATAATTTTGTATGTTAAGAGCATTGTTTTTTGTAAAATTTTTGTTATATTGAAAATAACTAGGGATTTAACGATACGCCGTTTTGCCGATCCGATACTGATACCGATATTTAAAAATAAATATCGCCGATACCGATTCCGATTCCGATACGAATATTGAAATTGAGTTCTAGTTTAGATTAACAAAACTCAACAAGGGCAACTTTTTTATTATGCAAAATTACAGTGTAAGAGATTATTAATATTTAAAATTGATATTAGCCCAGTATAAAAAATTGGAATTAATTTATAAGGAACTACATTTTCATTGCTTCCAAAGAATCTATATTAAAAATATGCAGATAATTAATAGAAAAGCAAGTAAAAATTTGTGGTTCCTTTATAATTCCTTTATAAATACTCGCCATACTTTTTAAAAAAATCGATTTTTTAAAGGACATATCTGTGGTCCCAAGCCTTAACCGCCTAAGTCGTTTTCAATAATTTTCGGGAGAGCGGTTTAAAGCATCAAAAACTTGCTTCCAATCAGTCATCAGTTTGCTTTTCTTTAACTTATTTATAGATAGTTGTCGTCTTAAAAAAGTTACATACTTAAAAAATTACCAGCGATTTGATTTAGATACGAATGGAGTCCATCACACCAAAAATAAAATTTTGTCCTAACTCGACTTAGGCTATTAAGGGTTGTGACCACAGATATATTAACCAGTAGTCTTCTATTTAAATAACTTAATAGCTTAATTATTAAAAGTCTTCTAAAAGTTTATATTTATTCACTTAAATTTACATGAAAACACAGTTTTGTGTTTAAATTTGCATAAAAAGAAACAAGTTGTGAAAATGGATTATTTTTCATCCTTTTGCCTTGAGGAAAAATCATTATAGAACACCGAAAAAGACAGTAAAATATCGCCGATACCGATGTGTCGGAAAATCTGAAGTGTCGCCGATATATCGGTATCGGTATCGGTTACATCCCTAAAAAGAACCTTAAAGTTTTCTTTTTACTTGTAACTGAATATCACTCAATAGAAAATATATTATAGCGACTTTTTATGTGTAGTTGAAAAATATAACAGCCCTGTAAAACACACATAAAAAGAACAACAATTTAACTGACTGCGGTTCTAAGCACATTGTTCAAAATAAATTAAAACGAATTATGGACTTTTTAGATCATATTTTTCACATTTTGAGAGCATTTTTCTTTTTTTTTACATCATTTTTATGTGCATAAAACCCTTTTTTTAGAGCATATTTTTGGTTGCCCTGCCTACAACCAATTTGCCGCACTTCTGTAATATAGAATTTTCGTATTATGTTTCAAAAATTACAAATAATATTTCGGAATATCGTAATTGAAAATAAGGGCCGTTCACAATCATGAGCGATCAGGCTAGATTCACACGAATCATGTGAGCGGTGACCATCTCTAATTTTTAGTCCAGGCCTAGACAGAGATGGCATCCAAATATTGAAATGGAAGCAAACTAAAATATGGGTTGATAAATATTTCTTATATTTAGCTTCTGATTTTAAAATTATGATTAATTTAAATCACTTTGAGAAAATTTCAATTATTTTTAATTGAATTTTTATTAGTATTTAATGATAATTTATGTCTAAATGATTCGTTTGTAATAAAATGATAATCTAAAACAGTTTGAAATTAAAGTCAAAACATATAATTTATGCACATACATACTTACACTCAAATCTAATCTGGATTGTATCCAGGAAATCAAATTCCCATTTACTATAGTCACTCTCTTACAACTAATTTGTTTTTCAAATGTTTCTACTAGTTAATGCAACTCAATTTACTTTCGTTAGCAAAAAAGTTTTAAGTTTTCTTATTAAAAAACGCCTGTAAAATGTGGCACAGTGCCTCGGGACTAAAACTCATTAAACACAAATAGTGCTGCGTTAAAAAAAAATTAAAAATTAAGTCACAACTTTTATTTTCCTTTGAATTTTTATTATTTGTCTTCGGTTGCAACATTAAACAAGATCTGTTAACACTTAAAGATATACAAATAAACACACACAGAAACAAATGAAAGCAAAAGCCTCCTTCCTTTAGGCCACTTACGTGAGCGAAACTTCAACATGCACGAGTTTCAGTGCAATGCAATTGATGATTAATTTGAATACACTAATACAAAAGTAATCACACTCATAGAGACATGCATTTCTATTGCTAAAGTAGATCCCAAGCTCATATACACACTCACCTTTCGTACGTCTACTGCATTTAAGAGACATTTAATATCCTGGAGGATGAAACATAATTAACAGCTGGGGCACAATTTTTCATAACATCTCTATTTTGAAAATTAATCGTGATAAGAAAAACTACACACAAATTAAAAGGAAAACGTTTATATTATGAAATATTAAAAACTTATTTAAACACAGATGACAACTTAGTAAATTTTCTAATTTTATTTCATTTGTAGCACTTTAAGGAACGTGCCACTTCCTCAATTAGTTAATTGTGTTCTTTTTTTACCATTTCTTTATTACCTCAATTCTTAAGGCGCGTGTCCTTTAGATTTGCTTTTACTTATTTTGTCTCTTTATTTTGAATAAAAAGAACACCAGGGAAAGTATTGAAAGATTCTTTGTTTCAAATTTAGTATATTTCCTGTCTATTTTTATTGTTGTTGCTATTAATTTTTCTGCGTGGATGCATGCATGAGCACTTGAGTGACAGGTTATTAATTGAGTTGTTGATAAGTTCCTGTTTTGGACTTTTACAAAAATTGTTCTACTTGGTTTAACACTCAAATGAACGAGTATAAGAAAAAATATTTGAAAAATTCCGTAAACGTGCAAGATTTTTTCCCCAATATGATGATCGACCGTAATTCTCAAATAAAATTAAATACTGACATAACGAACAAAGTTTTAAATAACAGCATCGCAAAAAAGGAAATAGTTTGCAGAAAATGTCGCATTCAAGTAATTCTGTTGTTAAAATTCAAAATTCGAGAAATTTTGTTTACCTATTTAAATTAAAATTTTCAATTACGAAAATCATTAGAAAATTTTGCTTTTGATCACATGAATAATTGATTCAATTTCGAAATTAATTAAAACTATAAAACAAAAAATAAATTACTATTGTTGGTGTCAATGCATTTCGTAATTGAATGTGAAAAAAGCAAACAAAAATTTCAATATTTTTCAGTCTCATATTGAATGATGCATACCATTTTGTAAAATTTCTCTTAGATACTCAATAGAAATGAGGCAGATGGAAATACAGACATTTTTGCATGTTTTTGCATAATTCACTCTTAGTCGCATATTTAGTGCATTTTTCTATTTTTTGTGGTATATTTGGCTGTTTTCCTGCATATTTTAGTTTTTTAAAGTTTTAATGTGCATATTTACAGAATTCAAATGAAAATCTGTTGTTTCATCGAAAAATTTTGAAAATTTTCTACATGTAGAAAACTTTTTTTTGTATTTTTTTTTGGCGATTTTCATGTATTTTTTCCCCCAATTTCCTAAAAATGTTCCTCATTCTATTGACTTACTCCGAGTATATTCACAGCTTTAAAAATTTTCAATTATAAAAATATATGCAAATAATGTCCATGCAAATGGTACTGCAAAGTAAAGATTGATTGCAAAGCCGAGTTTAGGCGGGGCTTAATTGTTTTCTTCTCTGGGTATGTCGAATAGCGGCTTCTCAGATTTAGATTTTTGACTAGGCAGAAAACCTTTACGCTGCGAATCCACTATTCAAGATACACATGGATATTATTTCATTTTTTAAGTGGAAATAATGTCCGTGGACGTTATTTTCTTGGAAATTATTGCTTGCGAAATGAGTGTTATTTATATTATAAACGAAATGATAACGTTTTTTTACATTAAAATGAAATGATAAAGTTTTAAGAGCATTTTTTTAAATTTTACGAGCATGATTTAAAATTTTTAGTGCATATGTAATGCGCATAAAACACATTTTAGGGCATATTTCCTTTTTCCGTGTTTATGACTTATAAAAACCAAAGTCGCTCTATTTTTCTTTTTGAGTGTTAACAAACACTTCATTTTCATCAATTTGCGTGCAGCAGACTCTTGAGAGCTTTGTTCGTTTAAAGAAAAGTTATATTGTGTGCAAAACACGTAGATAAACTTTAATTTTGACACTGGAATAATTCGTCACACAAAAACAGTTATTTTTTTTTTAATTTTGCCAAAAAAATAAAAGGTAAATATTAATTCTTTCAAGGACTTTTAGGAATAAATGTTACACGTGAAATGCATTTTCCAAAATCTGGTACATACTTTTTACTTATTCATGAAACATAGTGACAGAAATGTAAATTATTTTAATTAATGCCACTGCAACAAGAATTTGACGAAAACCATAAGAAGGAAATTTCCAAAGAGATCTTTTGAAAAATTAATCGTAAAGTATTTATTTCTCTTGTTTTGTTTTTGTTTTATATGAATTTCTTATCAGTACAGCAAATTACTTTTCAATATTATTTCGCGCTGAATGTTTTCAAAATCAGCTTTGTTTTTTTTTCATCAGTCATTAAAGTCGCCTTAATGTCTGACAAATTATGGTTTGGAATTCGAAGCGCAAAAACTACCCAATATATCCAACTAAAGCTTTAACTGTAGTCGGTATTTATCATTTTCTTTAGAAAAAAGTATAAAGTACAACTACACAAATGTTGTCGTATTTAATTGCAGTTAAAGCAATAAATTACGATAATATTCGTGCATTAATTTCTTTTAATAAAAATTGTGTGTAACGATTTTACAGATACCCTAACTATCAAAACTAAAACTTGAAACAAATAAAATCATTATAACCTTCTCTAAGAAAAACTCGCGTTCAACTTGGAAAAATGTATTAAGATTATTAAGACGAAAAGAGTTCGATTAACATCAGGTTGAAACAGTAATATAAATGCGCTATGTTTTTAAGGCTAGTACAAATGAAACTGAATTTTGAACCAGCTGATGGGAAACTTTCAATAAGCGCTTTTGATGCCGGCAGATAGCAAAAACGGTTGCTTTAAGGATCATACATTGGTAAAACTTTTTAAAACTTTCAAAAAATATGGTTTACCGAGAAATTAGCGGAAAGCGAAACTTCCCGCTAATTTCAGAACCAAAGTGCTTGAAAGTCCATAAGATTCTTTAATAGGACCAGAGAGCAAAATAAGAAGGATCTGTACCTTTGACCAAACACACCTACCTGATGTATGTATGTCCGAATTTGAGTTCGGTTTAACTCGCAGAGCTTCAAAGCTTGGAGTACATTGCGAAAAGCTTGGAGTAAATTGCGAAAAATAAAGTGCAGTTTTTCAACATTTTTAACGGTATTTTACAATTTACTCGAAACTTTGAAGGCGTACGAGTCAAACGGACCTCAGATTGGGACACAGCGCAAAAAAATACCGGCGACAGTACCGATTATACCCAGAAAAAATCGTTTTTATAATCACATTAGTTTGCATTTTATTAGTAGAGACTTGCATATAAACACGACCATTTGACCAGACCCACGCACAGTGTGATCTTTCGACAATCTAGGTGGACAAAAATCGATTTTTTATGTTATGGACTTTCAACTTAAATATAGAAATTTATAACTTGTTGTTTGTAATCAAATGTGTTAAGTACTTGCCTCCAACTACATCGCCATGTTAAAGTAATTGGTTTTTAGCATTTTAACTCATTGCTTTGCCATCAAAATTTTTCCTGGATAGTTCTTACTTACTTAAAAAAGGCGCAACTAATTGTGGCATACTTTGCATTCAGCAAATAAAAAAAACTTCGACTTCACCCAGAGCGATCACAACAACTTTTTTTAAAATATTTTTCTTACACATAATGACGAGAAATTGTGTCTTCTTTTAGGTGATAGCCATAATAGTTGGGTATCTTATATTTTGATTTTTGAATTATGCTCATAAATCAGTAGGGACTACAATAGTGTGCGGGGTGAAAACAGGGTGGGAAGTTAAAAATTATTGCTTCAAATTAGCAGAATAGAATAAGCATTTTCTGCACTGGAGCATCAACAGTGTCTTTTCTGCTGCTCTGCTTGTTTATAGTTCTTCATTAATGAATGAAAACTTCTGAAATACAAATTACAATTCAAAAAAAAGCTCTCAAGCACATTTCTTTTAATCACGTGACAAAATTCCAGTTATGCAGCGTGAGTGGTGTCCATCTACGTACATACATATATCATAAACCTTTCTGCCATATGTAGCGCCTCCAAAAAAATATAAATTTTTGTACGACAAAGGCGAGTATAATTAGTTAGAAAAGAATTAGACTACATTAAATGTAATTAAAATTAAACCATGATTATAATTTAATATACAAACTGCAGCAAATACAACAACGACAACAACGGCCAGATAATGAATGAAATAGAGAGAAACAGAAACGTATTTTTTTTACGACAAGTGGTCAAGAATTGAAAAAGAAACAAGAATAAATGCAATTAAATTATAATGTAAAATAGAGAATAATATAATCATATATTGGTACAACATGTTCAGATAATCGTTCGAATAATAAATACAAAATTGAACAAAGCAAAATATTATTAAAATTATTAATGCATGGCATTTTTGAAACATTAACGTAACCACAAGATGCATTCATTCTCTGCGTTACAACAATGTGGTTTATCTTTAAGTGCAAAAAGAATCTGAAGGAACTACAGAAGATACAAAACGACTTGAGTGTACACTATGCATTTTTGAAACTTTCTAAAACTAAATATTTTAACGTTAATGCAAATCGGTATGTGATGATTAAAATTAATTAAGTGCAGGCACGGATCCAGCTTAAGCATTTGGGAGGGAACTTTTAAATGAAACATACAATTTTGAAAAATTTTATATTAGAAACTCATTTTGGGAGGGGAAATATTAATTTTCCCCTCCTCTGGATCCGCGCCTTATTAAGAGTAAAATTTTGTAAAACGGAACGCATACCACCCGCAATTTGCTTATGCAATTTGTTTGATGGTGATTCTTTGCTAAAGAAAACTTTGACGGCAAAAAGTTGGTTCTCATTTTACAGTATCGAAGTGATTAATTAATTAATGAAACATATCAAACTTAGAATATAGTGTAGCGTTAAAAAAAAAAAACAAACTTGTCGTTGTTCACTTTGTTTTGTAATTATAAAAAGGAAAACAAGAATAATAAATCTGCGTTTTTTTTTATTTTAAAAACAAAATTCAGTAATCGTTTGTAGTTTGTAGAATAAGTATCAGAAAAGAAAGAACAAATTTTGTGTAAATATTAATTTTGAAATATGTTAAGCGAACATTTTAAAGAAATGTGAATTCGATATATATATAAAATAATAGAAATAAAAAAATTTTGTTAAAAATCAGTTTACAAAAAAAAAACATGTCCTCTTATCACACCCTCTCCAATACATGTTTCGATTGTGAAAATCAGGTGCATCTCTCAAATAGTGGCACTCTACATCGTATGTTAAAGTACTGGCGTAATAGTCCAAAAAAATCGAGTCTTAAAAAAAGTTCTAGTTTCATTGAATATCGAAAAAAGCAAACAAGTGTCATATATCAAAGATTAGAAAGTTACGATGAATCAAAGTTGGAAAAGTTAAGGTAAGAATAGCATTTTATTATAAATCTTTAAAGAAGTTAATATTAAAATATACTGAACGATTCTATTGTAATAAATCTTAGTCACTGTTTGGAAAAAAATATATATATTTGTTGTTGTTCTTTAAACAACGAAACTTACAAAACATCCGTTTAATTGTTTAGTAATCTTAAGGCTTTTTAATTTTAACTTCATTTATGAGCCATTCAAGGGAAAATGGGGTGACTTGACTTTATTCGTTTAGTTTTATTGATTAGTATGAATAAAAGTCGATGTAGTACCTTCAATATGCTTCAAAAATATAACGATGGCTTAATATAAATAAATTCAGTAAAGTGCGACTTTGGTTCGCACAAGAAGGGTCCCATTTCGTTTTTGTCCCTTTTTCATTTTGGCAATTTTTTCGTTAAATTTTAGTTTTGAATTTGTTAAGTTTTTTTCGCTGTTTTGGCGATATTTGTTTGGTTTTGGCGCTTTTCTCATTTTGGTGATTTTTTTGTTCCGTTACAATTTTTCGTTTTTTGTGTTATTTGCCGATCTTTTTAGTTTTGACGATTTTTGGGTTTGCTTTTTTTGTTTTTATGTTTTTAGCTTTTTTACGATATTTTTAGTTTTAGCGATTTATTTTAGTCTTGGCACTTTTTTCAGTTTTGTTGCTTTGTTTTGTTTTGGGGATTTTTTTTACGGTTTTTGGCGACTTTTTTAGTTTAAGCGATTTTTTGCTTCTTCGTTTTGGCGCGTAGTTTTAGCGATTTTTAAGGTTGAAGTGCTTTTTTTCGTTTTGACGACTTTTTTAGATTTTTATCGTTTTTTATTTTTTTTGGTGATCGTTTTAGTTCTTGTGATTTTTTGCGTTTTAGATATTTTTTTTTAATTTTGATGCTGTTTTCCTTTAAGCTTACATTTTTGCTTGACATATTTTTAATTTTAGAATTTTTTTCTTTTAGCGTTTTAATATTTAATATTTCAAGAGTTTGCCCCTTACGGCTTCCGAGATACAGCAAATTGTCTAAATTACATAGTCATTATTATATTAACTGATAGAAAACCCTTTAATTTTTTTATTGTTTTAAATATCAATGTTAATTGGTGTAGTCTATTCTAGAGACTGCACCAATTAACACTAACTTAGAAAATTTAAGGTGTTTACCTATAAGTGTCTGTATATTACATTAGTATTTTAACATGTTTCGCTGCTCGCTTTAGAACACTCTTTAATTTTTGACTGTCATATATATGTTGTTATAGCGGCCAAAGTGGCGACAACGTGGCGAAAACAATAGGATCCTTTACACTTTTGATGTACGGAACCATAAGAAGGCATCTCTCGACTTTTTTCGAAATCGAGTTCTTGGCGTTTTTCATAGGCAGTGCACCTTTAAATTAGTTTTGCCGATCCGATACCGATTCCGATACTTAAAAATAAATATCGCCGATACCGATTCCGATACCGATACGAATATTGAAATTGAGTTCAAGTTTAGATTAACAAAACTCAAGAAGGGCAATTTTTTTTATTATGCAAAATTACAATGTAAGAGATTAATAATATTTAAAATAGATATTAATACAGTATATAAAATTGGAAGTAATTTTTAAGGAACTACATTTTCATTGCTTTCAAAGAATCTATATTAAAAATATGCAGATAATTAGTAGAAAAGCCAGTACAAATTTGTAATTACTTTATAATTTTAAAAAATACTCGCCATGCTTTTTAAAAAATCGATTTTTATCAACTAATATTCTTCTAAATAACTTATTAGCTTAATTATTAAAAGTCTGCTAAAAGTTTATATTTATTCACTTAAATTTACATGAAAACACATTTTTGTGTTTAAATTCGCATAAAAAGAAACAAGTTCTGAAAATGGGTAATTTTTCATCCTTTTTTAACCGACTTCCAAAAAGAAGAAGGTTATCAATTCGTGTGTATGTTTTTTTTATTTTTATATGTTTGTACACGCATAACTCTGTCATTTGTGAAGCGATTTTTAAAATTCTTTTTTTGCTGGAAAGGGCTTGCCTGCAGTTTGGTCCCATAATTTTTTTTTGAAAATCGGAGGGGGAAATTTGCTCCCCCCATGCTGTCAGTTGTGAACCGATTTTCAAAATTCTTGTTTTGTTTGAAAGGGTTTGACAAAAACTGGTCCCAATTTTTTTTTTGTCGAAAATCGGAGAAGCTAGTTTGCTCCCCCTCCCCACCAATCCATAACTATGTCATTTGTGAACAGCTTTTCAAAATTCTTGTGTTGTTTGCAAGGGCTCGCTAGTAGTTTGACCCATAATTCTTTTCGAAAATGGGAGGGTGAACCATGTATAACTTTGTCATTGGGAACCGTCGCATAATTTTTCTACGAAAATCTGTGGGGCAAGTCTTCCACGCCTCCACCTAAAATATTTATTAGAGCACAATTCCTCCATTGGCTTACCGATTTTCAAAATTGTTTATATGGAAGGCCATCAAGTATATACTGAAGTCGGCTTTTTTTCCAGAATTATTTGAGGAATCATTATAGAACACCGAAAAAGAAATTTGTCCTAACATCACTTCAAATTCGGTGATTGGTAATGGAAAAAGAGAACTTCTTGCAATGACAAGCAAATGTGAAACTAATTAGAAATTATCCAAATTCGCAATATTTCCGGATTGCGACTGCTACATTTTCATGATTTCTTTACAATGTCTTTTTTTGCTGGGAATAAGATTTAAAAAACAACGAATTGAATTTGAGTTCATGGTAAAATTAACAATAACTAAATTATTGTTTTTGCAAAATAACATCGTAAAATATTATTAATTTTTAAAATTGATATTAATAAGATTTAAAAAATAACGAAATCAATTTAGTTCTTGGTAAAATTAACAAAAAAATAAATAATTAAAAAAAAAAAACTGAAAAAATTTTTTAAAGTATCGTCGTATCGACAGTAAAATATCGCCGATACCGATGTATCGGAAAATCTGAAGTATCGCCGATATATCGGTATCGGTATCGGTATTCGTTACATCCCTACTTTAAATACACCGTCTTGAAAAAACCAAGTGATCTACGATTGAAAACCACGGAATTATGGCCACTGAAAACATACACACCACAACAAAATGGAGGTTTTCTTGAGTTGTGTTCTATTTTTTTTGCAGTTTCTCCCTCTCGTGTAAAACAACGAAAATTTGAGATACAGCTTTTTTATAGTAAACCAGACGTGGCAATTTTCTGAATTTCCTATACTCGCGAGTATAGACTGTTATTTTTACCATTCTGTTAAGCCGCGAAGCAGATACACAAACTAAGAATGAGATAGTGTATGTTTGGCCACCACTGTAGTAAACCATCGATAGGTTCTCTTCCTGGAAGGGAACATACACTTTCGCCACCTGGTAGACCAAGTGTTAGTCTAAGAAACCTCTTCAACCACAAATTTATAGCAAGATTTTGTTCGATTTTTTCTCTTGGAACTGGAATCAGCCTCCTCAAAAATAGGTCCATTTTTTTATACTCAGTGTTATCTATTTTTATTACGATTGAGCTTATTCAGACGTGCATAATTATGCTGGCATAACATTGCAGCTTGTAGGCAGCTTCGGTGAAGAGAATGGTTTTCGGTTGGTTTAATTTTCAACCAGCTACAACCTCGCATTAGCAGCACAAAACAAATACACAAATGTATGCAAAAGACACTAAAACACACACGACCCTGTGTATACGTATACATTTTATGTCAGATGAACTAGTCTCGTGTATTTTGGAAAAAACAAAAATTGTGCGGCTTAAAAATTGTTCTCGGCTGAATGTGCCCATTACAATTCGAGCTCAATTAGAAGTTATTGTACGAAGGCTATTAGGAGATACAAATAAATTTTAGTAATGCATATTTTATTCAAAACTTGTTCTGGTTTTGTATAGAAAAGTCCACTTACTATAAGAAACCAACTTATAAAGTTTCCCCACTTTCCCAAATTTGATACCGAAACAACTCAGAAAAAAAGCAACAGTTGTATTTACTTTGTTTTCAGTTTAATATTTCTATTGACTAGTTGCTTTTACATTGGAACTTATCTGAAATTATTATTGTTAATATTTTCTCCATTCATCTATTTGAACAAGCCGCCTGGAGTTCAGTTTGTATTCGGCTTATGAGTTTGCTCAGCTTCATTCTATTTGAATTGTTTTATCTTCAGAAAGGTGTTATGGCAACCAGTAGATTATGTTTTCCTTTATTTAATATTGTTTCTGAACATTCTGCTGCTGTTGGCAGGCAGTTAATTAAAATTATTAAAATTTACATTTGTTTATTTATTTATTATATTTTTAATCTTCCTACTTGAGAATCTTTCAAATGCCGCTGAGCAAATATAGATTACATCTAACCGTAATAGTGAATGAAAATATGTATTCTCAAGTGACAACTTTTGTCAACTATGTAGTTTGGTGACTTTTTGGTGACATCGTCAACGAATCATTTACACTTTTTATTTTGCCTTTGATGAGAAGAGAAGTTTTAGACAGCTCCAAAATGATATTTTTATTGGCTCATTTTTTTCTATTGAATGTCTAATGTCGCTAGTCAAAAGTAAGTCAATAGTTCTGAGACCACTAGTGCAATCTTAATGACAAACAACTGCTAAAGGGCTATAGCACGGAGTACAGTTTTACTATCGACATTTCCTTCAGGGTATATTGAAGTAAGTACATACTAGGGATGGGGACTACGTATGAATTATGATTGTTGAAAAAATATCGATATTTCGATATATCTATATTTTCAAAAAATATATCGATATCGATATATATATATCGATTTATTTTTTCACTTCCCCATCCCTAGTAGATACGTACATATGTATGTATACATATATGTAAATATGTATCTTCTATTTCCATGCATCACGTAATTACATAATTTTTATCAAAAGAAATTTGAGACAAAAATATTGTTGCGCCATTCAAATTTTAAAACAATTCTTAAACAAAATGCACAAAAATTGTTTAAACAAATCTTTTGCAAATCAACAAAATAATATGTATATATGTACATGTGTATATACAATGTACATAAGTCACCGCCAGCTAAAAGCATAACAATACCTTTTAGTTAATTATTGTTGTTGTGTTTATCATCATCATCTTCATTATCGTGTTGTTATCAACTTTTTAAAACAAAACAATGTCCCCACATGGACACTGCAAAAATACAAAACAAAAGAACACAATCAGACAAAAATCAACGAAGGAAGTGTTAAAGCAAAAATACAAAAACAATACATATAATCAGTAAACAAAAAATGGAAAGAAATTATAGAGAACGAGAGATTTAAAAATGGGGAGCACACAAAGTTGGAGCCAGAGCAAAAAAAATGTTTTGGCTGCTATCCACAATTTGGGATCCACAAAAAGAGAATTTCAAACAATAAAGAGAGCTTTAATGGGGGGAAACCAGTGTGGCTAATTGAAGGTATCGTTTTTTTTTTGATAATTATCGTATACATAGATTTTCAACTTCAAACTCGGTCTCATTCATACTAAAGCCCTTATTACACTACATTTTTTCTTCATTTTTTAAATTTTGGAGAACAGTGCAAATAGAATATAATAGGAAATTTTACCAGGTGCAAAGAGTTTAGCTATATTAAGATAAATACCAAATTGTCAAAGCTTTTACTAATGTTATCGATAAAAATGGGGGCCTGTCAAAAAAAATGTAAAAATGTTCAACTTAAAATTGACATTTCAAGCTTGAAACATTAAAGTGTTGCCAAGTTAGCGGTTTATTCACGAATTCAGCGACTTAGCGCCTCTTTTTTTCAACTTTTTTCTTTTGTCGTTTTATTATAAATAAAAAGTAGGCAGCACTTAAAGAAGCCATTACGTTTTCTTTGCATTTTGTATAGTTGTTTCTTTCTATCATTTGCTATTTCTTTCTTTCAATCCTATAGCAAAACAATGCAAGAAAAATGTAGTGTCATAAGGGCTTAAGTTCAGGTTAAAAAAAATTTAGAATTTCCTAAATCAAATTAAGCAATTTTCAAAACAAATTCGCTTTGAAAAATGCTTAAAGAAATGTTCTATTAATTTCACACGTTAACTATTTCTTAACCACCAACCAAAAGAGAGGGGTTTTATAACCCTGCGGGAAATGTTGTACCAATTATCTTCAATGTACTTGTCCTATAACTCGAACCGGTTGCTAGTCCTTGCGAGCCAGTAACGTCAGTTGTCTTGTGACAGGTCCTTTTCCCTCTAGGGAAGTTTGTATTATGTATCTGTGTGTCTAGCAGCGCCATCGTAGAGCCCAAACGGCTGGCCCGATTTTGATTTAGTTTTTTTTTTAATGTAAAAATACTGTACTTTAAACAAAAGTTTTTGATTTAAAAATTTTGTACCCCCTCGGTACATTTTGTTAAAATTTTTGTTCTAGCTTAGTGATCTCTTTCACCGCTCTAGATTCGGAAACATATTGTACCACTCACATTTTCACCAGTCATAGAACAATTGATATATATGTAGTTTCCAGCATGGATGGGATAAAATGCCATCGGCATTGTTCATAAAAAATATAAAAGAAAAACTTTGAACAAATTTTGTAAAAATCGTTATAAATCAAAGTGCAAAATAAATGGATGGGGAAGGAATTGGATTTTTAATTAAAACGAAATAACAAGAACATTTGCCAAAACAATAATTATTTGTTTTGATTTTTGTTTGCACATTCCTTTTCTTCTTCGTCATCAATTGCAAGTACTTTTGCAATGCAAAACACTCTTTAATACAAAAATAACCCCCATCTCTCATTGCATTTACACATACTTGCAATAAATACGAATACTTAGCCAGTGTTGTAAACTATTCATAACCAAATAGCGCTGTCCACCTCCTTAAAAAGTGCCAAAAAGCGCTAGATTAAATGCAAATGAAAAAAACTTTAAAAAACATAAATATTTATTTCGTTTCCAGGACAGAAAATTCATATTAGAAATTTCGAACTACATGTTTTCTATATTTTAAGCTATTATTGTGTTAAATTTTGAAATAACGGAGTAGGGAGCCACATAAATTATAGTTTTCTGCATAAGAATCGACCAAAGGCCGAAAGTAGATTGTTGACACAGTTTGCTTACTTCATTCCATGTCACATATATGTATACTCTTATTATAGACAATACTTATATTCGAGAATAATAGCCGAGGTTATGCATATAAAAAAACTACACTTTGGGTCAATAACAATACATTGAGAAAAACTGTCACAATACTATTTAACATAGATAACATTCTGATGAGAAAAATTAGCGGAAAAACGGGTGGCAAATGACGTCGACCCACTGACATGGTGGAAAATCAATAAGGAAAAATACGAGCTTCTTTTACCTATAGCCAGGCAATATTTAGTGACACCACCACCAAGTGTTCCGAGCGAGCGAATGTTTAGTGGTGCGGGGCTTATTTACACACCGAATCGCAATAGGCTTGAAGAAGAAAAGACTTAAAAACTTTTATTTTTTAAGTTCAACATTCCTCTACTGAGCTTTGATTACTAATTTAACATGATATGTACAAACAGGACTTTACTTTTTAAATACTCTGTCGTTGTGAAATATATTGTGTTTGTTTTTCTTTACTAGAAGAAAATGATTATATTGCGTTAGAGACAAAGGTTTTTTTACTAAAAATTATAAAAAAATAATATTTTTTCTTTAATTTTCTGTATATTTTTATGTATTATTTTTTGGAACGTTTGCGTAAAATATTCGAGAAATATTCTCTTGAGTTTGGCGAGTACGAATACGAATGTCATGAGGAAGGCGAATATTCGGCGATTTGAATACGAATATTCTTAACATCACTAATTCAATAGAACATTGAAGATGGCATATATCCACAACCAAACAGACCGGTTTTGGATAATGTAAATTCAAACTATTATTAAGAGCGGAATATTTATAATATCTAATCAGACTAGCAAAACGTATCAGACCTACTGATTTCGATGGCTGATACACCATCTCAACAGCGTTCATTGTTCATTTTTACCAGTTGTGACGGTGGATACTAGTGACTACGAACATCAACTATTTAATCAATTTATTTAACGAAACAGAATACGAGTCGTATTTTAACTCCTTATATATTTTTTTTTATCTAGTTCACCTTTTTGGTTCGTGTAAAATTTCAATGTATAAAGCGTAGTATGCAGTTCTTACTGAAATCCATGTTTGGAGTTTGGCATTTATTTCTACACGGAAAAATAATCGTGTAGAATTCTATACAGAATTTTGTTTGCATACACACAAATTTATATATTTTTTTAATTTACAACACACAATAATACTAAAAATTAAGTACAATGTACGAAAAGTTAGCAAAAAACCGTAGGCCCGGCATACTTTAAGCATTGTTGACGTTATTTCCATTTGAATAGGGTTAAAAGTCAATTACTTTATCACCAAATTTTTGTTGACTTTATTTCACTTTAAAAAAACGCAATAAGGCCAATTGGCCTTATTTCTATTACCTCTCACCAAAATTGATATTAGTATAAAAAATTGGAAGTAATTTTTAACTAAATATGCAGATAATTAGTAGAAAAGCAAATAAAATTTTATTTACTTCATACAAAAATGTATAATTCCTTTATAATTAAAAAAAATACAAGCCATTCTCTTTAAAAAATTGATTTTTTAAAGGTCATTTATCAACTAATATCCTTCTAAAAACCCTAATAACTTAATTGTTAAAACTCTTCTAAAAGTTTATATTTATTCACTTAATTTTTCATGAAGACACAGTTTTGCGTTTAAATTCGCATAAAACGAAACAAGTTGCGAAAATGGGTAATTATTATCCTTTTTCCTTGAGGAAAAATCATTATAGAACGCCGAAAAAGAAATGTTTCCCAACATCGCTTCCAATTCGGTGATTGGTAATCGAAAAAAAAGAATTTCTTGCCATGACAAGCATATGTAAAACTAAATAAAAATGATTCAGATTTGCACTATGGCGAATTCTCCATTTTCATAAATTTTTTAGAGCTTCTTTTTTGCTGGGAATACGATTTAAGAAGCAACGAATTGAATTTGAGTCGTTGCTAAAATTAACAAAAAACAATTTATTGTTTTACAAAATAACAGCGTAAAGTATTATTTAAAATTGATAAAATTATCGTCGTATCGACATTAAAATATCGCCGATACCGATGTATCGGAAAATCTGAAGTATCGCCGACATATCGCTATCGGTTCCATCCCTAGTTGTAACATGCCTGTAATAGACAATAAATGCAAAAATTCCGTTTACTTTTATTTTGGAACCGCATAGTAGTAAACAGAAATTTCTTTAAGAAATTTACCAACCTGAATTTCAGTTTGTTTTGTTTTTCCACATACACACTTCATATGGCAGCCTGATTTTCAGGCAGAGTTGCATACTATGCTTAAAAAGGAGAAAGTTATTAACTTAACTAAGATCTAATTAGTATTAGGGCTAATAAATCAGTACAAGTTAATCTCTCTTTTTGGTTTATAACGTGTTTAAAATTGCAAATCTATAAATCAGTAAACATATAAAGCATATATTAAACGCATAAAAGTGGGCGTTTAAGCTACCATTACAAACCATAAAACGAGGTATTTTTGACATTTATCGTGATGTTGCCAAATTATTATTGTTTAAACTAGGGATAATACATGGGGAAATGATTTACTGCTGTTGAGCTTAAACTAAATTTAAATTTTAGTTTAGTTTAAGAAAACTAGCGTTTAAACATTCACTGATCTATTAGCCATTAGTGAGAAATATCTAATAATTTTGATTCAATCGGACTAAAGCGTCAACTCTGTCAATTAAACTAAAAAATAAAAAAATTTTTAGTGCCGGTTATCGCGCATACTTTTGTTGATGAAATGAATAACTGTGATGGATTTGAAATGAGTGTACGGCTTTTGTTGTTTTGTGGAACACATGAGACTTTTTGTGAATAAATTTTGATTTGAAAGTGTTTGTTGAGGAGATTGTTTGTTTGTGTAAGAGAACAAACGCATTGAATCTCGATTGTCGGAGCTGCCTCGGTGGGTTGTTGAATTTTTCCAGTTCTTTTTTTAAAACAAAATATTGTGGTTGCATTTGAATTTCTTAAGTTAGCAACTGTTAGTTTGACTTTTAAAATCTGGCTGAGTAGGTGGACGGTCGGTCGAATATATGAAATAAATTTCGTAAAATAAGCAAATCCACGCATATAAATATTTAAAAAGGTGGTCGTTTAATAAAACAAATAATTAAAAATAAATTACAATAGTCAATTATATATGTAAATATTTGAATAATAAAGTTCAAGTGAAAAGTGTAGAAAAAATCGTTGAATAATTTTATTAACGAAATAAAATCAAGAAAAAGCTGTTTGTTGGATTAAAAAAAACATAACGGTAAAGTGCAGTGCAGAATTTAACAAATATTAATTGCTATTCCAAATCAATTGCCAATGAGCAATTGAGTTGAATACGTTTGTGTTTTATGTATCAATGCATACATATTAACGTACAATGTACGTGCAAAAAATCAAAAATTGTTTGATACACTCGTCGCTGCGTAAAGACAAATAAAAAATGTGAGACGTGTTTTGTGCCCAGTAATTTAACTGACCTTACTCAAGATATGTACATACATATCGTTATTTTAATTTATAAAGGGGTATAGGTATAACATATAAACAGTTTTAAGTATTTATCTATTCATATTCAACGAAGTGTATAATAAAAAATATGCAGTTTAAATATTTCAGAAATCAAAGAAATCAATTGAAAACAAAATATTGAGAACAACAATAACAAAACTGTCAAATACAGTTCATTAACCACCATCTCTACTGCAAAAAGTGTTATTGAGAAGAAGAAAAAGAAAGTAAAAAACAAAAATCACATAAATTTGCATTAAATAAGTAGTTGTCAATAACGGTTTCTTATTAATAATAAAAGCATGAACACTCCTAAATAAGTTTAAAAATATGCAAGTAAAAAAAGCAACAACAAGAACAACAACAACAACAACAATAATAATAAACAAACTGTATCCATACTTACGTTTCGTTCTCTTCCTTATGGCTTATTTTTTGATGCATTTTCATTCTTAATTATTAGTTTATTGGGTTTTTTATACGCACTCATCGTCATCACGTTCTTTCTCTTAAGCATAACAAACTTTATTTGCATACTTGCACACAGCGTTGCCAAATGTGCAGATTTATCTGTATTTTGCAGTTTTTCTAACCATTGAGCAGTTTTGCAGTTTTTTGCTTAAAAAGCCAGTTTTTCTACAAATTGTGCAGATTTTTCAGTTTTCACATTTTTATTTTTTGCTCTCAAATATTTTATATTAATTCCAATTTCCAATGCAAGAGGTAATTCACAATCATTTAGTTCTAAGAAAGCTGTATTTTTCTATATGTTAGAGTTTGCTATATGTATGTAAAATTTTTTTCAGAGTTCTCTTGGCGAAATTTTTAGTGATTCATACAAACAAAAAACTATACTTTCTTACACCTTACTTTAATACGGAAGCCAAAATTTACTTACTCTATTTGTTGAATTTTGTCCTTAAGTTTTTAAGCCAACTCCCATAGTGCAACTGATATACTTCCTTTTCATATAATTCAAAAAGTTATAAATTTGCAGCGCCACATTTTTCTAACTTCCGAGATGGTAAAGCGTACCAATTTTGCACTTTTTGCCTGTTTTTAGTTTTCATCTATAAAATTTTCGTAAATTCGTAAAGGTGGGTTTGTTTACATCTGTAAATATTTGCGCCGAACGCGTTGGCCGTAAATATTTGAATCGCAGTTTACACGATCCGTACCTTGTTGTTTTTTTGACGAACAATACAAAAATTTGTTCGCATGCTGTTCTGATATGGACGCATTTGTAGAAAGAGTGCTGTTTTAATAAGAAACATTTTAAAATACATATTGTACATATATAAAAATTTTTTTTGATTTTTGTGTGCAGTTTTTTACGTGAAAATCAGTTTTTTTATTCTAAATTTGCAGTTAAAAAAAAACGTATGGCAATGCTGGTTGCACATGAGCGTCTCTTTGTTTGCATTGGAGTGTAAGTGCATTTTTTTTAATTGATCTCTTTTTATTATGCGTGTAAAAAGTGGCAAAAATATTGAAATACATACAACTGTATGTGTGTATGTATGCAACTCACTTTTTATAAAAATGAGAAACGTGATTTTGTTACAGCTTTAAGTTAAAGACCGGCTTGTTTTATGGGGACTGCCAAAATGTGCATGTATGTATGTATTTCGCGAATCTAGCGATTATCCTTCGATATCAGGACCGTGTCCTGATTTGTATTTTTTTTGTTGCAAATTTTCTAATTTTGCCCGAGACAGCATATCGCACTAGTTCATGTAAAGGGGATCAACTCAATATTTAAAAAATGTTGTTTTAATATTACTCTACTACTACTATATCACAAAGACGGATACAACTGGATTTTTTTAGCAAAAGCGTAGAGAAAATGATGTAAGATTTGTACAGTGAGTAGGTCTGACCACTGTATATAGATTACTGGCAAAAAGTGAAAATGGAAAAATTTTGAGTTGACCACCTTCAGAAGAACTAGTGCGATATGTAACTGCATAAAAAGATATGTATAAAAAATTGTGCATTATTTGAAATGATTTTCAATCCGCTTCTCGAATTTCTTCTGTGCCTGTCCTATTATCATATAAAAATGAATAAATATTAAAAAAAAAATCAGGAACTTACACATCGTTCCGGTCCACGTAAAACTTTATTCAGTTTGGAAAATCAGAAAATAATTCTAGCTTGAAATTCAAAATTCCAAAGACGTTGGTCACAACGAAAGAAAACCAGTAACATTATATTCACTTGCCATTGAAATATCCCTGTGGGAAATTTGGTATCATTTGTTTTCAACGTACTTCCCCTATGACTGGTGAAAATGGGAGTGGTACAATATGATCTCGAGTCGCGAGCTCTGAAAAGAGAACACATCACTTAACTGAAACAAAACTTGAGAGTGATTTAATTCTCGTATTCAATTTTCACTAAAAAGTTGAATATATAAAAATTAAAATCACATTCAACAGAGCCACCTGACAAGTGGTGATAGCAAATACACGTGAGCACTGACGATGGAGGTGTAGCGGCTTCCGAAAGTGGCGCTACTCTGTTCTGCTGTGGACGTTGAAAAATTAAGTTGATGTTAATTTTTCCCTTGTTCCTTGGATTATTAATCATACCCAATTCTTTCTGAATATAACGTTACGAACCTTAGCCTAAAAATCAATTTAGATTCACAAAGCACCCTCACTGTACAACTAGATTTTTTCCAAATCAAAATTATTTGTTTAAAGTGCAGTAATTGGACTAGTATTAAAGAAGCCACCGTAGTACAAGTATGTACCTTAAGTTTGGATTTAGAACCTTTCACTGAGTATCTTAACTATGTCAATTGGCCACCTCCAATGAAAACGGCCTGCGGGAAATGTTATACCAATTGTCTTGAACAAACTTGTTCTTTGAGTGGTTAAAATGGGAATGTAACGAAATGTTCCCGAGTTGTGACCGGTGAAAAGAATTATATCACAACATATCACAAAACTAGAACAAAATTTTTAGCAAAACACATTCATTGTACAAGGAGATTTTTCTCAAATTAAAAGTATATGTTTAAAGTACAGTAATTTAACTAGTATTAAGGAGCCTATCACACGACAAGGAGCATAAGTTTGGGTCTAGTACCTATCAATGAGTTTCTTAATTATGTTAATTGAACCCCTCCAATGGCAACACCATGTAAAAGTTACAGGTTCCTTTTCATATAAAGTTCCGGAACACGAACCGGTTGCTAGTCCTTGGGCACCAGTCACGTGACCTGTCTTCTGACATGTTCTTTCCCTCTAGGATAGTGATAGGTTCTTCTTATATAAAGTTCCAGATAATGGCGGCAATCAGTGTTTGGTGCGAATGGTGTTGCGAAAGAGCAAATGCAAAATATCGTAGCTTATCAGAGCTGCCATAGATTTCATAAAAAAGCTACCATATTTTGCATTTGCTCTTTCGCAAGACCATATCTACCAAACACTGAATACCGCCAGTGTGTTTTGCAGTCAATCTCTTTAGGAGTTGCTACTTCGTTGGTAACTAATAAAAAAAATAGAATGCTTATTAGAGGTTATGAATAATTTTAATTATGTTGCATGGTGTAATTTGCATGTAAATACATACATATGTATGTACCTATATTGTTTTTATTAGCATTATGAAAAATGTTAACAATGGGTTTGTTTCTGGCATAGTTGCAGCAAATATTTACTCTAAATTAATACCGTTAAAAATATCTAAAAACAACATTCTTTACTCCAAAATTATGACTAACCAAACATACTCGAACTCCTATGTCGGATGAAGTCTGTCTGTACAATGTGAAAACAGGTGCAAAATCAACATTCCTTAATTTAAGAAAAATCTATCATTTTCAAAAATATTTTTTAAACATGAACACAAAAAGAAAAACCTAAAAAAATTTAAACAAATCCAGGAGAAAACATGAAGTGCAATAACACAACATCTTTTGCCAACAACTTTGTTTAACTCACTGCAAAAACGTCAACAGCAACCGGTGCCAATGGCAGTACCACTACTTGGCTGTGGGCCAATCATCAAGTATGTTGGCCATAAAATAGAGAAGAAATGGTAGAAAAATAAAAATATAAAAGAACTGAATTCTATTTTATTATTATTTTTGCCATTATTTAAGAATGGAGGGCACGCAACACGTTCGTTCCTATCAACCTGATGAAGTAAAACCGCTAAAGCCATTAATTAAATTCTCGTGTTGGCTGTCTGTTGACTGTATGTTGTCTCTGTTACAATAACAAAAATTCAAGCAAAAATCTATAATTTATCTTTCATAAATGGAAAGTAGTATGTAGTTTTGTTTGAGAATATTTCGTATGAGTTGATATCAAGGCATATTCATTACAGATACCACCATAACTAAAACAAATACAACACCAAAAAACACATGTATTTTCTTAGTAGAAATACCCCAGAAATATGTCAAATCCATTATCTGTGAGTCGCACACATTCATAAGCTCTCCCAAATTTAGTAATACATGCCCGTTGCTGATAGAAAAATTTCAGACATGTGTCAAAATCTATTGTCTGTGTGACGCACACATTCTCAAATTTACTAAAACAGCTGTTCTTGTAGTGGTACCTGTTCAATCTACCTTGGTTGATATCAAATGATTCTTGCATTTCAAATAACGCATCGGAATACATGCATACGCGTAGACGTAAATGCATGGGCATTAGACCAAATCATCATTCAGATCAGTTCAAAAAACGCATTGACAACTTTGTTGCAAATACAAGTAAAACGTTCATGTTAATACGCGTTGTATTCAATGTTGTATGTTTTTTCCATTTGGCGAGCTTTTGTAATATGATCATTTCATATGTAGTCTTTCTATTTATTATCTTATTATATTTAATGATTTAAAAAATGCAAAAAGTTTCTAATCACTTTTTATATGATTTTTAAAATTGTATAATTCCAATTAATTGTTATTGATTTTGGGAGGTCATTTCGCGTGAAGCTTGAAATTAAGTTATAATTTTCTGTGGTTACAAAGTTGTTTGAAGGAAATTTGTATTTTTAGATATCGATTTGGTATAAATAACACCTGTCTGCAAAAAAAGTCGATGCTTTTAATAAAAATACGTAGAATATAAAGATTTTAATGCGCTAAATTAAAGTACCGAAGGTATTCATTTTTTTTTCTATCAAGCAAATGATTTTTTAATGGACATGACTAATATGACTCGTGAAATAGGTCGGTCATGCTATCGTAACTCGAAAACGGTCTGTCCGAGTTGAATTACCAAAATCCAAAATATGCATGACGAAACTACCTTCAAACTTTTAATATATTTTGTTGATTTGATCAACACTGTCGGAGTTATTTAGGAAAAAAGTGCTTTTTCTTGCAAATTAAATTTTTTTTCTTCCAAAAACTGATAAAAAATTTTAAACTGCAAAAACTTTACCTTTTAAGTATCGTTCTTCGGGACAGCTGTCTTACGAACAAAATAAGCTGCATATCATGAAAATCGGCGGATAAATGTTGATTTGGTTAGCAATTAAGTGAATAGCGCCCGACACTTAAAAGGTGTTTTCGTTCTAAATTTCAAACCAAAAAAGTAAATTTTAAGTGTCTGGGTGTATTCACTTAGTTACTTATAAAATCAACATTTAAGAATAATAGTTAAAAGGTAAAGTTTTTGCGGTTTAAATATGTTATGAGCTTTCACAAGGAAACAAATTTTTATTTTAGAATAAAAATTTATATTTTTCTGATACTAATTTATGAATAATTCCGGAAGCGCGAATAAAATCAAAATACTATGTTTAGAAAGTTTGAAGGTAATTTTGTCATACATATTTTCACGTTTTGTTGATTGAGCTCGGCCATACCATTCTTGAGTTAGGGTGAAATATACTGATGTACCTAGCGGAAATATGTATTACTCATGGATATTAAAAAAATATGTATGTAAACGAAAAAAAAACTATAAACGGATTTTAAAAGTGTTCATTGTTTTGTTTTAAGGGCTTAAAATTTAATTTTATTTAAATTATTTCTCTTCTCAATTTCAATCGCACCAGAACTGTATTTCGTGTTATTCGTATTAAATCTTGATACATATGTATGTAAATTAAACATATGGTCGAATGAGAATGGGAACGTTTGTTTATAATTGAACATATTAATTGGTATTATTTTTCAACGAAACTAAATTTGACATACAAAAATACAATGCGACAACCATAAACCAACATATGCTGACAGCCGCAATAAATTTCAAATTATGTTAAAGAAATGTGTTAGATTTTCCAATAGATTGTGTATGAATAGTCAAACAATTTGGATCAGATATGCGTAAAGATGAATGAATAATGTGCATCATTACATTCAAGTGCACTATAGCACTTAATGACCGAAAATATAAGGAATCTGATAAGCAGACAGACAATGCACATACAAATAGTCAGTCAGTCAAATAATAAAAGAAGAAAAGCATCAGCATCATCAGCTAAATAACCAAGCACATAAGACAATGCTGTAACACGTGAAATAATATTTATTTTGTTGACATTTTCACAAACAAAATTGTTTCCTTTTCATTAGAAAAATACAGTTGAATAAGAAGCAATCATTTGAGAAATTTTGTATTAGATATTGGATTTTATTTTGTTTGTGAAAGTACAATTTAAATAAGTTTTGTTTGAACACTAGCTTGTTATTAAATTGTATTGTTTAATATTGAATTCATATAAAAATGTATACTTGATCACTTAATGTATTTTAACTTATGAAAGTTTTTTTTCTTTTTATAAAATAAATAATATAATCTTATCTAAAAGTCGATTTTGTCAAATGGCCTTCACTTCCGATCACACTGATATTGTTTTGTTGCTTTTATTTAAAACAATTAACAATTATAAGTGAATGTTGTTTAATGTAATTTCTCATTTAGTGAATTTACAGTAGTAATTAATAAAACGGAACAAATAAATCTAACGAATTAATGAGCTATTTGTCATTTAGCCAGAATAGATGAACATTTAAGATGTAATGCGGAATTAATTAAAATAAAAATTAACTACATACCCTACGGTAAATGGAACTGACACAAAACAAGTCACGCGACCGATCCCCAGGTAAAAGGGACCAGTCATAGTTCTAACACTTCCTATGAAGCGCACCAGCCACTTTCACATGGGGATGGCCTAGGATGGGGTTAATTGATAGTTTGTATGCACCTTGTAACTTGTCTCTGAACTATCTTATGGAATCCTAATCGGTGTAGAATAATATAGATTATATATAAATATTGTTCCAAAATTCAGCTGTAATTATCGGTTAATTTATTTTTTTATTGTTACAAGTCCAAGTAGAAATAGTTTTTTAATTTTAAGCGGTGTCTTTGATAGGATTCGAACCGACAACCTCCGGCATGGCAGGCTAGTACACTACCCACTCCACCACAGGGGAACTTATATTTCAATGTTATAAATACCAGTTAAGCTGGAGTTAATATCTGAATATAGTTACGGAACAGGTTCCTGAGTGGCATGGCAGTCTCATTGAAGGGAGACAATTAACATTATATAGATTCTATGTGATAGGTCTTAGATCCAGGTGCATCGAATTTGTTTAGTGCCGTTTACTACAATACTAGCCGGAGTACCAAATAAATTGACTGAAAATGGTTAATACGAGTATGTGACCATTTACACAGTATGTCTTTTTTCACCATTCACTACTCCTTATTTTTGGTACCAGTCACATTTTCTCAAGTCATAGGACGAGTACTTTTGGATCATTTGTCACCAAATTTTCCGCAGGGTATTTACAGTGGAGTTATCTCATAACATATAGCGGTTATAGCAAATTATCGCTTATAACGAACAACTTTTCCAGTCTCAACAGAAATTACGATTAAAACAAACTTGGGCTATAGAGAATTTTCGCTTAATAGTGCGTTTACATCTGAGCAAAATCTAGTAGATTTCATTTGAAATCTTTATCAGATCTATACCGTTTACACCAAGCTTTTTTTACATTCATCAAGATTTCGTATCCAGAAAAAAACCTTTGACCGAAATTTTTCTTAAACTGTAATCCAACATAGGCAAAATTATCTAATTCACACCCAAAATCTTATATAGTAGAAAAAAATAAAAAAATAAAACTACTAGAATTTTAGTAGATTTCGTCGAAATCTAATGAGGAAGCTAATTTTGTTTTGTTTTGCATGGGAAATCTATTCGAAATCTACTAGATTTTGCTCAAAATCTCGTAAGTACTAGATTTCGCTCACATGTAAACGCACTATAAATAAAAACTGTCGCTGCTGGGGAGGGGAAAAGGGATGTCCCAAATATCCACAAACCTCATTACTATTAAGTTTCTAAAAAAAATTTAAAAAAATTGTGCAGTTCATTTAATAGTTCCTCTCAAAAAACTTATCTGGGTCCGCGCCGGGTCTTTAATTATACGATTTTATAACATAATAAATATCACTATCGGTACTGCCGAATAATAATGGTATTATTGCAGTTGTTTACTATTGTAAAAATTTTGTAAAAAGTAGTTTTAATAGTTTTTTCCCAATTATAATGTAATATTAAATTTCAAGTTTTTTTAAAGCACCTTTTCATATATAAAAATCCTACTTTCAGACAACAATGAATTATATAGTTTATTAAAAGTTAAATTTTAAATATGGCCCCAAAAATATTCTTTATTTCATTAACTTACACTTAATTTCGTTCAGTGTAATCATTCACACTTAATTCATTTTAGTCACCTGTTTCAGTGTGTGTTACTTTTTTATCAACTGCAGTTTGTGTTTGAGTATATTTTAAATTATTCTACATTTCCTTTTTAATTTGCACTATTAAAGTCAAACGGAAACATTTCATTTCCCATGTTCTCTTTCTATCTATTGCATGAGTGGTTGTTGGTTGGTTGTTGTTTTGTTTGTTTGTTTGTTTGTTTGCAAATTCAGAATGTTCTATTTTTTATAGTTTCTGTTTTTATTTCAAAAATTGTTTTCACAGTTAATTGACACTTTACAATGAATTTTTTTTCGCGTGGGTGACGGTGCATGTGAGTATATGAAAAATAAACAGGGTGGGGGATGAAGAAATGTATCACATATTCATCACTTGTAAAAATCGAAAACATATCAAATAACAACAAATTAATTAACGAAGAAAAACATATTTCTGTGCAGGGTTCTTTCTCAGTTTTATTTTATATGTAGTCCCCAATTTAAAATTTTTCATCCCCAAAAGGCCAACATTTCAAAAATGATATCTATCTTTCGACGAAAGCAATCAATATTACTAAAATTCACGATGTTGTTCTTTGGGGCTTATAGTTGATTAGATTATCGATCAAAATAGTAGTTTGAAACTTTTTTAAAAAATAAAATCTTGGGAAATTTTCGAAATGTTGTTGAAATAACAACTTTTTAACTTCTCGAAATATAAAAATTGGAAGTTGCTGATTTCATCCCGATTTCATCCCGATTTTAGATCTTTTTTCAATTAATTTTCAAACTACTAAGCCGATCAATTCCAAAATCTAATCAGCTCTTAAACTCAAAAATCAACGTTGCAGCGAATAAAAAAAATCTATTGATTCCTTCGAGAGATACCGTTGAGGAAAATTTTCAAAACAAATACCATTTTCAATATATCCAACAGTTCTTGTCAAATAATTTTTCAGGATTCATTCGTAAGTGGGTCGAGAGATATAAAATAATAGTTTTCATTTCTGGTTTTAAATTCTCAAAATATATTTTATATTTATACTTAATGTTAGATCTAGCATTTTTTAAACTGATTTAGCAAAAAAAATGATTTTAGCATTTTATATCATATTACCAATTAAAAAAATTTTTAATATTAGGGAGAAAAATATTGGGGAAATCGTTCAGAGGTAAAGACAATAAGCGATTTAAGTAAATATTTGTTCTGAAGATGCTCTGGCTCCAATTGTCGAATGCTAACATAGCATATGTATGTGTTAAGCCAAATTAATCTGACAAACTAATAACTTTAACTAACTGAAAAGTAAAAAACTGCTAAAAGTTATATTAGAAAATAATGAAAATTATGTTGAGTGAAGAAGATTGGGAATTGCATATATTAATTTAAAATTAAGAATTAACTAAGTACGATTCGTTAAATACAAGAAAATAAGTTTAAAACACTTATACCCGACTACTTTAGAAAGCTAAAAGTTATCGAGTGAATGCAACGAGAAGATAGCAGCCAAGTAAAGCTTGTATATCTTTACATAACAAACAAATTATTAAATTTGAATCTTAAGTGCAATGCAAAGTTATTTTTAAAACCATTTAGTTTTTACTCGGCTCTAATTAATTTATCTTTTCAATTACATAATTAAAATGTTGTGTTGCCTTTGTTTTATCACATATTTTAGCATATATTTTTTGGCATATTTTTTTGCCATACTTTTAGCATATTCTAGCAATTTCTCATGAAGATGTAGCACTTTCTCCTCGTTAGCTTTTGGCATCACTCTGTGGAAGATTCAATTTAATTAATCTTTTGCAAATTTAAGCAATATTCAGACTTAACCAGATTCAGGAGCAAATCACCTGAACTAGGAACGTTGCTTTTGTGTACAATTGCAACTCATTAGATCTGGAATCAATGAATTTTTATACTTCTTATATGTGCGATTGTATAAATTGGGTGTAGATGGCGTAGTAACCAAGTATTGTAATGCATTCAGTAAATAATTTGTTAAAGCGAAAGATTCAATAGAAAAATATGCATACAATCGATAACGATTAATAATACATACATAGCTATGTACAGTTAAAATATTGGGAATTTAAGAAGAAATTTGAATTAAGAGATAGGAAAATTTTTGTTTTAAACGGGTATAAAATTAAAAAAAAGGGTTATTATATGCACACATAAAACAAATATCGCATGTTTTTCAACGGTTTTCTTCAAAGAAGCAAGACGTCAGTCAAACAAAACAAAAAATTCTCACTTTAGTTTAGCTGAAGAATGAAATATTACAAAATTCAATAAATACGTTGTTATATTTTCATTGTGAATTATGTACATTAGACTGGAATGGAAAATTTAACTTAGGCTTTTCATAAAAGTCCAGGCGAATTATTGTGACACTCGGTCTAAAATTGATATGGTAAAAAATTCTAAGCAATTTCACTCATTTACCAACAATTGATTAAAGAACTCTCTAATTTTTCATTGATTCAACTGAAAATCGGCGAGGGTATTGTTTTCAATATTCAAAATTGTATCCAAACTATTTTTTAATAAACCTTTTGTATGACGTGGGTAAAAATGACATACATTTCAATATTATTTTCTCCAAAAATATGGAAAATACTTACCGAAAAAGTCTATGAACAAAAACATTAACCTTCTACACTTTGGAACCAATGAAAAACTTGTTTAAAATTTGAAGCTGTGAAGTTTTTGGCTACGTAATTTTTGAATTCAAAACGGGGAAAGGTTAATTAATTTGTTCGTTCATTTAGCATTTTTTCAAGCGCATTGAGAAAAATGTTTTCAAATTTTTCAAAAAATTATTTTGAAATATTAAGTTATGCATTTTACCCGAACTGTATTGGATTTTGAAATATTTAAACAAAGAATCATCATTTTGGGTTAATTTTTCAATTAAAAAATTGAGGATATAATTTGGCATTCCGAAAGGAACTTCCTCGTCGATTTTTATGCAAAATTAGCAAGTTCTCTTATCAATTGTTGGCAAATTTGTGAATTTTCGAAATTTGAGCTTTGACTCAAGTTTTCACCATATTAGTTTAAAAAAAAATTTTCACAATAATCAGATTTGTCTCACAATTATTACTTGTGTTATGTATATTACTTTTTGACTCTTTTACGAGTTATTTTTCAATTAAGATACAAATACGATGAAGTATGTGAATAAATAAAACGTTTTTATTAACCATTAATATTCCTTTTTCATTAATACAGATTAATAATTTTGTTATTGTTGTTATTGCTGCTGGTATGTACATATATTAAGTATAAAAACATACATACATATTTAAAATAGCCACAAAATTTTTAATGCTATCGACGTTTTATGAAATAAAAAACGAAAAAATTTAGTAAATATTTAATACCATGGGTATTCTTAAAGTTAAAAATAAAATAATAAATACATATGAATAAATATGTAGAGAAAGAAACATGTAAGGGGCTATTCACACATTACGTAATCCTAATTTCGGAGTTTCTAACCCCTTGCCCTCCACCTTAATGCGTTTTTTACAAAATTTTCAGTATGAATTATCTAATCCGTAACAAAACTATTCCTCCTCTGGAGCGTTACTTAATATGTGAATAGCGCCTAAGAATAATAAATATGTTTATCTTTTTATTCACAATTATAGAGACCATCTCCAAAATAGATCAACAAAATCTAAAATATAATGTTAAACATAGCACATAAAAATTACAATTTAAGCAAATTTATATGAAATAAAACAAGAAAAATACAATGTCGTGCAAAAAGGAGCCATTGTTTTGAGCACTAGATCATTAGAATTTTATATACACGTTTTTATTTCACATAAACCAAATGATATTACGCCAAAAATTAATATTTAAGTCAATATTCGTAAAATAATATTAAACAACGCAATTTCCAATAAAAGTTAAACAAATTACAAAATGTTAAAAGTTCAAATGATGGAGCATCAAATTGGTAACAATGATTCAAGCCGAGATCCTGAAACTAATATTGTTAAGCAGCAGCAGCAGGAATCAACATCTCCAAAGCGATTGAGTGGCAGTGGTAGTATTTTGACAAAAACACCCACCTCATCGCCTTTGCATCATTCTCATCCAGTGCCACAAAGGCAAATGACTACTGGTAGTATTAAGTCGGCTAGTCAAGGCTCATCGCCTGCAGGGTACGTATATAATACTTTCACTTCATGTTCTATTTAACTTTTTTTTAAATCTACAGTGCTGTTATTATTGCAATCAATTTACATACATATTTTATTTGTCACATATCTGAGTTAGAGTCGAATTAGGGTATATAGAGGAAACTAAAGTTTGGATTTTCATAAAAGCCTGGAGCACGACTTAGAATTGTCCGATTCAGCATCACAATATTCAACCGGGGCTTTTAAGAAAGTTTAAAGTTACGTTTTCAAACTTACTCTGATGCAGTGCTGGGCAAACATATACATTATTTTATTCTTTGTTTGTGTATGTGCTGCGCGACTGTGTCTTACACACAGTGTACGTGTGTTGATGGAAAAAAGCTTATACTCACGTCCGTAGGAAATTGTGAGAATGCCCACCACTGATCTAATGGATGTGTATTAAATCCAGAGCTGTAAAAGATTACAATCGATTTAATTACAAGCACATGATTTCACGTTAATAATTGCTTATTTTTTTGTTGCATTCAAAATCGGAAATTGATTGTATGAGTTTAATTTTGAAATCATGAAATCAATATGACAAAAATGATTGAATCACTTTTTGAAATCAATTTATATATTAATTGCTTGCAATCGAATTTGATTGCAATCAAATCCAGTAATTGTAATCAAAATGAAATCAGAATCAAAATCACCGTTCTCTTCAAATGAAACACCTTCTTCTAAAAATAAAGCTGACTCTGATGATTTTGAATTGCACACAAACAATGTACATTTGTGTTTACAAAGTTTTCTAAAATTGGTTAAGCTAATTTTTAACTGCAATCAATTTTAACATAAAAACAAACAAAAAAATATTTAAGAAATTGCTAACAAACTTACGTTTTGCTACGTTTGTTATATTATTTTGTTGGACTTTAGTTGTGATTTGAGGGGCATTGATTGAAATCGCATAATTTCAACAAAAATTTTAATGCATCAAATTGATTGCAATTAAACTTCAATTTTTACAAGATTTCGTTTTGAAATCTGAAATCATTTTGAAATCAAAGAATGAAATCAGTTTGGTTGAAATCACTTTGCTTGCAATGACAATTGATTGCAATTTTTTACAGCTCTGATTAAATTAAATAATTTTTAGTTGAAGATTAGTTTTTATAACAGAATTTAATTTTGGCGTTATTTTAAGATTTTATTTTGTGTCCCCAATAAGTTAAGCGAATATAGCTTTGAAACTGCGTTTTCAATTCTTCCATTTCTTTACTATATATCAATATGCTTCTTAGCTCTCGAAATAATGTAATATGTTTTGCCCAAACATTTTCTGACATGACTTATACGTCATATAAAACGTAAAGGTATATAACTACAATTTTTTCAAGTTTTACAGGAGAAGGAAAAAAGTTTATAAAAAGTTTATAAGATAGTGGCTACGTTGTTTTCATCTTGATTATAATTTCGCTGAGCATGACATGTGGCAACTTGGACTCCGACATAATATATAATAATTAGATAAAATCCCTAATTTGAAATTTTTGTCACTTACATGGTTTTACGTTTCAAATTTATTATTATAATATTGTCTGTTATATAAATTTAACCTATTAAATTTATCAATTACAAGCCGCATTTTATGGATTCAAAGTACTTAATACTCATTAAGGGCAGGGGATATTTATAAACGAAACACTTTAGCATGAAATTTAAACCTTATTATTTGTAACCAAATATTACGAATGAACAACTCAATTACTTGAATGCTAGAAAACATTTGTTGAAAACTCATTAAATTCTAAACACTTAAAAATAAAACAGGCATAAAAGTTTTAATTTTTAAAGGGGTTTGTTTCTTTCTGTAGCAGAGTTTTCTTTTACTCTAAATAATTTTAAAATTTCTAAGAAATTTGTGGATTTTCACAATAAATAATTTCTTTTTAGATTCAGCACTCAAAAACAAATTTATTTCAAAAGAATAACATTTAGTCTCCCCTCTACTTCTTTATGAAATCTATAAAAAAATAGTGTTTAAATAACATTCACGGCTAAAGGCTTGATTTATTATGATATTGGGATTTTAAATAATCAATGAGTGAACAAGTTTGTTGTTTATTTCGGCAAATAAAAGATAAAGAAATTAAGCGGTAGTAAATACAAGGGTGTGGGTGGAAGTAAGTCATTTTAAAGTATTTTGTTATTGAAAATCAGTCGCCGGTCTCGACATTAATTTAGCTTCTGTTGTGACATTTTAATCAATTTCTTTAGATAAATTGTAAAGTCATTTCATTTTTCATTTTAAATCCTTTAACATTTGTGCTTACTAAAGGCGATGTTTGCTTAGAGTTCAAAAATATGACATTTTCATTAAGTCTTGTGATATTAAAACTTAATTAGAACAACTTTGCTGACATTATTTATCATTATTATTTGTAAAAAATAAAATAAAAAAATAAATTTCTTAATAATACTTTTGAAAATAAAACTTATTCGATTATTTATTTAATCGTTACCTGTTTAATTCAACTAAACTTATCGAAATGAAAATATATATATATATATATATACTAATTAAACTATACAATTAACTAATTGTTATTGTTTTGTATAATTAAAAAATCAAATCACGTCTATTTGACAAAAATATTTATGAAAATATACAATAGATAAATACAAAACCATTCGTTCATTCATTCCTTAGCAAGTCTTCTTATTATTTAATAAACAATTTGTCTAAACAAAAACAAACCATAAATAAATAGAAAGACCAATATGAATGCTAAAATATTAAATAAATGAAAAAAATGAAATAAATACTTTTATCACACATTAATCCAAATAATTAAATGAAAATAAAGAACAGATACACGCACGTTTATTCTGCTGTTACTTTTGTCTGAACATTATTAAGGTGGCCTTCTTAATTATGAGTAGAATAATTTTTAAACAAAAAGTTTAAATGAAATAAAATTGTTCAGTTATTTAAAATTCAATAACAAATGAAAGTCCAAAAATTATAGCACAGGTTTCACAATAAACGTAGTACATACTTTAGTTAAGATAGTTTATGTACAGATATAATCGTACATATCACGACTGAATGTTATTTTAATGAATGAAATTAAAAATTTTAAAACTGCCCACTAAAAAGTGCATTCTTTTGTTTCCCCGTAAAATCTAGTTTCTTTATTTTACTGTTTTCTTTAGAAAAAACTTATTTATGTCTTGTGACATTTTCTGAACTGTATTTTTCGGTTATTTTTCAAAGTGTATTAACCATGCGTAAGTGAAAGAGAATTTTTGAGAAAAACTTAATTAAAATTCAAATCAAAACAATGAAAGTTAATTCTAAAGAAATTATATCACTTTTATTATAGTATTTTTATTTTTATTAATGTCAAACAGATACAGTTGATTTAACGTTCTGTCTTAAATTAAATTTGAATATAAAATATTTAAATTCCGACTTACAGTTATAAAGTGAAAGCGAGTAAAACAAAGAGAAGGTTTAGTGTTTCACTTTCTTTAAACCAGCTGTAAAATTGTTTCATTTTGTTGTCTATAGGAACTTCTTTTTTATGTTTGACACAATTTTTTTTTATTCTTTTACCATGATCTAGAATTTAAATTCAATTCCTCACGCCAATTTCGTTATATGTGAACACCGCGTGATAACTCGTGATCGTCGGTAAACATTTTCTTCAATAACTTTAGTGTGCATGAGGGTGAGTGAGTGTGAGCGTTTTCTTTTCTAAAAAAAATGTAAAATTTTTTTTCTTTTTATTCAAAAAATCTCAATTTAGCATTCCTTTAAAGCAAAAATTTACGTTCGTAAGTGATTATAAAATAATTTCTAATAAATTCACTTCCTCGAAAAATTATCATATTGCAAATTTTCATTGAAAAGTGCAACATTTTTTGTAGAAAACAAAACGCCATAAGTGTGCCTAAATGATGATGCAATAGTGTTTGTTCAACAATATAATTTATTAACATATATTTAAAATTTGGTTACTATTTCTATGGCAAAAAGGAATAACTCGACATAAACTAATTTTGAGCTAATATCAAAATTGTATATTGTATTCTTCATGTTTAAAAGTACCTCTGGCAAAAGTTTAATTTATTTTGTACTATTTTTATACATACGAGTATAATAAAACTTTAAATTATAGTCAAAAAGCAAACTTTAGTACGAAATAATGGCAATTTAACTTACAATAGTTATATGAAATTTGAAATTGAATCGAAGAACGATTAACGAATTCTAATAGGAAAAAATTTCTAAAAATTCACTTGAATATTTAAAAGTGCTCCCCTGCAAAAGGATAAAATATGACTTGAGCATAGTTTCCTTATTGTCAGAGATTTAATACCTTAAAAAAACTGAAATTTTTTTGTTTTCTTTGCAAATAAATTTGACGAATGTCATTGTTAAAATTACTGCAAAACAAGAAAAATATAATTAAAATGGATTTTACTAGATTCAAACGGATTAAATTTTGCACATCAAACTTAAAGCCGAAAAATAAAAGATTTTGAATTTATGTTGTCTCAGTTATTAAGTCAATTTTATTGCCATGATACTTGACAAAAAATGTCATGGTTTGTTAAAGAAATTTTATGAACTTACGGGTATATTATTCCATTTTTTTTTTTCATCCACAAATCATTTTTTTTGTTAATGCTTAAGAAAAAGTTACTGTAACAATAACAAAAATTGCAAAAAAAAGAATGAGCTAGAATGGAAAATATTACAAATAAACTTGTAAAAATATAGAAAAATCACGTATCCGTTTAATTCCCACCTACACACATTATATATGCATGAGTAGGTACATAAATTTATAGTCAGTGATATAATTATAAGTACAAAACGTTTTGTATAGCATTGATTGAAATAAAATGCACAAAATCTCAAATAGCCCTAGTAGACGATTAACAATTTATAGTGCAATTTTACGTAAGACAATCTTGCCTCATAAAATCCTGTTTTATGAGATATTTTATTACTTATTATGGATAAGTACGAAGTTTGGATCTTTGGTACCTTTTAGGGCTTCTGGTTTTGATAAGCAAAAAGATCCATACAGCGAAGAGTTAGAGGATTTAATTGTTCCATAAAAATCTTCCTCGTGGTGTTTTACATAAAAGTGCTGAACATATCTTATACCTTAAACGTAAGTCTTACAAGATTTCCTATGCCGAGTCTCTCCTAAAAATGAATCAGTCGTTAGAACCGTATTATTTTGAAAAAAAAAATTAGTTCTGAATTTCTAATCTTCTCATCCAGTCGCGTTTTGCTCTTGTACCGTACCTATAACTTCTGTCCTTAGCGTATGAGTGGTGAAGAGTTGTACCCAATTTCAAACGATAAAAGATACACTTTTACATTCATGGTATAAATTAAAAAAAAAAAAAAATAAATAAATAGAGAAACTGTAGACAACAAGTAGGTACTCATTACAACAAGAAAAAGTCGATATACATATGTAAGTACAAGTTGATGAAAGTCCCCATAGAGAATTTTATACAGGGGTTGCTACTATGCCTAGATATTTAATCCAATTCTGACGACAATACATGCTTAAGCTCCAAAGTGTCTAGAATCAAATAACACAAAGAACTACAACAGCAGCTGAAAACACACTTTGAAATATTGAAACAATGATATTATATTCTCTTCTGCTTGAAGCACTGAACAACTGAAAGGATGTGTGAAAAGGAGTTAGTAGGCAAGGCAGTTGAGGAAATGTTTAGTATTTTTACTTTCAACTCTTCTGCATGTCTCACAAGTTCTTGAACATTTGCTAGTTGGTTGATGTCATTGGCCAATGCTACACCATAAAAGAAACCCAATAAAAAACCAACATAAGAAAATACACAACATAGCAGCAATTCAACTGAAGCTCAGATGTCACGTGCATTTAAATAAGTTTTAAGTTGCACACGTCTATTGGAAGAATAATTGAAATAAAGGGAAAAGCTTAGAAAAGAAAAATTTAAGAAGGGTACAACAAACCCATATTTTGCTAAAGGACTAAAACGGAGAAGCAAAATGTTTTACTACATATTTAAATTAGGGATGTAACGATACGCCGTTTTGCCGATCCGATACCGATACCGATATTTAAAAATAAATATCGCCGATACCGATTCCGATACCGATACGAATATTAAAATTGAGTTTAAGTTTAGATTAACAAAACTCAAGCGCAATTTTTTTATTATACAAAATTACATTATAAGAGAGAATATTTAAAATTGATAAAACATTGGAAGTAATTTTTAAGGAGCTACATTTTCTTTGCTTCCAAAAAATCTATATTAAAAATATGCAGATAATTAGTAGAAAAGCAAGAAAAATGTTTAATTCCTTTATAATTGTAAAAAATACTCGCCATGCTTTTTAAAAAATCGATTTTTTTAAAGGACATTTATCAACTAATATTTTTCTAAATAACTTAATAGCATAATTACCCGACTAGAAATTGTCCCAATACTCATATTGGGACCCAGTTGGGAATGTATGGGGCAAACCCAAAAGGTATATCGCATTTGGGGTCTGGTTGGGAACTTGTTGGGATAGCCCATTTACATATTAGTAAGTTAAAATCAGTTCTTCCCAAGTGGGGACTTATTAGGAACTTGTTGGGAAAATCTAACAGATTTATTACATTTTGAATAAGTCATTTGTCATATTTTTATTCATGATAATATTTTATTGTAAATTTTGAACATGTCAATTACTGATAGAGTGTATGTAAATCAAATATGTGAAAAATGTAACGAACATTAATCAATATTAACCAGCCCTTGAAACTATGCTACAGTTCCTTACGTTTGCAGGAAGATCCCAAGTGGTTGTTGTAAACAAATGCCAATCATCTTATTTTGCATGATACTTAAAATGTTGCAAAAATCTTTCATATGTTTTAGCTAAGTACTCTATTCACATTTGCGAAAAATTTTGATCAAAATTAGTTTTTTCATACGAAAAATATGACAAGTAACCAATTATAATAGCCCTTTAAAGTATGCTGCAATTGTGTAAGTTTTTAAAAAACCCAATGTGTTTGTTGTATATTCCATATGAAAAAATATACATATATGTATGTACATATTTATGTATGTACATATATCAAAGAAAAAGGGATTAGTATTTTTGTACATACAAAGGCGTATTCAAACAGGTGGTGTGGATAACAAAGCTGTGTAAATTTTTTCGGCTATTTAGAAGCTCTAATTTCAAAATTTGTATCTGTATACATAGAAGCTCTTATGTCAGTTGTTTTTTAAAGTTGTAATTGCGATAGAATTAACGCCACCTGTATAATTCTCCTTGGTATATACGTGTGCATCAGTGTTGTCAACTTTGAAATTTCAAAAACCACTAAATTTCTAAATTTTAATGTAAAATTTTGAATGTAAATAAAAGTGTATAAAATAAACTTCAGAAGCTACTGCGCAGACTTAGAAACAATGTTTGTACGTCTTAAAGATCATAAGCAGGGAAAAAGCTAATATGCAATTGCTTGGTTTTTCCTATACGATTATGTAGGCACATATAAGATATTTTTACGTTTTTTTTATTTTTGCACATATAAAAATTTTTCCTCATTCTATTGATTTCTTCTCAGTTTATTCTCAGATTTCAAAATGATTAATTATTTAGTGTTGAGGATTTTTGAGCAATTTCAATTTTGTCGAGATTGTTGGATTATTTGCATATCATAGAAAAATAGCAGGACGAGAATAGTCGTGTTTTGCGAACTCAAAAATTGTCCACGTCGAAATTTTTAAAAAGCACTAAACAGTGCTAAAAGCGCAAAATTGACAACGCTGGTATGAAAGTACATGTACACCAGGGATGGCATATGAGATTTTAAAATTGTACCAACTTTTGTTTAATTGATTTTAAGTACAAAAATCCTCGAAGCGTAAAAAAAAATAAATTTAGTATTATTTTTGTTCCTTTTATTTCTAATACTAAATTTACGCGATGAAATATTTGTTTATATATTTGTTGATAACATTTGTTTGTAAAGTAACTAAAACTCGAGAAAAGTAACTAAGACCATAGAAATGTATATGGTTCACAAAACCTTTCTTTCTAAACTTCACTGTTTGCTCGTTTTTCTAATTTCGATTAATCGGAGCCAAAAGACGATTTCAGTATAAAATTGACAACTAAAAATCGATTACAAAAAAAAATTGTTTTTTGGCATTGAACATCGATTTTGGACTACAATCAAAATCGACTTAGCATTCACTAGTAAATTCCAATTATTTTTATTAACAGTGGCGTGTTGGAATATTATATTCTTCTATTCTATTTGCTGAAAAAATTAGTTAAATAGCTGATGTTTCCTTGTAAAAGCATCCACCTTCATAAGTGGTAAAAGTGAACAACTTGTACCATAAATGGTACAATTGTATCAGTCTTGCCATCCCTGATGTACATTAGTTTATTTAAATCACAGAATATTTAGTAGGCTATGATTTAAATGTTTTGAAGTGGCGAAATAGTTCTTCGAACTGGCTAAATAATTGTCCAAACGTACATTAGCGATTGAATAACTGAACAACACAAAAAATAGTTTGTTTAATAATTTTTTGAAGTGTTTTATTAAAAATGAGTTCTGACGCTGGGTAAGTAAATTAAAATGCTTTATTTTTAATTTACATATAATAAAACTTTTGGTGTTCTTTTGCAGAAGAAAACCCAATTATTATTTAATTGTGTTCATGGAAAACAAGCTCAATACAAATATTGATATCGTACCCTACTCAAGAGTTACCAAGAGTTACTAAAACTTGTGAGTACAATCATTTCGTGCGAAGTGCTGTCAAAAGTTCATATAAAATTTTACACGAAATGCTTACGAAAAATTGCTGCGGAAGTAGTATGTACTCTGTTTATTTTGTGTAAAACATATGAAATGTATCTATAACATTTTGGGTCTTCATGCGAAATAATATGAGCACCACTTATTTCATGTGGAATTTACAACAAACACAGTGGGTTTTTAAAAAACGTTCAGAATTGCAGCATACTTTCAAGGGCTAGTTATGATTGGTTAGTAGTCATATTTTTCGTATGAAAGAACCAATGTTGATAACATTTTTCGCAAAATTAAACAGAGTACTAAGCTAACAAATTTTTTTTTACTAAAATATAATGAATTTTGCCTTTTTTGTAGACAAAACAGAGACTGATGTTATGAAATATTTCAAAAGTATCAGCAAGCAAATTTCTAACCTAAATGGCCAAATTGTGGTAAATACTGCGGCGATAAAACTACTTACGAAGAAAAAATGTTCATGCATGACCGAAGGGAATGAAAACTTTATTTGTGTAATGAACGACGAAGAGGACAACAAAAACAAATTTATCTTTCCTATCGGGAACATAGAAACGTTCATTGATTTCGATAAACACATTCAAGAGAACCCTGTATATAGAAATTTTATGGTAATACGTTTTCTAATAATCAGTTAACCTAGAATTTAATTATAGAATTTATTTTTAGATATACAGCTTATTACAAACTATTAACAAAAAACAAAGAATGGTAAAAAATATGGGTGATATTTTGAGAGGCTATATAAGCCGCGAAGTCGCCTTAAAATTTGTCCCTTGTAAATCATCCAATAAGGATAACACGAAACAAATTTTCAAGGACACCAGCTTTTATTCATGTATATCAGGTAAAGTTTAAAGAACTCTTAATTACTGCTGCCAAATTCGACTACTTTCGAGCACTCAATACCAATCGATACGTTTTTTGGTACTCCATACGCCTCGGTACTTTTATTTCTTTAGTGATACGAGCTCAAATACATATGTATTTGTTAATAGCGTGGTATTTTTGCTCTTAGAACTTCTACTCATATCAATAACAAAAATACAAATCTGAAAGTATTGAGTAACTATTTCGTAGTATTGAGTATCCGCAAGTAACCACCTCTCAATACTTTACCAGCAGTACTCTAAATCAGTGGCTTTACATTTTTCAGAAGCAATACGCAAAAAAGGAAATTGTAATGAAGAAAATCCCATTGACAACAAAGAAATTTTATTAGCGATGAAATCAGTACTACAAGGAGCAAGAGACTGGGATGGAAATCGCGTTTTACGTTTAAATAAAATAAAATAAAAATTTCAAATTGTTTTTGGTGTACATCTTTTTATCTACATCTTTTTTATAAATAAAAAATAATATGTTTATAAATAAAAATAATTGAAATTAAAATATTTTATTTCTTTAATTCGTAGCCTTATGTCCTGCCTGTAGGGATTTTTCAGTTAAAGACCAATCGGGTACCAAATAAGTTTTTGCGTTACATCACAATTCGGCAACCAATTGGGTCCCGATTGGGCAATCCTATTGGGTGCGTATGCAATTTCCTAATCGGGATCTTATCAGGATTTCCCAAAGGGGAACTTGTGAAGATTGCCCCATCGGGTCCCAAATACGTTTCTGCGTTACATCCCAATTCGGGAACCAATTGGACAACCCAGTTGGTTCCCAATTAGGAGCACATGAAAATTTCTAGTCGGGTATTAAAAGACTTCTAAGTTTATATTTATTCACTTAAATTTACATGAAAATACAGTTCTGAGTTTAAATTCGCATAAAAAAATTGTGAAAATGGGTAATTTTTTATCCTTTTTCCTTGAGGAAAAATCATTATAGAATACCGAAAAACAAATTTGTCCTAGCATCGCTTCCACCGAATTGGTAATCGAAAAACAGAACTTCTTGCAATGGCAAGGATATGTAAAACTAATTAGAAATTATCCAAATTTGCAATACTTCCAGATCGCGAATTCTACATTTTCATGACTTCTTTGGAGAATCTTTTTTTTTTTGCTGGAATAAGATTTATAAAACAACGACTTGAACTTGAATTCATGGTAAAATTAACAAAAAATAAATAATTTTTTTTACAAAATAACAGCAAAAAATATTATTAATTTTTAAAATTGACATTAATAAGATTTAAAAAATAACGAAGTGAATTTAATTCATGGTAAAATCGAACAAAAATAAATTATTTGTTAAAAAAAACTCTGAAAAAATTTTTAAAAGTATCGTCGTATCGACAGTAAAATATCGCCGATACCGATGTATCGGAAAATCTGAAGTATCGCCGATATATCGGTATCGGTATCGGTATTCGTTACATCCCTAATTTAAATATGTATGGCTGCAAAATATGTAAATTATTAGTTGGTGCATTCTTTAGCAAATATTTTTTTTATATTTGTTACAAATAATAAAATATTTTCTTTAATTCCTGAAATTTGAGCCCTTCTAGAACAATGTAAAAAACGTTAGACTGCGTGGTCCATTGTAGTGACCATAAGCATGGCCCTATATAATACATTCATGTACCATTTTGAAATAAATGTTCGTATTTCAGCACAACATGTAGTATTTCCAAGAATGTTGTTGATAAATGGCCATCAATTACATCATCCCTGATGTCATGAATGTTTGTTTGTGATTAAAATTCTATTTAAAGTTTATTATTTGTGGTGGCAGAAGTGAAAATGAAATAATGTTTTTATTAAAAAAATTCCTTATAAAAGGCGACTTACATGTATAAATATTATTTTTATAGTAGCCCTCCGTTGGTTAAATAGAGTAGTTTCTAAAAACTAACCTCCATAGAGTAGTTCATAGAGACGGTTATGGGTTAGTCAGATGCGATGCAAAGCCGAACTACGTCGTCCAGCCACAGAACATTCCAATGTTAAATGGACATTTGAACTAGTTTGGGACCACTCGTGCTCACTTATGGAGTACTCTTTATTCGCGTGTATGGAGTAGTCGCGACTTTTGCAGGGCAATGTCATTTGAGTTTTCTTAAAAAAAATGATGGACTGATGATTTATTTATAGAAAATTCTTGTTCAAACTGCGTATAGTTAAAACAAAAATTACATAAGTTATTAATGATGTCAATATTTTTGTCTCCATTTCAAAATTTTTTCAAGTGTAAATCTTCGACAAAACTGGTTTCTTTACTAGAAGACTTGTTTTTAATTCTTCAGACTTTTGAACGGCAAAAAATCAAAGAAGCGGTTATTAAAGCTGCTGCTGTATGACAACAAAACAATCTGAACAATAAAACAAGAACCAATTTTTTTTTAGAACAAACATAACAAGAAATTTTAAATAAATTTCACATCTATAATCGTTAGCATAAAAATTTATTGGCTACAATGTGTTAAAGACATGCCAATAAAACTGAAAGACAACCAAAATAATGACACTCTGAAAAAACAAATAAAAATCATAAGAAAACAGACGGACATACAAACAGATGCTGTGTGACACAAATATTTTCTATCTTTCCTGAATTTTATGTGTGTTATGAATAGTGTGAGATTTTTGTTTACTAGATTAAATCATCATTGAGCTGAGTTTTATTATTGTACACACACACAACACTCCACATGTAGCACACTCCATAACAAGACAGATTATGAATCTGCCTTGCTCCATAAGATGTCTAATGTCAATTGTGACAAAATAAATTTTAACTGCAACTGCAAGTAAGTACGTGCTTATTATGTTCAGGGATCTTTGAGAGTGTCATTATTAAACGTAAAGTTCTATCAAGTAGATCACAGTTTTCAAAATTATGATCATTCTCGTCAACAATTTAATACCAGCCAGCCAACAAGGCTGCTGTAGAATCTACAGCAGCCTTGCTAAAGTGTAGATCAAAAACACGAGTTTTTTTTAGAATGAAATAATATTTCTAAATTGACATAATTGTGTGGTTAGTTGTTGTTATGACTTTGAGTACAATTGGCTGTGGTAAAGATATCAAATGTATTTAAATTGTTTTGTTTTCTTGACACCATATGACATCATTGAGAACTTCAAAAATACAATTCTTTGATTTTATTTAACAATATTCAAAAGAAATATATTTTCTACCAGTTCTCTTTAGCTTTTAACTGTTGTTTCATCTAAATCAATCAATATTCAATAACTAACAACACTGTACAAAAAAGTTCTAACGATGGATCCTGGTAGAGGCGATATTCTAGCACTAATTTTGAATATGTACGTAATTAACCCTAAAACACATTTTAAGTTTTAACTTATTTCTAGTATTTAACTTGAATTTTTAGCTTTGCCGCCTTTGAAGACTTATAGTAGAATTGTATGAAAAATATTTTTATAGAACATTTCACTACGGTAAATCGCTGTTTAAGGGGAGTTCTCTGCTCCTTTTTTAAGAAAGCAGCGAAAAGAGCCATACCGCAATGTGTTAAATCGTTAAAATGTTCCATAAAAATGTTCCTCGCAGTGTTTACATAATAGTTTTGAACGCACCTTATGCCTACCAGATTTCTAATGGCACACTGTTCCAGTGATAGTGTGCAGAATGGGGAAAACTTAAATCCCCCTGAAATGAATCCTAGGTTTAAACTTTCAAAACCCCTTAGTAAGAAAATTTCTTTTGTACCCCCTACCACGATCACTGTCTTGTACAGTGTAATATATATTTACTTTTTTGATTTCCCCAATTTTGTGATAGATATTTTTATCCTTTCAGGTAAATTTTGAGATTTTTTTATTACTCGTTCAAAAGATATTAAACTAAAAAAAACACTTTTTTGGTTTTTGCTCATAACTTTCTTAATAATTTTAGTTTTATTTTTTTTTTGATCATCCATACAACGAAGAGTTATAGGGTTAAATATTTCACAAAAATTTCACAAGAAGGAAGCCATCGAAATATAACAGTAGTAAAAGTTTTCTTTGTCTACATGCTTCACATTTATGTCTAAATAAAAATATCATTTAATTGACAAATTAAATTAAGACCGAAATCAAGCCAAAATAATTAAATTTGTTTGGATATAAACTAGGGATGTAACCGGTACCGATACCGCCATACATATCGGCAATACTTCAGATTTTCCGATACATCGGTATCGACGATTTTTTACAGTCGATACGACGATACTTTTTACATTTTTCAGAGTTTCTTAACAAATAATTTATTTTTTTGTTCATTTTATCATGAATTAAGTGCAATTCGTTGGTTTTTATATCTTATTAATATCAATTTTAAATATTAATAATATTTTACGCTGTTATTTTGTAAAAAAAAATAATTTTTTTTTGTCAACTTTACCATGAATTCAAATTCAATTTGCTGTTTTTTAAATCTTATTCCCAGCAAAAACATACAGTCCAATGAAGTCATGAAAATGTAGAATTTGCGATCCGAAATTAGTGCAAATTTGGTTCATTGCAAGAAGTTTTCTTTTTTGATTACCAATAACCGAATTGAATGCGATTTTAGGGAAAATTTCTTCTTCGGCGTTATATAATGATTTTTCCTCGAGGAAAAATTATGAAAAATTACCCATTTTGGCAACTTGTTTTTTTTATGCGAACTTAAACGCAAAACTGTGTTTTAATGTAAATTTAAGTTTATAAATATAAACTTTTAGAAGAATTTTAACAATTAAGCTATTAAATTATTTAGGAGAATATTAGTTGATAAATGTCCTTTAAAAAAACGGATTTTTAAAAAATAATAATATATATTTTTTTAATTAAAAAGGAATTAAAAATGTTTGTATGACTAAAATAAAATGTTATTTTACTTGCTTTTCTACTAATTACCTGCATATTTTTAAAATCGATTCTTTAGATGCAATGAAAATGTAATTCTTTAAAAATTACTTCTATACTGCGTTAATATCAATTTTAAATATTAATAATCTCTTTTACTGTAATTTTGTATAATAGTAAAATTACCCTACTTGAGTTTTGTTAATTTAAATTTGAACACAATTTCAATATGCGTATCGGTATCGGAATCGGTATCGCCGATATTTCTTTTTGAGTATCGGTATCCGTTTTGTATCGGCGAAAAGGTGTATCGTTACTCCCTAATATAAACCCATACAGTTCGACTAAAACTCATAACTCAACAAAAACAAAAATTAAAAAAAAAAAAAACATTTTCCAATCTGGACTATTTATTTATTATTAGAAAGTTATGATGAGCAAAAAAACTAAGAAAAAAGTGATTTTTTGAAAATATGTATAATATCTTTTGAACAAGTAGTCAAAACAATCTAAAAATTTGTCTAAAGACTCTTTTGAGGAGTATCACGAAATTGAGGAAATCCAAAACAAAATTTTTTTCAAACCGTTCGATTTTGTGTGTATGCAAGTATATATTTCCGTTTAATTTATGAAGAGCTATCTGGTAAAGGAAATATTTTTCATAGTTTAACCAAAGATAATTTTTACGTGCTGTGCTGTTACTAGAACTTTATCATGAATTGATTTCAAACATACATTCATAAATAACTACATATCAATTTTTAATCAGTTGTATTAAATATTTGGAAGACTTTTAAGGTTACGCAGCTCAACAGGTCAGTCACATGAGTATGTGAGAAAACGAGAAATCATAATAAATTACAGATAGACAAATCAGTAAATAAATATTAGAAATGATGAATAATATTTCGACAGATTATTGGCAAAGATACAAAATTATATAAAACCTATATTAAATATGTACAACAATAAAAGATGACCGCATCGGCAGGCATCGCATTATATGTACGATGATGTCGTTTGCCTACCACAACACAAATTCAGTTGTTTAATTTCATTTTCAATTCAATGAAAATGAAAAAATAAAATAAAAATGGTACGTCTTGCCAACAATTTCAGTAGCAGAAACGTCAGCCATCGAAGTATTAATAGCATTTACCAATGTTACCAGAAAATGTTTTAACCAAAATGTTGTGGTTGGATTATTTTCTTTCTCTTGCAGACAAGTACAAATTAATTCAGGGAGATGAATATAGTAAAAAAAATATGAAAAAATGTTAACAATAATAATTGTGTTAAAATCATACAAAACAAAATATTTACACTCGAAATAATACAATTGTTAAATGAAGTAACAATTTATTTGTTGCCGGCCATATTAACATAACAAAAAAAGCAAACTTAATGAAATACTCGTACAATGAAATGGTATAATTTGCAATAAATATAAATTCCCGTAACAAATCAAAAAGATCAAAAACATAAAAAGAAAAAAGTGAATGACTGAGAAACAACAATATTTTACAAAACTTTTCAGATTGTTTGTCTGTCGGTCGGGCTAAAACACTTTGTATGGCCGTCTTTCTTTGAAGATCTTTTTTACTTTCCAAAAACCCCAAACAAATTGGTTGTATCGTCTTAAATGCTGGAATTAAATGTTGTTTTTATTTTATGTAATTTGGACATATTAAGCGTAAACGGTTGTATTAAATATTTTATATATTTTAATATATTATTTTATTTAACACTCAAAATCACTCGTATTAAGTAGTTTTGTAAGAAGTGTGTTTGTTGTTTTGTTGCAGGTACGTACTACGTAGTATGTTTTCTTCTCTTTATAACTATTTTGGCATAATTTTGCTGTTGCAGCTGTTGTTGTTGTTTCCTAACAACATATTGTTGTAGTTTCTTAACAGCGCGTTGTTGGCTCGCGTGCCACATGCAATCGAATTTGCTAAGAAAATTAAAACTCGGCATTGTTGACTACAAAATACACCCATCAACCTGCCTTTTACAAAGCGAAACGGTAAAATTATTGAAAGTAGAAACAAAGCACTGGCTTGGGTTACCAGACATCTCCACTATCAAAATCAGAGATCTGGTGGGGCACCTGAAAATACTAGGACAGTTTGTGAACCACCCATTTATTAGAATTAGTGATCAAACACAACCTACATTGGTCTTGACCAAAAACTTACTTTCTAATTACTGGCAGGAGTCAATGGCTGAATCACAATGTATGGCAGGAAGATGCTGACCAGATCTGGTTCACTGACGGCTCTAAACAGGAAAACGTAAATGCAGGGTCAGGGATATACGGCTCTAACTTCCAAACGACCATTCTCATGTGTAAATACCCAGCGACTTTCCACATGGCATCCAAAGGGGGTGGGTTGTCGGACACTGCGCTTAAACTATATAGATAATTTTATTATTAATTAAATATGAAATAACAATTTATATTGCTTTTTAAATAAAAGTCTTTATATTTCACATCATTGATGGATAGTCATAATAGTATCGTATAGGGTATTAGTCAAAAGGTTATTGCCTTCCAAATTCATACATAAGCACTGCTTGCTGTATGTTGATCTATTTTTGTTAATTTTACAAAGGAACAACAAAAAATAAAGATTAAGAATATTTTACGGCTAAAAAAATTACAACACTGACACACTCGAAATAAGCCAACATGTAGTATGCGGTCACAAGTTGCTGCAAAAAGCAAAAAAGTATGCCAAACTTTTTTTCTATTTATTTATTTATTTGTATAAATATATATTTTCTATTATTTTAAGATACACAAAAGCGAATTTAAAAAAGAAATTAAAGTAATAGACCTAAAAATAAGCAAGTTTGAAAGAGAGCATAGAAGTGAGCAAACTGTTAGCAACTAAAAAGATTACTTTTTCGAACGAGTTTCGAAAATAAATTTTACAAAATGGTATGTTTCATTCAAAAGTTCCCCTCTCAAAAGCTTAAGCTGGATCCGCGCCATCATATATTAAAAAAATTGTTTTTAAGCACTCGATATAAGAAATTGACTGTTAATACAAATAGTAACGAAAAACACTCGTGTGTGTATATACAAATTATTTGGTCTTTACTGTACCATATTTCGCAAATTGCCGCCTAATCAAAATGTTGTTAAAATTTAATCATCCGCTAAAACTCCATGATATCCGGTTTATGCCATAAATAGATGATAGAAAAAATTATTTTTATTTGACCATTGGCGGTTTTTGTAGGCGAGTTAAATTTAGCTTTTTTGCCACTTGTAAGGAAAGAAAGCCATACTTTAATGTATCAGAACATAAAATATTTTCTTTTGCAATCACGATATTTTTATCAATTTAAATTAAAAATAACTTATAATCGCCTATTTTCTGGCTTCCCATTCGTTTCCACAAATATTCTTGTGAATTCGGATGCTAAAACACATACTACACCAGTTTAAGTTGCAATTAAGAAAATAAAAAAATAATGTCATGACGAGCAAAAATTTGGAAATGAACGATTAAAAATTTTTTTGATATTCTCGTTTTTACTTTTGAGCAAACAAACTCCTTTTCTTCTCACTTAAAAGCAGTCTGGTGAAAGCAAAACGAAACGAGAAAATCAAAAAAAATTTGAAATCGTCCGTTTTCACATTAGTTCTTATGAATTCGGCTGATAGAACACATGATATTAATTTTTCTTTTCTTAATTTCAACTTAAACAGGTGTAGCATGTGTTTTAACATCCGAATTCACAAGAATATTCGGAGGCCAGAACATAGGCCAATAACTTGAAGAAAATTTTAAATTTTCCTTAAGAGACTTGTGTTTTGTAATAAAATTTTCAGTCAAATTTATATTATAATCTTTGTGTATAAAGGATGCATGTGTATTAGAGTAACCCTTATATAAAAAAATTCGATTTCTCCAAGTCTCACCCCCCAGTTTGGCGAGAATTAGTAAAACAAATAATACTGCCAAATTTTCAGGTTAATCGGTTGGAGGTAAGGCGAGTCGCCAGCCTGCTCGAATTTGGGAAAAAAACCATAAAATTTCGTTTTCTTGCCTCATAACTTCCAAAATATAAATTTCATAAAAAAGTTTTATAAGAGGCAAATGTTGCCTGTGGAGTTTGCGACATTTCATTTCCTAACAGCTTTTCTGCAGATCTGATAGTTAACAAAATAATTATCAAATTTTCAAGCATCATTAGCTTATTTTAATGCTTCATTCGTCCTCCCAGCTCATGAGAAATTAAATACAAATTTACAAGGTTTTGGATAGAGCAACTGAAAATGGTCTTATGTAATTTCAGCCGTTGAATACGAATATGCATTCAGTTTATTTTTATGCGTTCAGTTTTCAAGAAAGAAGCACAGCAAAAGTTAACGTAACAGGATAACGGGTTGCACTATTCACTTGAAACAATTGTTGTTTTTAAAGCACTCATAAATAATTTAAAAAATAAAAATTTTGGAATTTTTCTACAGCACATAGAAAACTGTTTTTCAAACAAAATAAACCATATTTCATTAAAATCGATTCATAATTTTTAATTTTATTTACAAAAGATAAGTGCGTGTCTCCTGGACACCTTTTGCATGTACAACCTCGAAATTATTAATTTATTTTATTTTTCAATTTCTTTTATGTTTTCAAGAAAAAGCAGCTTTATTATTAATTTTTCCTCCGTTTATTTTTGGATTCGTTTATGTGTAAATTCATGCGGAAATTTATGCTTAAATACATGCGGTTCTCTTTAATAATTTGCAAGTCAAATCTATTTAAATAATAAAACTGGCAAATAAACTAAAACTATTATTTTTTAGCTTTTATTTTGAAAGTAAAACGTTGGAACATAAATATTATGAAACGATTTCATAAATTTTTATTTAAGAAAAATTAAAGTGTATGAACGAGTATAATTTTATATATTAAAGATGGAACTACAAAAAAATTTTAATTGGTTTAACGAAAATTGTAAATAATACAATTCCTGTATCGCATTCTGTTTGGTAGAGAAGTAAGAGCTTTGGACTAGCAGTCATTAAATTTGCAACGATATTTTTTTTTTATTATTTATGTCAAAGCTGTTAAACTAAATGAAAAATGTTTGGAAAAATACGTTGCAGTGGAAATAGAGTGGAAAATGACGAGTTAAGCGTTTCAGGTTGAGTAAATAATTTTGCCACTTAAAAAATTCAATACACTTTCAAAATCGGAAAATGTCTATAAAAAACGAATTTAATGGGTCTTCACAGAAAAAAAAATTCATAGTGTGTAACATGTATCAATTGCTTCCTCCTACACACAGAAAAATTTCAATGTAAAATCGTCGAAAACCAGGTTAATTTAACATTTTTCGGTAGTGATTTCGCTTCATAGGCGTTTCATGTTAATTCAACATGATTCACATTCTTAAAGAAACACTTATCCTTTTGAATCAATTATATTTCATGTTGATTTAATATTGCAGTACAGTTAAGTCAAAATGAAAATGATACTGAAATAATACGAAAAATCATGTTGAATCAATGTTATTTCGAGCTGAAACAACGCGAATTTGATATTTGAACTACACGAAGAATCATGTTGAAGCAAAGTTATTTCAAGTTGAACAACGTAAGTTTGATATTGAAACAACACTAAGAATCATGTTGAATTATAATTATATCAAGCTGAAACAACATGACTTTAATGTAGCTATTTTATTAATTATCTTACTTACATGATGGTTATTAGCATAGACATCAGAAAACTTTGTATTGTAGCTGGCTGCACCAGCCAAGATTTGAACTCGTCCCACTTGCATGATAGTCCGCGCGCTAACCACTCCAGTCACAACAGCTTCAAACTTTATTTTAGCTATACACCAAATAAATGCCCATCATATGTAAAATGAATTTCATTTTAATTCAACTTGGTTTAAATGATTATTTAACATAAAACTTATTTGAAATTAAAGTTATAGTCATGTTGATTTAAAATAAAATGTAACGTTTATAACAAAGTTTTTTTAAAAGTGAAAATTTTTAAATCAAAAAGATTTAAGGTTAGATTAATAATTTTTCATATGAAATTAAAATGAAACAATGGTAATTTTAAACCAGCAGCAGTAAATTTTCGCTGATAATTTGTTTTTTTGTCCTCTACATAGCCGACACATGCAAGAATAAACAACAACAAGTCACACAACTAAGTACAACAGTGAACGGTAGCAACCCTGCCGAAAAGTTAGCTTTAAATTAAATTTAAACTATTTCGCAACTAGTGCTGACTGACATTTGGATTACGTTGCAATGGAAACAGGTAACTATTTTAACATTGCGATGTCCTAGGAGGTAGTCAATTGTCCCACTCAACACTACTTTTCAACTAACTTAAAGTGGACTTTATTTAACTCACCTCGTAGTTAGTACATTAGCAAACAAGATGTTGCTGGGGTTCGAACTATATATCACTCGTTTTATAGTCAACGTGCTGACTACCCAGCTGAGGTACCATTTGAAATAATAAGAGTAAAAAGTTAATATAAACCTGCAATGGGTTTCAATGTAGCTGAGAGTAAAGTTGTTGGCTCTCACCAAATCCGATTATGTACTCAACTTAAGAATTGATTTTGGGTCAGTCCTGGATTACATTGTAGTTAGCTTTTAGTTAGTCTAAGAAGAGTTAACTGTAAGTTCACTATTTTTGTAGTCGACTAGGGATTTTCCGACAGCGAATGAACAAAGCAAATAAACACTAACACACTTAAACGACAAATTATTTCTTGTAAATTTAATATGATTTCATTAATTTAATATGATTTCATTATATTTCTTTTTTTCTGTATGTATTACAAAAACATATGAATGGGATTAGTCCCTTTCATGCAGTGTTAGAACTCAAAACAGCCGCTAAAGGACAGTTCACGTGACAGATTCTGTTTTCGAATTTTTTTTGAAATATATACCTTGTTTGAAATCATATAAATTTTTATTTCCGAGTTGAAACATCGGAAAAATAAAATATTTTTGTTTATATATTTACGAAATGTTGGTCAAAGTGAAATCTTATTCTAGAATCATTCTACATCCGTTTACTTTAAGCCACTCTGTTATCCGTTGTTCACTTTTAATGTTATAAGTTTTTATATGTTTTTGCGTACATAAATTCAACTTCTGAACTTATTCGCATTGTTATTGTTGACTTTCCTGTCACCTGATTATAGTTACGATAAAAAATCACTTTAGCATAATTTATTCTATGATTTGTATTAAATACTGCACTTATAATATTTTTTTTGACTTGTATTTTGCCTTCAGTTACCCTTTGTTTGAACACTACAAAAGTGATTTCATTATGCATGTTCTCGTATTATTCACATTTGCTACTTGAAGAAATTCTGACAGAATCGAATCTTAGACTCAGTATTGGTGGCGGTAACGGCTACGGCGACAGCGATACATATCAACAAGTTTCGTTCAAGTATGCTTATTTCAAAGTGTTAATGTTGAATGCTAAAAAGCAGTTTGCTTTTATGTTTTAAATATATATTCCCTTAGGATATGAATATGAGAAGAAATACCATTTTATATTTGTGGTACAAAAAGGAAAAGCTAACTTGTGCAGTGTGTAACAATTGCTGAATAGAGTTGTAAGTAGCATTTTGATTTTAAAGAACACAACCAATTCCTAACACTACGAATGCACCACTATCCATTAGCAATGCTAAGCATTTCATTCTAACTTAATTTGTATGTAAATAAGATTTATTCTAAATTTCTTCATTTTGGTTTTTATTGTGTTTAAATTTACAAAATTCTTTGGATCACATAAAATCAATTCTTCTGAAGACTATTAAAATTCTGTTAATGTGTTTAATTTGTTTTTGATATGCTTTTAGACTTTATTTGTACAACAAGATATTAAAAATATATAAATATGAAAATGATTTTTTCTTGATGGATAAATATTTGACAACAGTTTAATTTTAGGGCCTGATTTTGTAAATTAAAACATTTCTAAACATTCAAAATTTGTATCGTAAATAATCGAATTTTTGTCTGTCCCTCTGTATATCTTTAAAAATAGAACAAATACGCAAGTTTGGTGATATGTATAAATATGTAAATGGTACTGGAAAGTAGGAAGTACTTTTTTGTTTTTAATGTTGATGGTACTGTTTATTTTGCTCTTGAGCAGTACAATCATAAACTGGAGTCGATATATATAATTGTTTCTCAGGGAAGGCACTCTAGCGGGTAAAATTTATCCCATCTCCTATAATTTTCGAGAAAAAGAGCAGTCGTTTTTTTAGATTTCCAATATGACTTTTTTTTAAATCGGCTTATAATATAAAAAAAACTAAATGTTAAAATTTCTGAACATTGAAAATTATTTAGACGCTACAAGGAGTCTTCTTCAAGAAAAAAAAACTGACCGCATCTCGTACCATTTTCGAGAAAAGGACTAAAGTCCTTTCTCTATTATTATTTGTTCACGCGTGCTTAAAACCCCTTATTTCTAAGTATTTGTTTTCCACAACTATATTTAAATGTAAACTATGACGTAAATAAGCTATTTAATTATTTGCTGGCTCATAACTTTAAAATATTGGTAATAATTCAATTTTTAATTAAAAAAAACAGATTTTTAGCTGTTTGACAGGGTCGTGTTAAACTGTTAATAGAGCTCTGCTAAACTTGATGGTCTGTGTCTAGGACTTTAAATTTTAAATTCTAACTTCATACACATCAATATGTAGTGAACTTTATGTATATGGGGTAATAAAATTATTAGTGTCCGACCGTACGCACTTTTTTCAGAGAGAACCCGAACTTTGGTAGAATTTTTAAAACCGAAGCCGAGCCCGAAACCGTACTTTTTTGCTGAAGAGAAAAATTTTGCTTAACCTTTTCTAACTATGACTTATTTATTTAATAAATACAAAATGAACAAGTTCATAGTACGTTGAACTTTTCGATAATATTTTATGGGGCTGCAATTTCGTGTATCTTTGATTATATATATTGATATATTTTCGGTGAAAATTTTACCGAACGCCGAACATCAAGCGAACATAGCTTTTCGCCGAACTCCGACATCGAACCCGAAGGTTCGGTCGGACACTAAAAATTATATTGTGGAAAAATATTTTTACCAAGGCGAATTGATACCAGGTGGTCCTATTAGTAAAAATGAGCATCAGCTGACTTTACCAAAGTGTCAAACTCTATGTAAAAAAAACTAAACAACAACTTTTTATGTATGCATTTAACATGACAGATTGGTAAAGTCCAGTTGTTGTTGCACTAATAAGGCCACTTGGTATTAATACGCTTTGATTTTTACAGACACTCTTAGGCTCAAACTCACAGTATTTAGTTATCAAGTGCCGATAGATTAACCATTGATATATGTATGAAATGTCATGAGTTAAACTGAACTTTAAGCATGCGAAGCCACAGGTCCATCTAGTCATAAATAGTTTATTTAGTTCTAATCAATTTGGGTGCACCGAAAATGGCCAGTTCGATTTCTGCCAAAATCCTGAATGCTACTACATACAGATAAGTCAGGCAGTTTGTGTTTCCTTAAACAAATTTAACTTAAGGAATAAATAAAAAAAAGTTATTTAGCTGCAACGAAAAGTAAAATAATGAAAACCTTTTTAAACTACTTATTTAAAATTATGTTAAAAAAAACTCGCACATAAAAAGCTCATAATCCTTTTCATAAACATTGTGTTTATTGTATAACAAACGATTAAATAGCAAAAGGAAAAAAACTAGTAACTTATAACTTTTTCAATCTGCCCAGATTACAGGTGGAAAACTACCTGCAGCGAAAATGTAACTTATAATGTTCTTGTTCCTTCTATGTGCATTCATTTTTTAAATATTATAGAGGAAAATATCTGTAAAACCCTCAAGTTGAAACATTGCGTGCAACTCGTGCAGCATTAGTGTAAAAAACAAAAAGTAAAACCAGGTAGTCTTTAAGACGCTTACACCCATGTTGCTTGTCGTTCAAATATTTACATTGACTTTGACGTATTTGCAGATTTTGTTGTACTCATTCCAAAATACTCCACTTTAACTTCAAGTAGCTGAAGTGTAACGAATTTTTGTTGTATATCTCCCTCCGTCTCTGATTGCTGGCGTTTCTGCTCAAATTAGAAATATGATAAAGGAAAACATGCAAAAAGGTGCATTAAACTATTAAGTTCTTTCTTTCAAACAACAAACAAGTCACTTACAGTTTTTAAATATTTACGAATGAAACTTAAAAAAATACATAGTATGTATTACAGACATATAAAACATTAATTTCCATCTGTACCCAGCAAAAAAAGACATGAAAAAAACGAGTTAAAGCATGGGTTCTTATGATATTGCATGCGTTGAAATTCGGGTAAAAACGCATGATTTTAACATTAGCGTGTCATTGGAGGTCATGCGTTAACATTTAAATATACTGCTCGTCATTCAAATGAGTGCGTATGACCGATGAAATCGATGATGTTAACTTGCTTTTGCATACATGCGAACTATTAATAAAAACTATAAATCTAAAAAAAAATTAACACGGCTGGGAAACGAACCCGGGCTCTCCGAACGTATTCCAGTTATATTTTAATGAGATAAAAGTTGTTTTAAAGTACTTAACCCTGGAAAATATATCAATATTATGACTTAACTCCTTCTTGCACGCCTTTTTTGCTAGATAGCTTATGCAATATTTTATACATGATTGTCTAGCAATGTCGCATGCGTTTTTTATGAGTTCCAAAACTGCAGCTTTATTAAGATTTACCATGGGGCTTAAGAATGCATTCAAAGAAACAAGTTCTTCAGAAATCATGAGAACACTATTAGCCTTATTCTATAACTCAAACGTCGGCTCTGTTAACGTTAGTAACATGAAAGTTTAATATATCCCAAGGTACATTTATTTACCAGGTACTCTTGATTCCACAGCTGTTTACTCATTTCTTTATTTGTGGCTGTCAATTTTGTATTAAAATATACAAGCTATGTTGTGTATGTGTTTTAATAATTTGACATTTTCAAGGAACTGCCTGGTAAATAAATCTATCATGAATATTTCCTATTCCATAAAAATTTTATTTTGAAACAATTGTCATTTAACAGAAAAAATATATGTTTTTGAGAAAATAATGTTAAATTGAACAAAAATCATATACATACGAAAAAACTTAACTTCAACGATAAGTATTTTGTAGGTGACAAGGAAAAATATGTATGAGTCATTTTATGTTTGGAATACTTAAACAAATATTAAAACATATTCTTATAATTTTTTTGCAACTTTCTTTGTCAAAAGAACCAAATTATTGGTCAACAAGTGCGAACTATGCTGCCATCAAAGCTTTTAAAGAAGATTTCTGCGGTTTTTAAATCGAAATTGCTATACAAATTTTTAGAACTACATATTTAATATGAATAGCCACACAATATTGATTCGACATACTATTTTATATGCCCAATTGTAGAAAAAAATTTATTGAAAAATAATCAAATTAAAACTTCTATAAACTACATAAATTTAAAAATATATACTTTCTTCCATATTCCATCAGTTTTACAATTCTTTTGATTTCTTTTAAACACAATCCAAAAGAAAAAGATAATAATTAAAATTTTTTATTTTAGAATGGCTCGAAAATAAGAATATAAAATTAAATTAAATATATTGCCAGAATAAAAAATTTAAAAGCTTAAGAACAAATGTTTTTTGAAAAACTACTAACAATTGAAAAAATATGTATCTGGTAATTTTTATTTGATTTTCTAACTCACAAACCAATTACTTTCAGTACATAAAATGTTACATATTTGTCACAAGCGCTACAGAATACCAAAATTTTATGTTAACGTTTTCGTTCTGTGAAATAACATAACGAACGAAAAAATTACAGAATAAGGCTATATGTCGTCTTGCGCGCGTTCATTTATTTTTTGCTGGGTAGTACCGAATAGTTGCTGGAAAACTAGAGCTTAAAAAAATTGTCAGTAGGAATTTATTAGCATTTTTAACACGTTCATTTTGAAATTAGAGGTCGTCTTCTATATTGCAAATGGTTGAAATCGAACCTTTTGTGTGAAAAATCATATAAGCCGGAAATATTTAAAAGTAGAGCCTCATCAGCAACCTGGCCCGCGATATTGAGCAAATAATACGTAGGAATTCTAAACGAAAACTGCTCGATTTTCGTCTAATAACCAATTTTTATAATATTTATTTAGTAAGTTAATAACTAAATAAATGCACAAATAAAATAGATTATCAGTGAGGCTCTATGCTCCACAGGGAGTTAAGCGGACGTAAGAAGAAGAATTAATTGAGCGCAAATCAGCTAAGTTTTGTTTAAATTTTAAACGTTTTAAACTTTAAAACGACCATTCTAACATCGTGGGACGGGCTGAAGTGTTGATTTATTAAAAATTCCCAGGAAATCTATTATTTTCATATAACTCTTAATCGTCTTCGCAGATTTAGTTATAAACGTTGTATCTTTCATCATCTTCCATTCAAATCAAAATATTTGACGAAATAAGCATAACCACACTTTTGCTTAGGGTTAGCGTAATTTCACTTTGTTGTTATATTACAAAATAAAATGAATTATGCTGCAAAAAGATATTTTGTAGTCGGCTAGTGATTTCCCGACAGGGATGATATTTGTCACATTTCAACAGCTGCACTATTAGGCATAAACATTATCATGTAAATTGCGGTATAGGTATACTACATATAATAAAAAGCTTAACCTCAATCCACGTTCAAGCTTAAACTTTTGGAAGGGGAATTTTTAAGTGAAATATACCATTTTCTAAAATTTCTTTTATAAACTCAGTAGAAAAGAGGTATACTCTACTCGTTTGGAGAGATCCGCGCTTGACTCTATGTACAGCCCAATATATATTGCGTTTTTTATTTTAATTATTACAATATTTGGCAAAAAGCATATTTGTTATTCACTGATCACAAACATTCATCAAATGCGACTAGATGGCGCTGACAGACACGTTCATTAAAAAAGTGAGATAGCTGTCTTTTCTTTTGTAAAACACATTTAGCATATTTTTTAAATCAGTTTCTTCTAAATATACACATATTATAGTTTTTCGTGAAGAGAATTTACAAAAAAAGAAAACAAAAATTTAATACATTTGAAGTATGAACAATAAAAAATCAATGTTTATTTTTGCTGCCTACGTATAAGTTCAACCAATTAATTGTTTAAAAATTAAATACCCCCGGTTAAGGAAAACCATTAATTTTTATTCCCATTTCCATAAAGAAAATTAAAGCAAATAAATAAAATTTGTGAGTGTAAGCGAACAATTTGTTTCCGTCTGTCTGCACACTGTGTAGCCGTGTATAAGTTCCCAAGCAAAAAGTAGAAATAATAAAATGAAAAGAAAAACAAAATTCTGAAAATTCACATTTGGCAGACGACCTCGTTCGTATGTTGTATACTCGTATCACTTTAAAATAATTTATTATTTATAAAAACTAGAGATGTGCGCGTGAGTGGGTTTTCGCTCACGATCACGCACGATCATGAAAAAAATATTTTTTTTCACGCACGCTCACGCACAGCAAATTTTAAGACTCTCACGATCACGCACGCTCACGATCAAATTTGATATATCCCACAAAAACACAAATCGAACATAAAAGTTTTAATAATTTTTTAGTGTTCATATGAAAACGAGTTATTGAAATAATATCCATGGATTCTCATTGTGAGTGTACATTTTGGGTTTTTAATTTTCTTTTTTTAAACTTTACCAATTTAATTAATAATCATTCAATGGATCCTAATATAAAATAACATTTTTCGTTTTTTTTAATTTTTGTGGATTGCGCGTTACATTTGCTTTCACGCTTGTTCTGGGAATGACTTTTTGAAAGCAAATCAGAAATTTCTGAACGGATAATGCTCTAGATATCGTTTCTGCCCTTCCGCTGCTGTTAACTTTTTTATCAGCCTAAAATTTATAGATAATTATATTTAAGAATTTTGTTAACGTAATGCTCAATATATATTCGTAAGAAAAGAATTTAATATTTTTAAAACCCACTGTATTTTGAATTTAAAACAATTCAGATGTATAATCTTCGATAAGCTTTAACATAAACTCCTTATTTACACACTAAAAAATTTCAATTAAATTAAAAAACTGCAATACTTTATTATTGATTGATGAAACTTTTTGCAAAGTTGGCAAAACTTTTAAATATTTAGAAGTGCAACCCTACGCTGTTATTTTATTAATTACACTTAATATTGAAGCATGCTAAAAACGAGTAACGCTCAATACACATAGCTGCGAACTCAAATATTTGATGCAAAACACCATACAATTACGATACATCAGTTTGTATGAAGAGAGTATAAACAGTATTTTCGTTCTTTATATTTGACACATAATCGTCAGTGTTACATTAAAAAAGCTTATGTACCTTTATTTATATATTATGAAATACTTTCAATATTTTCAAAGCCATTAACCCATTATGATTGAAATGGAATTTTAAGCATTTTTCGCCTGGCTTTTTACGTAAAGACACCGGTATCTTAAAGACTGGACACTATAGCGTTACTCAATATTTTATTTTATATGGAACTTTCCAAGCTTTCATTTGGTGTATATTTTTAAGCTGTCATTTATTAAATATGAAAGCTATGTAACTTCTAATATTAGTTTATGTACCAGATTTGCAAAATATTTCGTAAAAATTCGTATTACACAGAATATTTAGTAAGTGACGCCATGGTGTGAAATATCATAGAAGACAAAATTTTTGTGTCCGCTGTTTCAGTAAATAAGCGATATATCGTATTACAAACATATTTTTCCTGATGTCAGACATGCCGGCATAAAAGGTTCACAGGTTTCTTTTGCTGTCGAAGTAGGGCAGAAAGTCTGCACAAGATGCCGAATTCGTATTCGAAGACGGTCCATATGCGTGGTTAACAAGAAAACGAACCTCTTTCTCTGATAAAATTCTAAAAACTTTGCCGAAACTCTGACGAATCTTTTAAGGAATTTTCGACATGTCGCCGAAAACTCGGATCTAAAATTAGAAACTTATCAGAAATGTCGTATAAAATTCGCAAATTAAATCAAAATATTGTAGGAGTAAAGAGGAAATGTTCTCAGCAAGCTACGAAATGTAATTTCGTGAGTGCGTGAAAATTACATTTTTAAATCACGCTCACGCACGATTGCGTGATTACGCGTGAATCACGCCTGACACGAAAAATTCACGACATTTGCACATCTCTAATAAAAACCACAATTGTTGATGTTTGTTTGGATTCTTGTGCTATAAAAAAATGTATGCATAGGGATTGAACATTCTGTGAATATAGAAGCTATGGAGATTGTATGTATCTGCTACAAAAAAAGAAGAATAGATTTTGAAAAAGTTTTAAACTGTATATTGATATAGAAATGCATAAAAGGAACATTTCTATATAACTTTCTTCTTTCTTTACGATATCTTTGCATCGGAATTATTTTTATTATATTGTAAAATTTATTTACTTAAAAAGTTTGAAGTTTTGTAACATTAGCTTACAATTTTAAAATTTCATGCGATAACCTTATAAAAGAAGTGATTTCTACAATTTCGAAATTGCTAGCAAAAAATAAACCATTTTAATAAAATTTTCGTGTTTTTTCGTTGGTTAATTTTTGCTTACAGGCAGGTCTTTAAATATATGTATGTATGTCTATGGTGTGAAATTCTTTATTTCTCATTGTTATTTTATATGTTTTAAAGTTTAATTTTCCATCTCTGATTGAAAAACGTGAGAAATACATTTGTGCGAAAATGTGTCTGCTACAACTGCAATATTAGTACAAATAGTCTCCATGAAATTTTTATCACTAAAATAAAGTCAATTTGAGATGAACCATAAAAAGGCGTAGTGTATTTTTCTGGTTTTGGTTTTGAAATATTTCATTTTATGGCGAGAATTATGATAAATTTCATGTTTGGTTTTCTAAAGCTCTGATTAAGAGATGGATCATAATGTTTGCGTATGGCAGTGAATCATTTTTGTTCGTCTTAGCCTGGGATTCAAATAATGATGATTGTAATAAAATGATTTTATTTACAATAAATATATTATATATAAATATAATATTGTGGTTAATACTGCCACAGTTCCTATAAAATTAAATTTATTTAATCATGATTTCATGATTATTTTCCTTTTCATCTTATTTGAAAATAGTTCTAAAATCGCAGTAAATTTGAGTTGTAAAAAATATGGTTTGAGCAAAAATTTTTACAAGTCAACAGTACGTGAGAAATTTAAAATTATTCGGCTGCAATAATCTTTGGAACTGATTTCAGCATAATAGTTTGTATTTTGTGAAATTATTTTTTAATTTTCATGTAGAACCGCACGTGTTCATCATATATTCCGTAGTAAATTTTTGTTGGGAAAAAAACCGCAGATGCAGTTTTAAGCAAATAGAAAAAGGTTTGCTAATTTATGGTTTTTTTTTATTGGATTTTATTTATTTTCGTTTAGATATTATAAGAAAGCAGATAGATGCTAATTGTCGATTTTTAGAATGTTAATGCAAATTCTATACCTACTACGCAGAAAAAAAATTAATTTTTCACTTCAAACACCAAATTGCCTGAATCAAATGTAATTTTGTTCAATTTAGGTACCGAGGTCGATAAGGTCTGTGCATCAGCCCATATGTTCGGTAATTTTGCTGTCAAATTGTAGTATATTTTACCAATCCACTCACATTTTAATATTCGCTTCGAGTTTTTCTCATACATTTTTTGACACCACAATTTCCAAAAAAAGTTGCTTTGTTGTAACAATTCGCCGATAAGTATACCTTATATACCTACCTTGTTAGGTACCTACAAAGAAATTTGTAAACTCAAATGGAAAATTTTTCAATAATTTGTTTGAAAAAAATTCCGATTTTTCATTTAAAAAATTTTTTTAATAAAAAAATGTTTTACAGGAATCTAAAAAACAAAACTAACAATTTCATAATTTTATCAGGTTGCCAACTTTGGCGATAGCAAAAATTAAATTAAATAATCAGCCATGTCACATAATACTATTCCGATCAGAAGTGGTTTCAATTCTGTAAGTTGCTTCTTCAGAAAACGAAAAAAAAATTTTCTTCGTAATCAAACCACTTTCAAATTTCAAAGTGGAATTGAAAAACACTTTTCTACAGTCTTCATTTGCAGTAAATATTAAAAAACGTGCATACTTTTAGGAGCGTCAAGTAAATATTTGGTTATGAGCTTTCCATGTTAATAAAAAGCTTAATGTGAGCTTTGCATATAAAAACAAGAGTAAACAAACGCCTCAAGGTATAAAAACTTTATCATTTTAAAAACGAAATACAAAACAAACGGAATATAAAGCACCAAAAATTTACTTTTTCGGAATGAGAACTACGGAATCAAAACCAATCCGAACGGAATCTGTGACACGGCTGAATAAGTCAAACCAAATTATTTATCAAACATAATAGAGACAATAAAGAATATTTTAAATCAGTTTGAAAAACATGTTTGTATAAAAAAACCTATCATAATTTTTTCTTTGGACACCTATATGATGAAATAAATATATGTTAATCTTCTAACCTGACCAGAAGGTTTTTGTCAAAAGCGGGATAAGAACGGTTGAAAAGCGGGACTCTGAAGAAAATATGACTAAAAAGCGGGATTTTATAAAATATCTTATGAAAAGCGGGATGTTGTAAATACACAGTTCCATATCGTTAGCGAAATAACGTAACTAAAAAAAAATTTAAAGTCCTGTCTAAATAATTTTTCAATATTCCAAACAACTTTTCCAATTTTTCTTTCCATAAAAACCTTTCTCAGACTATTACACACATTTAACAAAAAGAACGAAATCGGTCAAGCCGTTCTCAAGTTATGCGCTTAGCAACGGACACCATTTCATTTTTATTTATATATAAGATTACATCGAAGCGCTTGTCCCTACAAATTTTTAAACTGTTATCACAAAAATCAATCGCATTAAAAATGAAAATGAAGAGACTTTTTACTTCAGTCTCTTAAAGAATTTTATTTAGTTATTTTTCTCTCCTGTTAAATTAAAAACAGTGTAGCTATGTAATTTTGCACTTCAGCTAACGATATGTGCTTAGAAAATTCATTGACTTACAGAGGCCTTAAAATTTCAAAAACTGCATTTTTAGATGTTTTTCAATAATTTTTAATTTTTATGAAACAAAAATTGTATAAATTGCTTTAAACCTAGAGATAATTTTGTCTTTAACACATGAAACATGAAGTCGTTAGGACCCGACAAAAATAAAAAAGTTGTAAGTCAATGAGTGAAAAAATTCGAAGTCATCTTTTATAAAATTCAGTTTATAGTGAAACGAATATTTTTAATCAAAAGCAGTTCTATTTTTTTTTCGCTTAATGCCTTGTAACTTTGTTCTATTTTGTTGGCTCTTAAGCATTTTATGTATTATGTGCTCTTCACCAAATTAGTTTCAACTTTGGATTTTGAAGGCTATTTCTGGATTTTCGTTTCGTTTTAATAGAACAAATTTCAATTGAAGGTATCAATGTTAGCCGAACTCTATGGTTTTTAAGTCGTTCAATTTAATTTTTGCAATAATCAATAATCACGAAACAGCTGTCAGTTCAACCCTCCGTACATCCAAATTTTTCTTTGAATGTTCAATATTCACATGCTTCAGAATTTCTTTCTTAAATAAAAAAATAACTTGATCGAATGATTAAATTAAAAATGAACTTAAGCCAAACTAATTAAATAACTTTGGATAGTCAATAATTTTCAATACTACGTGCTTTACTTGACTTCACCATCCTCAATCTATGAAACGTATAACAAAAGTTCTGACCATCAGATCGTGGTTAATCTTGAAATATCATGGGGTTCAGTTCGACCCTTATACAGTCAAGAATTTGTTCTTGACTTTTCAATTATTAAATGCATTTAAAATTCCTTTCTCAACAAAAATAATTTAATTGGAAAATTAAATTGAACAAACTTAAGCCTAAATAATTAAGTATCTTTGGACTAGAAATTTTTCCAGTATTGAGTTTTGAGGCAATGTCTAAAAACATACTTTTTTTAAATTTTAAGTTCCTTTAACTCAATGACTCAATAACTAATTCGATCAGCACAAGAAAGATCTATTTTGCTCAGTTGAAACATTTTCGATATTTTTTTTGAATAATTAAAAAAAAAAACAGAACTATAAATTTTAAAAGTCGAAAAAGCGGGATAAAACGGGATAACAATTTTAGGCGGGATCGATCTCTTAAAAGCGGGATAGTCCCGCCAAAAGCGGAATGTCTGGTCAGATTACCCCAAGCGTATTAATACCAAGTGGCCTTATCATTACAACAACATATGTACATACAAATTTGTTGTAGGATTATTTTTATTTGTACGTTGACAGTTCGGGTAAAAGTTTTATTCTATTTTATATGGAGTTTGAGGGATGGCGTAAGTCAGCTGACGATCAGCTGCGCTAATAAGGCTACCTGGTAGTGAATTTGCCTTGACTTGGCCTAGAACTGATATGGTGAAAATTTGAACTAAATCGGACAACCAACCATATGCAGTGACCATCGATGCCAAATTTAAATTTTTGCAAAATTTACTGATTTACCAACAGTTGAATTCGCTATATGCGCAGATCTGCTGAAAATCGGCCGAGGAGCAGTTATGCTAAATTATATAAAATGTTTTTTTGTTGACAAAATTAACGTTTTGGTGTCATCGACCCAAAATTAATCATATTTTTTATTATTTCAAAAATATTTTTCCAAAAGCTTTAAGAATGTTTGCCATTTTGTAAAACTAATTAATAACGGAAAACATTAAGTCCTCACGTTTCCGATCAAAAATTACCCATAAAAACTTTATTTGCAGCTTGAAATTTTCGAAAATTTTTTATTGGTTTATTTTGATTCCTCAGTGCAAAAGGGTTAATTTTTCGTTCATAAACTATTAAAAAAAATTTTTTGTTTGGTGAACATTTTCAAATGGGTGAATTTAGCAAAAATTGAACTTTGATCTCTATGAGGCACGGCTTCAGTTCCAGGCTTTTAGGAAAATCCAAAGTTAATTTTTTAATGCCGTTTTTATGTTCATGTGTGTATATTAGTATCCATTTTTACTCTGGCAAGAACTGTTTGAAATATGGAAAAAATCTGAATTGGTATAGAAATATTTTAGAAACCACATGCACAGCAATTATCAAATATTTATCATGATGTCAGAGGACATCATTTTATACCTGTCAATTTAATCTGAACACTGAACACATAAGGCACCCGCAGTTTCTTCCAAAAGACTGCAAATGAGACACGCTAACAACACCACATCCTACTAACTGAAATAGTCGAGTGTTATATGGACATTAGTGCTTAAGACTAAAATACCATTATGTATTAGAATTGATTACAATGACAGCAAATTCACTAAACAATCTGTTAAATACACTCCATCAGCACCCATATTCATCCTTTGGGTTGAAAAATTTGACATAATTTTGAATTTGACAATAATTGATACTAAAAATAATAAAACAAGTGACAAATTAAAAACACATTTAGCAGAAACATAAAGCACCACCATATTCATATCGTTTTTGTATATGGAAACAGTTCACATCAATTAATTCGTCCATCCTTCATTCGTTCATTAGACTGTCATTAGCCCACCGGAGTTGTTCTCCCTCTGATAAATACATATTCCTTTTCTAGAATTAACTATTGGAAAGGTCATCAGTTCAACCGAAGGAATACTTAAATTCAAAAGTTAAACAAAAAACTTTATAAAGTGTTTAAAGAGAAGGAAAAGTGCGACCTTATATAGAATACTGGTAACAAATAACACAAAAATATTGATTAGGTTTTGATGACTACCATGTTGATGAGAAAAAGCAAAAAACCCATCAAAACTTCCCATCAATGGGACAAAAGGACAGACGTAAGGACAATAACACTTTGAGTATATTTCTAATTGTTTGAGTAAAATTTAAATTCTTAGCACATGCTGTTTCCTCCATTGAAGGTGTCATTTGCACCTCTGGCACCATTTGTTGTTCCACTCTTTTACTCATATCCTTCTCGAGGCCAGCAACACAACAATATAAGAGTTTTGCGCGTGTTGAATATGTTTACGGATCATTAATTGTTAAATGATTTTGTATTTTTGTAAAAAAATTTCTTTTCTAAACGTTTCAAATTTGTATAAAAAGTAACGCAAATACGTTTCAAGAAAATAATTTTGAGTAAGAATTGCTAAACAACTACATGGGTTTTACATGCTTCAGGAAAACAGTTGTAAAAAACTAATTTTTTGAAGTATGAGATTGAAACTCTTTTCTGTAATACTTAACTATATTTAGAACTAACTGTGAAATAAATTTATGTGAATTCTTTTTTATAAGTATTTTTATTGGTTTGAAGAATACTTATTTTTCACTTAAGCTCTAAACAATTGTTAACTTTGATGGAATATTAAAAAAAACATATGATCTATGGGTTTTTTTCTGTTTTCGTAAATTTGTACTGTTTTCTGATAACTTGAAGAAAAAAACAAAATTTTACAACTTAAAAAAAAAATAAGTTTAAAATATGGCTATTTTCATGATTTTTGCTAAAATTTCCATAGATTTCAGGAGTTTAAAAGAAAATAAAGTAGAAATCCTGTGAAATACGAGTTCAAACTAATACTGATTAATAAAAAACAAAAAAAAACAAAAATATCTATAAAAAAAAATTTGCGGTTGTCTGTATTTTACGCTATAAGATGGCGCTAAAATCATAAGTGACGTTGGTTTTTTATTGTTTCAAGAAAATAGTATCCACATTTTTTTTCTGTAATAGCTAACTATATTTAGAATTTATGTGAGTTCTTTTCCTATAAGTATTTTTTATTGGTTTGAAAAATGCTTATTATTCTTTTAAGCTATAAAAAATTGTTAACTTTGATGGAATATTAAAAAGGAAAGAGAAATACGGTCTATGGGTTTTTTCTGTTTTCGTAAATATGTACTGTTTTGTAATGACCACGCCGAAACAAACAAAAAAAATTTTACCACAACTTAAAAAAAGGCTACTGTCGTGATTTTTGCTCAAATTTCCACAGCTTCAATTAGTTTAAAAAGACAATAAACTAGAAATATAGTAAAATATAAATCAAAATAGATACTGTTGAATTATAAACAACATAAGATAAAATAAAAAATATATATTAAAATTGTGTTTGTCTCTTTTTGGCGCTACAAGAGGGCGCCAAGTTCACAAAAATGCATATTATTCAACCTGAAATTATTTTACCTGAAACATACTATTTTGCAAAATTTTTTAGAAACTCAATAGAAATTGGGTATATTTTACACGTTTTGTGGGCGGGGGTGGGGAATATCGCCCTTGTATCCGCGCCCATTGATAAATAAGTTTAAATTTAATTTGCTACAAATGTTTTTTTAATATATAAGAAATAGGATACCAAATTTAATGAGAATCGGATATTTTTTGTAGGAGTTATAGCATTTTTACGATAAAGGATGTATGGCAGGACCTAGAGTCTTTGATTCAATTACAATAAAAAATTACCACACATCTTATTAGCATGGGATGCAAAACATCTACGAATTTTGACGACTTTGTGTGCAGTTATGTAGCCAATATTGGAAATTTAGTTTTGGGCATATATGGGTGGTGGGCGTGTCCTTTGTCCAGTTTTTCCAACAAATTGAATTTTTCTTAATTTCTATTTTTGTCCCATCGTTACATGGGATTAAAGCAGTGTGTGTAGTAAATACAAAGCGGCAGCATGTGTAGGTTTCAATGAAACCTATGAGGAAAAAACACAGAAAAAAAATATTACTTATCCATTACACTTAAATTTTTATACATTTTTATTGAAAGTTGGAGTTTCCGAAATAGTCGCGTGTACTATATCGGAGAAACTTTCTGATGCTCCTCAAGAACGTAGGCTTATATGTTTAACTTGCCAACGGTTTCTTTCAATCAAGTCATATTATTATCAAAATAAATTTCTTCTTAAAAACTAGTGCTTACAATATTTTAAAACAGTGATAACTTCTTTCTTCCATATAAATATTACTTCTGGAAACATGACATTCCTGTCGCAACCATACCAAAAACATGAGCTGTCCCTGCGTGTGGATATGTACCGTTAAATGGCTTGATAGACTTTGTAAAAAGTAGTGCGTGATTTTCAGGAGGCGCAATTTGCTTGACTTTGTTAGAATGTTATTTCTTAAAACTTTGTTTCCTCTAATAATAACTCTGTCGCTACCCTAAAAAAATTCAAAAAATTAGTAAAGAAATATTATTTCAGTGTAAAGGTCTCGATTGAATTATAATTTTTTTTATAAAATAAATTAGATTTATGCAGGAAAATTCTTTCAGTATATCCCTTAAGGACTTTAATAAAAATAAAACGAAAAAATGTCAAATAGAAAGATGAACTAAAATTAAATGTAAATAAGTTGACAATTGTAAAAATTTTTTTTAAATTGACAACTTGTGTTTCACAGTAGTATGTTTCTTACAATTAAAGCGAACGACATGAAAATTTATGTACATAAACATATACTACACACACACACACACACACACACACACACACACACAGCCACACATACACACCCACACACACACATACAAATCAATAATAGAGATAATTGAAAATCACTCCTCGTACATTACAATAATAAAATCTTAATTAATCTTGATGTTATTAATTGCCAATAAAAACATATTTACAAGTTTAATGAATCCCACAAGCACAAACTTTTAATCGTCAAGAGAATTCAAAGATTGTCCGGAGTCCGGACTGAGATCACACATACTTTTTGAATTCAGTGGTAATGAAAAATATAAATTAATGAAAATTTTCATTTTAATTACACGGCCACACATAGTGGCCTCTACATTTCGCTGAATTCGAATCTCAGACCCGTTTGCTCCGTACACCCTTCAAATTTCGGGCACTAAACAAAATATTTTTGTAGTCCTTTCTAGTGGTTGTTCTCAATTTACACAAAATTTTGATTCGGACTTAGCTCATCGAAATATAGATGTATTATTTAAGTTATTATTCTGATTTGGATTCGATATTGTGCAATATTTTATTAGTTTATATATGATAAAGTATATGAATTTTAAGTCTTTCACTAACTTTACTGATCCCAGCCCTTAACATAAATCAACCAAGATATAAGCTTGATTTTTATCTGTAATAGACATTGATGAAAATGTCACTCAGTAAAGAAGGCAGAGTTTTGTTGTTTACATTGTGAATGTCTGTAATCCATTTTATAGGAAAATGTTTAAAATTTCCTCTACATAGTAGCTCATGCTCCGAAAGGACAATGATCTATAAAATGGAAAAGATTGGCATAGAAAGAATATAATAGTAGTCTTCTTTTTTCTTCTTTTAAAAAAATTTTCCATTTTATTTCATGATTTGTTTGTTTTATAAATTTTTTTTTCATTTAAATGCAAATAAAAAATGGATTTGAATTGAGTACTCGTACTCGTGCTTAACTCTATACATTTACCTTTCTATTAACAATTCTATTTCTATTTAAATATTTATTTATTTTTATGCTTCTATACAAGAGTGTGAAAAAGGGTAAGTCTTTAGTTAACTCTGCCTGCCTGCCTGCAAAGACTTATAATATCTGCTGACTGAGAATCTTATCTGATTTTAAATTTTTTACACATTGACATTGGAGACATTTTTAATGGAATTTTTCTCTTTCTAAATTAAAAAGGTTAATTATAGGCTGTTTAAAAACTCTTGTTGTCTGTCTGTGTGATGTAAATGTATGCCTGCAGCCGCAATTCCTCTTGAATGAATTAAAATTTATTCATAACAGATTTACTGTTGGTTTTCATGAAACTGAGTTTTTATTATTTCTAGTGCATTTATTTTGTATGTTTTAATTCCATTAAAATGCATTTAAAGGCGCACACAATTGCTCTGTTTACAAAACTCATGTTTTTGTGCAATATGTCTGATAACCAACCCACCAACCCATCATCCTTTTATTTAGTCTGTCTCAAATCCTCTGAACCCACCATATATATAGTCATAAATTTGTATAATTCTTTTGTTACAGGAAAAATGAGAAAAAGGAAAAAAGTAAATAAAAGTGAAGAGTTTTACGTTTTATTTTTCTACTGCAACTTTTTTTCATTTAAGTAAAATGACAAACACTTCAACAAGATGTGTTGTTTGTTGGAAGACTTCGTTTTTCGTTTCTCTTTTATAAAATCCTTTTCACTTCATGTGGACTTGCACTGCTTTTCATCAAGCAGCCAGCACAAAACTTTTTTCTTTCATTTTATATATTTCGTTATTGACTGGATCCTACACTTTTACATGGAACACTTTCCGGTAAAGTTCTGCATTGTTTATAACCTATTTTATGATTCTGTTTGCAAGTGATGTTGATTTCTGTCCTAAATGTCACTTAGTTGTTCCCAAATAAAAAAATATAAAAAGTAATATTGATATTTATGTATGAGAAAAATATTAATCATACCTATCAACAGTAAAGCTCAATCATGTCAAGCAATACAGACTAGTTTGTTTCATGACATTACATCAGATAGTCATGATGTTGATTACTGCCCTGAACAGGGATCGAACTCACGTTTTCAATCATAATTTGTTTTGCAGTAAATGCGCTAACTACTTCAGCCAACAGTACCCGGTAAGTTAACCATCAATTGGTACATTCAAATGGTATTATCTAACCAAGCTATTGTTTTACAACTCTTTATTGAAAATACATACATACATACATATGTATACGTATTATAATAATATATATTATTAGTCAATTGTCAGAAAGAAAAGAGATTTACTCATGTATTAAAATTAGGGATGTAACGATACGCCGTTTTGCCGATCCGATACCGATACCGATATTTAAAAATAAATATCGCCGATACCGATTCCGATACCGATACGAATATTGAAATTGAGTTCAAGTTTAGATTAACAAAACTCAAGTGTAATTTTTTTATTATGCAAAATTACATTATAAGGGAGAATATTTAAAATTGATAAAACATTGGAAGTAATTTTTAAGGAACTACATTTTCATTGCTTCCAAAAAATCTATATTAAAAATATGCAGATAATTAGTAGAAAAGCAAGAAAAATTTTTAATTCCTTTATAATTTTAAAAAATACTCGCCATGCTTTTTAAAAAATCGATTTTTTTAAAGGACATTTATCAACTAATATTTTTCTAAATAACTTAATAGCATAATTATTAAAAGACTGCTAAGTTTATATTTATTCACTTAAATTTACATGAGTTTAAATTCGCATAAAAAAATTGTGAAAATGGGTAATTTTTTATCCTTTTTCCTTGAGGAAAAATCATTATAGAATACCGAAAAACAAATTTGTCCTAGCATCCTTTCCACCGAATTAGTAATCGAAAAACAGAACTTCTTGCAATGGCAAGGATATGTAAAACTAATTAGAAATTATCCAAATTTGCAATACTTCCAGATCGCGAAGTCTACATTTTCATGACTTCTTTGGAGAATCTTTTTTTTTGCTGGAATAAGATTTATAAAACAACGACTTGAACTTGAATTCATGGTAAAATTAACAAAAATAAATAATTTTTTTTACAAAATAACAGCATAAAATATTATTAATTTTGAAAATTGATATTAATAAGATTTAAAAAATAACGAAGTGAATGTAATTCATGGTAAAATCGAACAAAAATAAATTATTTGTTAAAAAAAAACTTAAAAAAGTATCGTCGTATCGACAGTAAAATATCGCCGATACCGATGTATCGGAAAATCTGAAGTATCGCCGATATATCGGTATCGGTATCGGTATTCGTTACATCCCTAATTAAAATGTTACAAAACAATAAATACCCTGCGGGAAAATTTTTACCAATTGTCTTCAACGATCTTATTGTATGACTGGTGAAAATGTTAGTGCTACAATATTATTCCGAGTCGTGAGCGGTGAAAAGAGAACACAACAATTAACTAGAACAAATAGGTTAACAAAATGCTAGAGATGTGCAAATGTCGTGAATTTTTCATGAATCACGCGTGATTGTGATTAAATTAAAAAATAATCACGCAACAGTGCGTGAGCGTGATTTAAAAATTAAGTACCGTGCGTGATTTTAAAAATGTAATTTTCACGCACTCACGAAATTACATTTCGTAGCTTGCTGAAAAAAATTTCTTTTTAGGAACTAAATCGGCAAAAGATGTTTGCTGGGTATGCATATTAAACCCAGAAACCCAGTGAACATATTTGGTCGACATGTCTGACGTCAGGAAAAATATTTTTGTAAACTGAATGGCCGTTGAATATGAAGCTGAAGAAAACACAGCACACACAAAGTCAAAACGTTTGAAATGCGACATACCGCTTATTTACTGAAACAACGGATCAACATTTCTGAAATAAAAAATTCATTGCAAGTAAATATGTATATATTAAGGCTAATCATAAAGATATTTAAAATTTTTCGTGAATTACTAAAAATTTTCTTAGGTTACATAATAAAGTTTTACGTATGTAATTATATGAGTGATTCTCATTTACAATGCTTTTTTCCTGTCCGTTGAAAGTATGGTAAAATATTTCATACAATAATCGCAAACATTTTTAAATAAATTTGAATTTACATTAATTCAAAATATTGAACTAAAAAGCCGAAATAATAAGAAAATTTTCAGAAAATACTGTTTATACTCTCTTCGTACAAATTGGCGTATTCAAATTGCATGGTGTTGATATTCCATACATATTAAGAAATTATGAATTTTTCCAAAAACAAGGTTAAATTTATAACAATTTTAGAATATGTATTTGTATTTGCTTTTCTTATTTTATACACCAAATACTTGAAAAATAATAGGAATTATATATGCTTGTTTTTAAGAAATTGTTGTTGTTCGCTGCTATGGTTATTGAGCGTTACTCTTTTTAGTCAGTTTAATTGTTGAATTTGTTAAATAGTATTACATTGCAAAAGGTTTCATCAATCAATCATGGTATCTATCCAAAAAAATGTATTGAGTGTAATTTAAATTTTTTAGTGTATAAAAAAGAGGGTTATTTTTAAACACATCGAAGATTATTATCTGAATTGTTCTAAATTCAAATATAGTGTCTGTTCTAAAAAAAAACATCAAATTCGTAAATATAATTTATATAAAAATTTTAGGACGGTAAAAAAATGTTAACAGCTGCGGAGGGGCAGAAACGATATAGAGAGTATTATCCCTTAAGAAATTTCTGATTTGCTTTCAAAATTGTTTGATTGTACCGCACTGCGGGTTGTAATATTCTTGAAAAATTTTGCTATTTTTCGTATTTTGGTACGAATAATTAATTGAAATTGACATTGTCGGGTGACTTTATTAAAGTTGGTCTTATTGCAGAGAATATTTATACTATGTTCAGACTTGTGTTTTTTTAATCGTGCTTAAGCGAAATCCATATAATTTTAGACAAAACCGTTCACAGTACATTTGATATGATTAAGTTGTCTTTTTCACAGCTAATTTATTGTAAATAAAGTTAAAATAAAGCAAATTTTTTATTAAAATATTTTGGAATTTTTAAAAATTACGCTTTTTTGTCAATATATACACTCTAAAACATTACTTGAAATTTACGGTCATATGTTGTCCAAATTTGTGTTGAAAATTTCTCCTTGTCTAAAATTACATCGACTTTGTAGTTATTTTATTAAAAAAAACCTTTCAAATTAAACATATTTAGTCCAAGTGGGAAAAATGTAACATAAAGTATAATACGGCTATGGCTGAATGGTAGATACGTCAGACTATCAGTCAGGAGGTCGCGGTTCAGACATGCACGCAGCCAATCGCTTTTTTTAAGTAAAAACATTTTGTTGAAAATAATGCGTGTGTAATTTTAGGTCGATAATAATCTGTAAAGTGTTGCCGACTATTATCGACCTAATTTTCAACAAAAGTGTCTTAGAGTGTATATGTTTTGTCATTGCTACACAATAGTCATTATGTTCAGGCAATTCTACGTATTTAACGAAATTACTAAATTTTAAGTGATTATGTGTATTGAAAACCTCTCGTTTTTAAGGTCATTAGCACTTAATCACGATTGAGATGATTAACACTGTAAGTCTGAGATGAACACTACAGCCTGATTTTCGCTTATGTATAAATATTTGTACAGAATTATTTTAAAAGATACCAATTTTTACTTTTCTTTGTGAACCCAAGTCAAAGTTAAAAAATGGTTATAACTTTTGATTTCGTCCTACGGTCTTACATATTTTTTAGAGAGTAGATATATACTGCTTTAAAACCCTATATATACTCACTCCTTTTGGTGTTTTTGTTTTTTTTTTGTCTAAAATCATTGCCACAACAATCGTGTAAGAAACTGTAACGCTCAATACACCAAAATGTTAATAAATTGAAAAATATCATTTTATTTTAGGATCCATTGAATGAGGCGAAAACTATAACATGAATCCTACCTTCTCATATTTGTATTGATTAAATTGGTAAAAATAAAAAAACCCAAAAAGTACACTCAAAATGAGAATCGGCCATTATATTATTTCATTGTGCCAAAAATTAATTTTCACACAAAGATTTTCATATAAACAATTATTAAAACTTTAAACGTTCCATTTTGTGTTTTCTGTGATATAAAAAATAAGTACCGTGAAAGCTTAAGCTTCTGTCGTGCGTGATAAAAACAATTTTGATCGTGAGTGTGCGTGATCATGAGAATCTTGAAGTTTGCTGTGCGTGAGCGTGCGTGGAAGAAATTTTTTTTCGTGATCGTGCGTGACTCACGCGCAAATTTCTACAAAATACTCTCACTCTTCATGCAGATCTTTTCTAAATCAAAAATTTTTCTTTAAAGTACAGTATTTTGACTAGTATTAAAGAAACATATGATGGTAGCTTAAGGTAGCTTAAGTTTCTATCTAGAACCAATCCCTGAGTATCGAAATTATGTCAATTGCTCTTCTTCCATGCCAATGCCATGTAAAAATGACAGGTATCTCTGATAAAAACTTCTAGAACTCGAACCGGTTGCTTGTCCTTGAGAGACATTTACGTGACTTGTCTTGTGACAAGTTCTCTCCCTTTAGGGTATTTAAATTTCTTAAAATCCCATGCATTTTCGCCCTCGTTTCCTTGTGCCCATACCAGCACAAATGTATATATACAAAGGTCTTTTTATTGTGTACCAATTTTCAAATGATAACTATTTTTTAATTTACTAAAAAAAAAACTTAAGTGACTGTATACTGTACAACCCAAATGCGTACAACTATATCTAAGTATCCACAGATAGTAAGTTAACCTATCACACAAAATCGTTATTAAAGTTAACCTCTATGGGTTTTCTTTTGAGGTTCGACCAGAAACCATACAATGGTGCTACGGGAACTAGTAGCCCCATAGATGACCAGCCTTCTAGAAGGTTTAGGAGATGATGCTCGCTATTACGCATACTCTGTTCAAATGGCAATGTATATGCTGGCCGACTTCGTATTATCCTCAACATGATGGTCGATTTTACCACCGGTTATTGGTGGGGTCTCCTTCGAAAGTTCACGTGGTGGTTGTGGTTGCTACCAAGATCTCTGGGGCTCGACTACTGCTAGTGATTGGTTGGACTTCGAACAACCAAATAAGCCTCTTTGTGATATTGCTAAAGCGGCCTTCAGACTATTAGATTTAGTATTAATACTTGTCAAAAACTCAAATCTTAAGTAAAAATCAAACAGTGTGAAAACAAATTGTTATGATTTGTCAAATAATACGTAAAGAAATTTGACAGTATTATGGTATTCGTCATTTTTAGGAAATTTTCTAAACAATCACATTTTTCATTTTATCAGGGTTGTCTATTGCACAAACAAGCATAGGAATAACAAAAACAGTTGTGTATTTGCTTGTCGACATAAATAAAGAAAATGAAGAACGAAAAAATTAGCTTAATTGCAAATTATTTATGCTACGTTTTATTTGGAATGTGATAGTGTAGAAACAAAATGTAATGAGAAAATTTTCTGTAAGATATTTTGACAGTCAGCCCGATTTTGATTTGATTTTCGTCTTACAAAATCTAATAAAAATCTCAAAGCTTGTATTACAATGTGAAAGGGCCTTAAGCCCACAGTCGCTGCATGGGTGGTGATTTATAATCGGCTGCTGGGGAATGCCAGTATAGCTGTCCTCTGCCTTTATGGTCGACTTCTAGGTTTCTGTTTATTTTTTGGTTGAAGTACGCAGCATCTCGTTAGCTGCTGATATGGTAAGAGCTTAGATAGCTCAAACACTCCAGCAAGGTGATGCATGAAGTTGCAACCTGTGTTCAGAGCACCATCAGATTAGGTTGCAACGGAGGTACTGACGACGTTAATCTTGAACACAACGGTACATAAACCTAAACTTTACTTAATATTTAAAAATTTTATATTTTCCTTGTATTAGTTTTACAGTGTAGAATAATTTTAAACATAAATACTAAACTAAATTTCTTTATGAACATTTTAACTAGAAAATTTACTGGCTTTTAATGGAATAATAAAATTTGCTTTTTGCCATTTTTTATACACAATTTTATATGCTTACATACAAACATAATTACATTTATACAGACGTTATTTTTATTCATATCCTTGTTTCCTTTCAATTTTAAAGGAGTAGAAATTTCTCATTCTACTCATTCCTATTTTTTTTCATTTTCTTCATTTCTTTAATTATGCTGTGTAAAATTAAAAACAAAAAATTGTAAAGTGCCAACTTTGTTACCCGTCGGAACCTATTCAGGAAAATAATTTCTAGTAACAAGTTTTTTTCTTCTATTTTACTCTTCTGATTTTATTTCTACTGAACAGTGGAAAAGTTATATTGTTTTTTTTTCATTTTTGATGCAATATGAACATAACTGGCTTCTACTTAAGCTATGTTTACACGTAGTGCATTTGTCATATGCAATGTCATTTTACCTCTACATATGTAATTCCTATACATACATTTAGACCGATGCATGACATTGTTAAAGCGTTGATGACCTGTTGGTGAAAGTTCAAATAGATCAGTGAGGAAATATTCGAACAAATGGCCGCTAACTTCATACATGACAACAAGAGCAACACTGGCACCCATCAACATCCCCAGAAATGTCCCCATTACATTTTTCGTTTGTTTCTTTTTTACACGTGTTCTACAATAACAATTTGATGAATTTGTCGCTCAGAGAGTATTTACTACAAGAAGTTTTAATAGACATTGTAACAGAACTTTTCATCATTTAGCGAAATTACTAAATTTTAGCCAACAGAAATGCATCAAAATGCTTAAAACTTGTGACCAGGGCTGCCAGATAAATTTGCGGAAAAATCGTCAATTTGACGATAAAAAAGAAAAATATCGTCATTTCCACTTTAAAAATTGACAACAAAAAAATCGGGCACTATAAATTTAATTCATTAATTGAAAGTTTTGTCAAAAAACAATCAAACGAAAACATGACAATATCTGTTCGCAGCTCGCTATTCCGCAAATTTCGAATGAAGTTCGAAAAACTCTTAAAAATCTCGAAGAACTTCTTGTTTTCAATATTAACTCAAAATTTAAGGAGCGGGGAGTAAAACGGGCCTCAGATTCGGATTTGGCGCGTAGAAATACTTGTAAATAGGTGGGTCTGGTCAAATGTATGGCCCAATTTTTTATATATTTTGGTTAGCCTACTATCAATGGCTGTCAAACACAAGCTAAATGACACAGCTTGTTCAAATGTTGACAGGAGTCAACAGATAGATTCCTGTTGACGGTAGCAGTGTTGCCCTTTCAGTTAAAAAGGCGGAAAATTACAAAAGTTACGGTCCACAAGAAGTACATTTGCTGGTATACGAAGAGTAATGTTTTTTGTTGTAACGAAATTATATAAAATTTTAAATTGAACGTTGCAAGTAGGGTTTGGGATTTCCCGGACTATTGCATTTCCCGGGAAACGGGAATGAAAAAATCGTGTTCCCGGGAATTTCGGGAAAAGTTAATTTTCTAAATTAAATAGATTTATTAAATGAAAATTGGCGAAATTTCGATTGTTTCATTAATGTAAGCATCTTTTTAAATCAAAGTTAACCTAAAAGCAATTCTAAAATAAGTTTTTAAGAATTTTTAAGTAAAATTCAAGCAAATAGAGTTTATAGTTGTTACACAATAGCAGATTCTATAAAGGCTAATTGACGACTATATCGCAATTAATTAAACATTTTATTTTAAGGCTTCCAAATCATTTTATAAAGAACTTGCCGTAATGTTTCTTATGTTTCTTGAAAATTTTCCAGGACGATTCTTATCGTTAAGTACAAACAAGTTACAGTACCATACTCAGCTGAGCTGAGTTTTACATATCCTGAGTCACAGTCTGTCTAAATGTCTTGAAACATCTCATTTAGGGTTTCAATAATTGCGTCGACTTATGATAAATTTAACTAGTGTCAACTCAAGATTTTTACAGCTTCTATGAGTCCCGAAGTATTTAAATTACGTCTTTTAAGTAAAATTCTTATACAAAAAACTCGTAATGAAAAGTAACAATTGCAACACTAATTTTCAAATTTAAATGTATATATTATGATTATCAAAGGGTATCCTCAATCCCCACTCCCCTGGTCGGTGGTGATAGAGAAACTTCTCCATGTTCGTAGTGACATGAACTGACTGGATACGCCGGTTATGGTAACTGGAAAATTCGACTGGGTTCTCTCAGGCTTCACGAATGATGCCTTGTGTTCTACTCCACTCTTAGGAGAAAACTTGATTTTGGTATAATATCGTTAAATGGATACAATATCACTCCTATAAATGTCAGGTATGTATGTGATTTTCTTGGCAGAAGGCTGACTTGAATTACCTATGTAGAATTATTTATACATAAAGCCTCTAGAGTTTTGCTGGATATACCTGGATGAAGTATGAGCCCTAAAATTATCATGTGGATTTATGAAATTATCCGGTTATATTCTGTATTCCATCCGGAATTAAAATGTTCGGAACTATCAAGCATTTTTGCTGCAAATTATTATTTATAACAACAATGCTATGAAAGTTCCGAACACTTTTTTCCACATGGAACATAGAACATTCCTGAATATCAGACCGACTATCACGTACGTCGCGATTGGTGGCCGAGAGCTCGGATGATTGTAGAAGCTATTAAGCTACGCAAGATGTTGGCATATCTTCTTGCTACTGGTGTATTGGGGATATGTCCAGCCTTTGCCATTTAGCCCTTAATTAGTCCACCGCCTATTCAGATCTTCATAAGATCCTCTGCATCAGTGGCTGCTTACAGGATGGGTCTTGGAAACTCTGTTTATTGTATTGGCAACAAGAATTCATCGATGCTGAGTACAATATCTTAAAGAGAACTATAAGCTATGAGGAATGACAGCATAAACGATGAACTGAGGTTCGGCAAAATATGATGTCACCTTTTAGCTTAGGACGCTCAAGGCTACGTGTGAGGATGTTCGTTCACCTGTGGATTCCCGAAATATGCGGTGGTTTGCAGATAGATTCAAAACTCCGTGCTGCTGCATGAGTCCTTGGACCCAAAGTTAAAATATCTGTTTCCATGTGTAAGTGGCCTACGGTATTTCAGGCGGAAATTGGAAGAATTTCAACATGTACCGTCATTATTTTAACTAATAGTTCTAAGGGCCCACATAAAGCTATTTTTTCGAATAGCCCAGAAGCTCTGAAATCTCTCCTTTCATGGAAATTATCATCCGAGCTTGTGCTAGAGTGCTTTGACTAACTAGAAAACAAAATTTTGATTTACTGAATACCTAGTCATAGTGGACTCAGAGCATTTTTGTGCCGTCATTTGGTCAACGGATAACTTAGTAATAGAGGGAAAGGAAATTTCAATCGTTAAGCAAATTTTTATCAAAATTATAGCTTGTTTATAATGTAGCAATTTCTCGCATCTTTTCGCGAAGTCCGTAATTTTTTTAACGTTTTTGGCGAAGCCGCTTTTCGATATATGTACCAAGCCCAAGGCCGGCTTTGTAAAAATCTTTACTCAGTGAAGCCGGTTTTCGATATATTGAGAGAAAAACCCCTTACATACCTTAAGCATTGTTGACGTTATTTCCATTTTAAAAGGGAAATAAAGTCAATTATTTTATTTCAAAATTGTTATTGACTTTATTTCACTTTTAAAAACGCAGTAAGGTCAATTGACTTTATTTCCCGCCATGGTGGCAAATAATGTCAATTGACCTTACTTCAATTGACGTTATTACCTGTCACCTTCTATTAGACTGTCTTAAAAGTAACTGTAATCGATAAATATCGTGCATGACAAATGTCGAATTTTCCTTAAGTAGTCGTTGATATCAGGTTCCGTTGAAAAAGAGCTTCCAAAGAAGTTCTCTTTTTCACTCGTATTCATTGGATTTAAATTTAGGGTATATGCATCAGATATGACCCAATCATATTTCATATATAAATATGTAAATACATACAGTGCATATATGAAGTATCAGTGGTTCTCTGGATAAAGACGTATGTCTAAAAATCTTTTTTCTTTTAGTACAGTTAAAACCAAAGTTCTTTGAAATTATGGCAACGGTATGAAACTTTTCGAACGTCTCTTTTAAAACTTTCGTAAATATATGCCGAAACTTTGGGTGAAAATTTCGAGCAAAAATGGCGTAAGAATGAGATCCCAGCAAATATTTATATAACCGCTCATGCCGACTTAAGTGGCATTTACTAAGTAAAAAAGAACAAAAAATTTTAAAATGTGTTTAGATAAGAGCAACGTAATTCTCCAAATAATAATATAGAAATTATGTTATATTAATCAAAAAGTAAAACAAAATATTAAGAACTAAGACTTATTAACTTATAAATTTTAATCGCCTTGAAATTATAATCATCCAAAATTAGTTTTTCCATTTTTATCATTTTTAGCAAACAATGGTCCGAAATAACTTTATTATGTAATCTTTAGTATTAATCTAATTGGAAACAGTGTAGGCTGCATATAGTGTAATTTCTATATGCATAGATACGTAGCAATATTTTAGTTGTTGCTACTGCTACTGCAACAAACCCTGTCTGTCATAATGTCTTTGATAAAGCTCTCATAACTGATGGCGAAAACCGCCGCACATACAACATACAAACTAAAAATAAATCGAAAAAAGTAGAGTGAGTCTAAGAAGAACTTTTTTTATAACGAAAAATGAAGATAAAATAGAAAATATATACAAACTCTCATCTTTTCAAAATGAAAAGGAAATAAAGCAAAAGAAATGTAAATGGAGTTTTGTAAAACAAAATAAACATTTTACAAGTGTGAAGTACGTACTACGTATGTGAAAAACATGCACCCTCCAAAATAATCAGTACCTACTAGAGTACACAATAGACTAATGGCTGTTCGATTAATCGAAGAATTTTTTACTTTTTTCGTTATTTGATCTAATAATAAAAACAGTAAATTTCTACAAAAGAATAACTCTTACAATTACATTCCTTACAATTGTACTACGTGACAATTGTTCTGTACAACGAAAGACAAGTGCTAATATTTTGCTGTCGTATTGACGTCGACAAATAGTTATATAATAAGAAGGACTATTTTTTTTAACTTTTCCAATAAGTATAAATGTGTACGTAGATATGTAAGAATGTTTTTTTTTCTAATTTGATCAAATTGTTCGAGTTATACGAATATATTAATTGATTAGCCGAACAAAACCAAAAAGTTAAATATTTGGATAGTCTAATTCCTACTACTACATTTGTAAGATTCAACTGTTGGAACAAATTGTGTATATATTTCCTTTATCTCTCTTTCCTATTCAAAGTCGTTTAAACTACTTAGGCAGCGTTTCCGCCACAGGAGCCTACCAATACAGAAGCAAAAGCAAAAACTTTTTATATAATTTTGCAATTCCATTTTGCTTTAACTTTAGTCCTCAAACTATATGTCTGAAAATATTTGCACAGTTCCTTACAAGTGATTTGTATGTTTGATTATGATCCCACATTTACCCAATTGGCAAAGAAACGTCAGTTATAGTTAACATATCCTCAATATATAAAAATCTTGTTTGTTCAAGAATCTTATATCGAATCCTGTCCTATCATGTCCAAATGTCGCATGTAAAAGTCGGTTTTTTTTGGAGGGCGCAAGAGCCCGTCAACTTTGAACTTAAAATAAGCGCATTCCGAAAAGAGCAAGTTTTAAAATGTTTTTTGTTGAGTTTTCAATCATCTGTGAGAAAGTCGACATTTCAACAAGGAAGTGAATCTAAAAAACGAATTTTTCACATACATTAGTGGGATATAGTACAGGCGATAATATATCGCGGCCATATGGCGGCCATTTTCGCAATTTCCTATGCACTCGTGTATAGGCTGTTTTTATAACATAAACACACTTACACAAACACAGAATAAGTTAGTGTATGTTTGCCTGATTTACAAAAAAAGGTTCTGATAGAATATAAAAGTATAAATTTTAAAATATTTTTACAAGTATTTGGTCAAGTGGGTTGTATTGCTCACAACAATAATAAGAAACAGAAGGTTGTTGTTAATGAACAATAAGTGTTGTTGTGCCGTAATTTTGCTTATGTTCTTCTGCAGTATTTGTGTACCTACATTTTTGCAGAGATGAGTGATTGACGCGAACGTTTAGGAGTTATTCATATATTTTGTAACGCTATTTTCGGAATTTTTACACCCCCTCCCCTTCGTAACGCTTTTTACAAAAGAAATACACATTTAACCCACCATTGGACCGTTACGTTCTATGTGCATAGCCCCTTACGTTATTATTTCTTAAAAAAAGGTCTTCCCTAAACTTAATTTTCCTTTTTTTGTATTTTCCAAAAACACATAAAGCAATTTGCAACATCTCAAGCCAAATATGTTCTTAGTCAAGCTGCGTATACATATCTTTGAAAGAAGTAATAGTATTTAGTAAAGTAAAAATAAGTTCACGCGTCCACGTAACATTAATCACTAGTCGACGAAAGTTAACATAATCTAAAAAACAATCACGCGTTCATCTTGGTTTTAGGTTAAGATTGCCTTTCGTTGAATGTCAGTGGCGCCCATACATCCATTATCACTATGTTTGTGTGTGCTTCGCGGCTTAATAGCCTTGCAGACGAAGTAAGTAGTATGTAGTTAGAACTATACTAGTTGCTTTTTACTTCAGACTAGTTGCCAATCTGTCCGTTTTTCATATATAGAATTCGATTTTAACGTTAGGTTGTTATATGAGCCCAACTAGTTCATTTGTATACATTTACGTCCCAGTTGGAGTCCTAGTTGTTGTAAGCTAGTGCTCTTACTAGTTAGTTTATTTAGATTTTGTAACTCTTAAAAAATCGTTGGCTCTACCGGGGTACGAACACACATTCCTCATATTTCAAGGCAAGTACTCTACCCACTGAGCCACTTTCTACTTATTTTTTTAAGAGCTAAAAATATGTTTTATATACAAGTCGTATACCTGAAAGTTTAACCTTTTTTGACTAGTATCGTTATTGTCTCGATACAACTTGTAATATGATTGTTCTTTTTTTACTAGTATCGTTAATAGTCTTGCTACAACTAGAAATATGACTGTCCTTTTTTGACCAGTAATATTACAACTAGTTATATGACTGTCCTAAAGCGTATCTAGTTCTAAATTTAGCAGCTGGAAGATAGGCTATGGGTCTCACATACAGTGTGCGTTTGTTGATATTGAAAAAACAGCATACGCATGTGTACTTGGGGAATTGACAATTTGACCACCAGTGTCTTAAGTGTATGGCTTAATGTAAGGCTGTTGTATTAAATAACTAAACCATACAGTCACACAATAGGAAAAAGGAAACGCAAATAGGTGAACGTACTCTCTACGTTAATATTTTATTCTGTTTTATCTCAACAAAATATTTAAACATCCTATAGATGTTATATATTAAATATTATTATATAAGATATATTAAGCAATTGTTGCAAAAATTAACGAATCCCAAAAGACTGACAGAAACGTAGGCGATTAAAGCGTCTCTGGTAATACGTATTTTAGTCTGTGTTAGAATAAGTATAGACCACTGTTAGCTTAGGAGTATACTAGAACAAACGCCGAGAGCATTTGTTAGCAGACTTTGAGCTTTCTTATTATCCCGCAAGACAACTTAACTAGCCACACTAGTAACCACTCTTAGAGCAATAAACTACATATCGAGTATTTTTTTGGACATTTTTTTGCGCGAATATGACTTAAGAAGTTGCAAAAATCTAAAAATTACAGCAGATATTCCTCAAATCCGAAAAATTTGGCCTGTATGTAGAGTGTTTACCTTGACTGTATAAACTTTAGACTTAAATAGGTGGACAGATTATTGCAAGCTTCGACTCTATTTTTTTATATGTACATTAGCTGAGCCCGGCAAACGTTGTCTTCTCCAAATGTATCGTTTTTTTTTAACTTCAAACAGGTTTTTTCAAAATAACTCCACCCCACGGCCACCTATTGGGTTAAAAACAAAACAAAAACCTAACGTGGACTGACCCGAACCTCCGTTAAAAATTTCAGGTTCACAGCTCTTATAGTTCCGAAGATCATGCGTTACTAACAAACACGCAAACGATTTTATGTATATAATATAAGATAGATGTGCAGATGTATATTTTGTATTTGCAATTGAATTTACCCAGCTAACCTGAGGCTCGAAAGTAAATAAATGTTCAGTACAGAGTTTTCGAAACAAAAAGGTTGCTGTCGGTATTTGTTGCCGAAAATTTACAAAATATAAAAGTTCATAATATCGAACTATTCGCAAATATATTTTTGAACGATTTAACCAAAATCAAATGTAAATGCCGCGCTAGTTCATAGTATACTAGTCTGCCAATCTATCAATATGTATATACATTTTTTAAGGAAATTTAATGATCTTGAAATATGTTAATAGGAGTAAAGCTTCTTTGACCCACAGTTTTTGAATTACAGACATCTAAGTCCTAGGTCACTTTAAAATGTTAAGCCCACTGTCCAAATACAATAACATTTACAAATATAACGAACAATACTCTGGAAAATTTACTAGCAAAATTTCTATCTTCTAAAATCCAAAAGCTATTAATTTATGATTTGAAAGTGGCCAGTATTTTTACCATAAAACGATTGAATGCTAGGAGTTGTCTCTCGTTTCTCGAATACTTCGTCGCAAAAATTAAAAAAAAAATGGAGTGCGACAATATTTTTTCCTTGTATTCTAGATGTGAGGCTTTATTCAATACGCTATTTTCTATTTAAATCTATTTTGGTTAATACATATTAATTTTTAATAGAATTGATAAAAATTACATTAATTTTTAATGAAGTTTAACTTTAGAAAAGGGAATATCTTAAAGCAGCCGAAATCCTAAATTATGTTTATTGGATTTTAATATTTGATGTTCTTAAACATAAGTTTGTTGAATAAATTTCAAATTTGGTTTACCCTTAATGCCATCTTATATCCTTTTAATATGTTTTAATCTATTTGACCCTTTATTACATCTTAAACGGTTTCATTGAACGCGTGCTGTAGCTCTGAACAGAATTTATTTTATAAAGAACCCTCGTTACCTTTCTGTGAAAGACAAAAGTGACTGTTAACCGAACCATTTAAAAACAATGAACAACAAATCTTAAGGACCTTTTTAAGTGCAACAAAATCAGGGTGAGGAAATTATTTATTCAGTATAAAAAATCAACACCAACAAAAACAATTAAACTGTAAAGAGCGCATGTATCAATTCTGATTGTTTTAAGTAGGTAATTTATAGTTGAAGGGATGTTATTTAATAAAAACAGCATTTTGAGGCTTCTCTCATCGTTTCCAATTTCAAAAATTTTAATTCCGAAAGCTTTTCTTGAAAAGAAAATTAAAGCTGCTTCGCTTTATCAAAAAGGCAGGCTGCAAGGATTTTCTCTTCACTACGCCTACTGAAACTTCAATGCTTTTGTTGATTTATAAATTTTGGCTGGTAAGGCATAGGTTATTCATTGCACCAAGAAGAACAAGAACTGAATTTAATATTCTAAAACTGTTGTTTGTCAGCAATATTTGTTTTAATAGAATACCGCCCTACTCTTTGGATCACTTCCGTCCTATGGCAACCACGTCTAAATTTATTGATGAATCACCATTTCATTAATGATTTGTTGGGTACAAAAACAAGCAAAATATATCTTCTCACGGTAACTCTGTCTGCGATCCTCTGTTGTAAGCAAAAGTTAGTGGTATGATCAAACGTACACTAAGAGTTTTGCAACATGTTATAATCATACCAAAATGTTGAAAAGAATAGAAGAAAAGTGAACAGGGGTTGAAACAAAATTGTACAGACTTCACATAAAAGAACTAGAAACAATTGAACAAAATACTAACGTCTCATGATATTTAATTTAGTTTTGAATTTATTGTCACTACGACAGGTTTACAAATACACCTTTGGTATAGTAATTTTATCGAACGAATTATAAATAAAAACGATTTTTTAAGCCTTAAAATTTACGGAAACAATTAAAACGTGTTTAGAAATCAAAATGAGAACGAAGTACGTATTTTCTTGGATACAATGGATTTTGTGTGAAAATTTAAGTGAACAAATCTATTTGCTTTAAAAAAAAAGATTTTATTTTGTGATTCAAGAAGTGTTTACTAGAAACTTTAAAATAAATAAAATAACAAGTACCTATTATGATGCAATATATTTGTAACAAAATTCTTTCCATATTGAGAAAAAGAAAAACCCTAAAATAAAGCAAAAAATATTGCCTGTCTAGGTAAGCGAGAGATAACATCTCGATTTTAAAATAAATCTCAAACAAAAAGAATAAAAAAAAAGAAAACACCAAGTGATTTCAACCTAAATAAACAAAAGAAAAACAGAAAAAGATAAATTTTGTTCTTTGTACCTGATTTGTACAACAATTTTCTTTCCTTTAACTTGTGCTTTCTAGTAAACTGAAGTACTAAAACTGTCTTTCGCTTTAATTATTGGATTAACTAACTAGCGACAAAACGAACAAATACAAAATGAAGTACATTAGTAATGGTCATAAAGAGTCCTACACCCTGGTGGCTCGCAAAAGATACATGAAGAAATTGTTGTAAGTATTAGAGAAAATAATATGTAAATAATAAGTCAAAATATTATTAAATGAAGTGTAAACAGTAATTGAAATTATGAGATGACAAGTATAGATAAAAGAGCCATAACAATTTTAAAATATTATTATTCTATTCATCTAAGAACTACTTTTATTTATTAATTGATTTGTGACGAGAGCTTATCCAAAAGGTCTTGGTTTATTATTTTATCTCTCTTTTAGCTATTTACACAGTTTTGAGACAGTTTATAAATAATACCTACATGCCTACTTTCAAAACTTATTCATACTTTGTTTGCATGTTTACAAACCCTCAATGCCACATCCTTTAGTAGCGCATGATTTTCAAAATTATGTATAAAACCTTGCTGCTCTCACTTTTGGCTTGTTTTGCGCGAAATTTCAACATGCACTCTTAAAAAAAAACACAGACAACAGAAAGGGATGCTCGCTTACTTTTATGAATTATCTATAAATATGCAAATTTTTTACAATTTGGCACGCGCATGCGCACGATTTTTTTTGCATATTTTTTAATTAACTTGGGTTTAAGAGAACAACGCTAATTAAAAAAAAATAATAAATTCAAACGAAAAACAACATGAAAAATGTCCTGAAAGATGTTGGGTAAAGTTTTAGTTAAATGTGTTTGTAAAAATTTGTTTTAAATTAATAATAACGAAAACGTTTGCATGATCTACTTAATGTTTGCCATGTTATATACGTTTTCTGGTTGTTCACTGATACGTTACGGAACAAGTGATAATATATTATTTTGACACAATTATGTTTCGTAAATGAGAAATAAGGATATTGCAACAAGTGCTGGAATTTGAAGTACTTAAAATTTGGCGGGATGTATAAATAAATTACGAAAAATATCCTTGTGTACTTATGTGTCAAGGCACGTGGTCTTAATTGTAAAATATAAATTTCTAAAAAGGATATAAATTTCTAAAAAGGATATAAATTTCTAAAAAGGATATAAATTTCTGATTAGTTGTTAGACGACAAACTTTCATTATTATTCTCAATTAATCAAGTCTGCTAACAAACTAGAGCCTTATAACATCCCATCAATTACACCGATAAAAGTGATAATGTCCATGGGACTTCTGACATGTAACCTAAAAAAATTTAGAGTCTATTCGACAATATACATACATATCTACATATGTATATTCGTCAAACGTCCTTAATACTTTTTTTACTTTAAGAGCTGATTACATTTTGAATTCGATCGGAGCGGTACAGCATTGCATTGTTTTGTCTATTTTTTTTAATTTGTAAAAATCTACCGGTCCGAATCGGTTCATATATATGTCGACTGAAGGTAAACTCTTATACATATGTAAATAAAAGACTTCGAAACATCAGAATGAATTGTCCGATTTAAATTAATAATCCACCAAAAAATACGGAGTAAATTTACCTTTAAGTCATACATGTATATACATATTTCCAACGGTTTCGGAGTACAGTAGATACCGGATATAAGCACATCTCATATAAGAAAAACCCGCTTATAAGAAAGTGGACCAAAAACACCGTGTCTTTTTCTGTACTTTCCGTATAAAAAATGTTTTATAAGAGAAAATCGTATATAAAAAAAAACCTGATATAAGGAATTATTTTTAAACACCAAAGATGATAAATGATATGAAAAGGGATTTTATATAAGAAATGTTTATAGTGCAAACTGAACTCTTTTTTTATTGTTTATTTTTTGATTGAGCTATTTGAGTTAGTTTTTATATGAATAGTTTCGTATACATAAAAAAAAATTAGCTATCGAACTTAATTTGTTTTACTTTTTATGGAAAAAATTACATTATTGAATACACACTTATAAGAAAAAAATTTCTTATATCCATATATATTTTTATAAGAAATAACTTTCCTATAACCAATAATTGCTTATAAGAAAAAACTGCATATAAGCAAAAATTTTTTGTAATTTTTAAAGTTTCTTAAATCCAATATGTACTGTAATTCAAAAAATAGCGGCGAAAAATTAAATTTTTCATGCAATATTAACTTTTTTCGGTTTTCGCTCGTAAAAAATGAATTGGGCACAATTTTACATTTCTATCATTTATCAGAAAGCTAGATATATTAGGAATAAAATAAGTAAACAATCATTAAAATCAATTGGCCAATGTCGATTTTATTCACAATTAAGTGAGGGAACTTAATTGACAAAATTGTGATTTTCATACAACACACACAAACAAATTAAACTTTTTTATTGTATGGAAATTGAGATTTTTATCAATTGAGTCCTTCACTTAGTTATAAATAAAATCGACATTTGTTAATCGATTTTAATGATTTATGACTTATTTCATAATTTTTCATAATTTTTTTTTTTGACCATACAAAATCCTCTGTCTTATACCGTATAGAGTATTTTCGAATATCTTCTATATCTTCATAAAACTGCCAACAATGCAAAATTTTATTAATAAATTACACACAATATTAAGTCCTGGATCTTAAAATATATTATAGAACAAAGATTTTAAAATAACATTTCAACGAACGAAATAAACGTTCTTATGCTTTCCTGAAAAGTTGAAATTTTTAATACAGAGGATTTTGAATATAGGCCGTCGATATATCAGAATTAAAATCGGATTCAACTGTGCCACCTGACAAGTTGTGATAAGCAAAATACACGTGAGCACTGACGATGGAAGTATAGCGGCTTCCGAAAGTGGCGCTAGTCTCTTCTGCTGTATACGTTGACATATTAAGATGATGTTAATTTTTCTCTTGTTCCTTGGAATATTAATCATGCCTAATACTTTCTGGACTAAACGTTACGAACCTTAGCCTAATAATCAATTTGAAATTAATCTATTTTTTAAGAAACGTTTTCGAGATATCCGCGATAAACTTGTCTTTGAAGTTTGTTGAGTTAGTTCAAAAATCTTGAAAACCGATTATCAGAATTTTGTAATCACAAAGTTAATTCTTTAAATCGTATGCTTACGTGGTTGCTAGAATAAACTCATCATCAGTTGATTTACATATTTTACATCATTTTAATACAACAGTAAAAAATTTCATAAAGGTGTGTGCTTACCTTAGAATCGATTGTACGTGCCAAAGTTTATATACATAATTGCTGTTTGTGTCTTGCCATATAATTTTCGTTATGGAAAATATTAACTATAATTTTATAAATTTTGAAAAACCATAAAACCGATCCGGCTAAGCTTGCGAGTCTTTGAATGATTTAAAAGAACTCCCTTTTTAGTGCTTCGTAATAAGAAGCAGTAGAAATAAAGGACTGATTCGATGAACAACGATAGTACAAATAAGTATTAATTTACATTTAAAACATGTTAAGATTAACTCACATGTTGGCAAATGCTCCCTATATCACATTTTCATAAAGTTATGTACATGAATGAATATGATCATAATCTTTAGATAATTTATATTGTATATAAAAAATTATTTACGTTAATAACTATAAAAGTCAGTGAACATTTTCTTTTTAATTTTCATATATGGTAGCGTGTTCTCTTTCGTATTTTTAAGATCAAAAACATTTTACTCAATCATTTTATCCAAGATAATCATTTTGCAAATAAAAATTTTGTGTGTCCGACAGTCTGTCTGTCTGTCTATGTTGCATACTTGTAGCCATATTACAATTTACTCAGTCATTAATTGTATACGAATATGGGGGATTAAAAATGGCAAGTTAAGTTTTTGTTAAAATGTCTATATAAGTTTAGTTCAAGTTTTTTTTTCTCTTCAGTAGATTTTTTCTTATTACAATTATTATTTTTATGATGGTGCCAGTTAATAGAGCTTTAGAAGACTAGAAAAAAATCTTTGGGAGAACATATAAAGAAAACAAATGCGAAATGCACGCGGGCGGTACAAGTGTATTGTACAAGTATCTCAAGTTGTGCAACTCAATAAAGACGGGAATAAAATCAAAATAATGGTAACAAATTAGCTGTAAATTGTTCAAAGAAACTTCATAAATAATGAATTAAAAATTGCTGCAACAAAAAATAATAAAAACGCGTTTTTTTTGTTCTTATAAGGTTTAATGGTGGTTATTTTGCAATTGCTAGTTTTTAAAAACAATTAATACAAATTTGGTAAAAGCGCCTTGAAAAATACAATATTTTTGAAATACCAACTTTTTATATATACGAATTTGTAATAACTTATAAAATGACTCAAGCTTTAGATATAAAAACTATTTTGGAATATCAATTTTATTATCAAATATTTTATTACGAGCAGTACTTTCATTTACATATCCGCCTTAAAAGAGTTTTACAAAAATAAAATATGCATCAGAAAGTTTTTTCTAAATAAATAAGCTAAATAGATTCCTTTTAACAATTTAACCTAGTTTTGATATATACCAATTATAGGGTGTTTTATATACAAATAGAGGGCGTTTTTATATTCCAACAAACATGTGTTCTTTTCATTAAGTTTTCTTGTTTAATTAAAAAAGCAACAACAAAATAAATATGACATTTCGTTGCTTGTCAACTTATAATCAACACTTGTTTATTTAATTTTTGTCAAAACACAAGACAAGACAAATTATTGTCAAATAATATTATTTTAAAACAATATATAAATTTAATGCAGAGCCAATGAGCCAATGGACGTGATATTTACTAAAAACAATTATGAAGAAAGAATATAACTCACTCACACTTGCACGTGCTTCATTTATATCCATTAAATTTTGTTAATTCCTTAAAAATGAATTCGTTAGAAAATGCTTTTAAAATAAACTGCACATAGCAACCTTGGTTTGCTTGCTAAAAGATCTTAAGACAGAATAGAATTAATAAACACCAAAAATGAGCATTTTTAGCGCCCACTGCTATTTAATTGACAATCATGTTGTTTTTCATGTTTAATATTTTTAATAAACCATTAAATCTCTTATTGCTTGAGTCAATTATTCTATTTTAGTTATAAACTTGAATATTTACTTATATTTTCAATTGAAACCGACTAATGCTTTCCTTATACGACAACAACAGGCAAAAATAAATTTTTAGGTACGACCAGGCAGGGCAAATATTTCATAAGATAATCGTAACCACTATTTTTCATTTACTTGTCATGTGACTAATATAATGACATAAAATGTAATAACTTTGCTTTAAACTACGGCTATCTTCAGTACATCTTAGTTGGCTTCATTTTTAAGACATCATCAATGTCGGGAGCACGTCAGTATCAAGTTCTCGACGACACGTGGTGGACAGCGAGAATAGGTCGTCATCGACATTTTCGAATAAATGTAACGAAAATCGCGCACGACTCAATGGGAGACAATGTTGCTCGTCTTTTCGCTCACACAATACCAGTATGATGACGTGGGCAACATTGTCGCCTATTTACGGACAATGTAATCTATTTTGTGATGAAAACATATGTACATTTTTAATTTTTTATTTAATCATAGAACGGATTTTATTCAATCTTTTTAACACTCAAATTTAACTTGTTACTTACTTGTTTGTTTCCGTTTCATATAAATTATGGATGTTGAGCACTGACTTAGCTGTGATTCGAATTGACGCTTCTTAATGCTTCTTAATCGGGACTGCTTTTTGAAAATCCCGGGTTTCGGGATTTAGAAATAGAATAGATTTAGAAATAGAACCGGTGTCTCGGGATTTTCGGGATTTTTTAATCCGGAAAAATATAATTAAGAAATTAATAGAGTCCAATCGAAACCATTTTTTGAGGCCGAAGCCGAATCGAACCTAATACTCGGCCAAAAATAGTATTCGGCCGAATTCGAAACTTATCGAAACTTTTTTAGCATTAACTAATATTGACATTTTTAATAGCTCATAAGAATCAACAACGAAAACAATAACACGTTTTTGTTTGAGCTCGAACAATAACACGTTTTTGTTTGAGCTCGAGGTGTGCTGTTGGCTGAGTAGTTAGCGCGTTTGACTACAAACCCTGAGGTCTTGAGTTCAAGACTAGTTTCAGGCAAGCCAACAACATCATGCATTTTTCTCATGTGCATTGGTGTGTTATGGTGTTGGTTGTTGTTGGACTGTTAAAGTGATGAAGGCATAGCACTGATCAATTTGGCAGTACCGGCAGCGATTAATACTAACATATCTTATTGCACTGCAAAGTACCCTCCTTCGTCGTTATTGTAGCAGAACCGCCGGCGAAGTAAAAGAACTAATAAAATGGCTACACAGCTTAAGCAACTCGATGCCTCTACTTGACACCAGAGGGGCTTGCACCACTACTCTACAAAAACGCGCAATAGCAGCGTTGTAAATGAATTAAGCTTTCTATCTCTCTCCCACTTCACCACCTGTTCTCTCTACACTATCCCTTTCCCAAAGAAGGTAACACATTAATTAATTAACTGGTAGGCATTAATTGCCTGATTGTGTTACTTCTCTTTAAAAAAAAACCTATTGTTGTTTTCATTATAGTTAAAAAGGTCGAACAATAAACTAATAAATTATATTAAGAATTAAAAACTCATTTATTTTATTAACGGCCCTTTTCACAATATACGATTAAAAGTTAACGTAGACTTTAACGGCAAGTTCGGTATACAAAAGTTGTCCTTAAAGTCCTCGTTATTTCCTCATCATACGTTGTGAAAAGGGGTGTAGACATTGCCGGTCATCTTGTCCTCAACAAAGTTGAGTGAAGACAAATCGTATGACATTGTCGCTCATCTTATTGTCAGAAGTGTTTATTAGAGGACAACATGCACGACGATTACTAAATTGTCGATTAGAAAAGCTAATCGACAGAAGGCAAGTCGTACATGGCAATGTCGTTTACGACAATCTGCCCGATTGGGATATTAAATTATATTTTTGCTTTCTTCAAGAAGCTTTTCAGTGAAAAATAAATTAGTATGCAAACTGTTTTGCAGATTAATAATGAATTTGCTGTGTTGGGACTTAAGTCTACGTCAATATTTATTTATAACGGCAGTTTTAATTGTAATTTTTTCCATTGTGACTAGAGCTTTTCTTTTCCCGGACTTTTTCATTTCCCGGGAAGCGGGATTGATTTTTGAATTTCCCGGGAATTCCCGCCCAATACAAAACGATACAATATATCATTTAACTGATTTTATTTGAACAAAATAAACATAAGTTATCGAGATCTATTAAATAAATTTATTAATGCATTAAAAGTAAGTTCAAAAATATAGTTTCAGTTCTTTACAGAGTAATTCCAACAAATATGTATGAAGGTGTGCCGGTCGCATGCTTTTTAATTTTAATAAGAAAATTAAATTTTTTTATTGTATAACTTCTGACTAGAAGCCATCTAAAGTAAAAATTTTACCAATTTGAGACTTTTTTATAATTGCTCTAGCTTTATAACCAGAAAAGATTTATGCGAAATATGATTTATGCTTTGTTTTATAGGCCAATAATGAGCAATTCATATTGCTAAGCAAAATTGAACTGAAATAATGAATTGGTCCAAAAATTTAATTAGTTTTATTGAGAAATGATTTTTCAAAGCATGTAATAATTGAAAAAGATTCTTGACTTTGTATAATGGTCGAACTTAACACCATCATATTTTCGGGATCAACCACGATCCCATCATCAGAGTTCTTCTTATACTCTAAGCCCTCAAACTCAAGCAGATAAATATTCAGCTTTAGACCAATTTGCATAAAGCTCTTTACAAGTGAGGAAATTTTTTCCAAACTTAGATAAGCTTTTTTTTGGTATATTAAAAATTTCACCATATTTGTCTTAGCCAAACACTATTTGTGCTTTTTCTTTTTCTCATACATAGTTTAAAAGCCTTTTGCTTTCGAAGTCTATGGTTCATACGTGTTTATTTTTCCTGATATATTGGAAATAATCACACATATTTTAATGCTTCGTGCTGTAGTGTTAAGAATTGAAATTATGTATTTAGTCGAACTGTATGGGTTTTGATCCAAAAATGTCAATTATGTGTATATTTTTTATTTTATTTTTCATATTTTTCTAAGAGCAGCACTAAAAATGTGTGCTTACAAAGTAAAGTTGACATAACAATATTACAAAAAAATCCCGGGAATTCCCGCACAAAATTCCCGGGATTTTTTCCCGGGAAATCCCGAACGAAAAACACTAATTGCGACTAAAACAATGTAAAATTAAATAGTAAAAAATAAAAAAAATTTTGCTGAATAAGTAAAAAAAAAAATTTGGTAAATAGTGCGATTATAAATTTAGAAAACTAAATTTTAACGTCTCCAAAAACAATCACTAAATATAAATTAATTTAGTTAGCTCGAAATTGTAGATAAGACCCACCTATATATATATATATATATATATATATATATATATATATATATATATATATATATATATATATATATATATATATATATATATATATATATATATATATATATATATATATATATATATATATATATATATATATATATATATATATATATATATATATATATATATATATATATATATATATATATATATATATATATATATATATATATATATATATATATATATATATATATATATATATATATATATATATATATATATATATATATATATATATATATATATATATATATATATATATATATATATATATATATATATATATATATATATATATATATATATATATATATATATATATATATATATATATATATATATATATATATATATATATATATATATATATATATATATATATATATATATAATTCGACGCCCAGAATCCGAAAATGAGGTCCGCTTGGCGCGCAGGTACACCCTCAAAATTTCGAGTAAATTGCAAAAGACCGCACGATGTCCAGTCCACTTTTTTTGAGCCTGTGCTATTTATTATAAATCATCATAAGAACATCTACCTCCGGAAAAGCATGAAATATTATACAAATAGTCAGCGGAGTGATAGATTTATGAAAATATAATATGAAGTAACTTTTCAACAGCTTTATTTTAATGCAATAATATCCCATTGCAATTTTATTTTATTATGTAGTTTTAGCTTTTTTGAACCCTAAAAATGGAATGTGCCATAAAAGTGCTTGTTAAAGAACTGTTGGTGTGCAACAGATATTGGACCGCATGCTGTTAATATTACGCCAACAATCATTTACATAATATGTGCATCAATGTCTGTACTACATACTTCTCATGAATTTCACAAGCCCAACTAAAAATATATTTGATTTGTCAAATAAAAACACTTAGAAGCACGAATCATAAAATCATTCATTCAGACACTTCACTATAGTCCTGTTTGTCTGTTAAGACAAGACGTTTCTTTCTTTATTGTAATTAAACTCAAGCGGCTTAGCTGGGCTTAACTGGGAAAGTGAGTGTTATATGGAAAACACAAAAAGTGACATTCTTGTTGTGTGTCCTATGTGAGTGATCAAATGTTAAACTCATGTATCAGTTAATGGGTCATTGACAGACAAACTCTTATTGACGTACATATATTACGAGGTGTGAAGTAAGAGAGCAAGCGAGTGTTAATGTTAGATAATTTCATAAAATTTTCAAACACCTTTAATACTCTTGCATGCGCTTTAAAAATATTTCCAAAGACTATTATGTATGTATGTACCAGAGCTGTAAAAAATTGCAATCAATTGCGATTGCAACCAAAGTGACTTGAACCAAATTGATTTCATTATTTGATTTCAAAATGATTTCAGATTTCAAAATGAAATCTTCTAAAAATGCCAATCTTTTGTGATTGCAATCATTTTAAAATATTTTTTTTTTAAATCATTGAATGCAATCAATTTGATTGCAATTAAATTGTTGTTGAAATCATATGATTTCAATCAATTCCCCTGAAATCACAACTGTAGTGAAAGGCCAACAAAATAATATAAAAATCGTAGCAAAACGTAGGTTTGTTAGCCATTTCATGACTTTTTTTAATTGTTAGAGTAACCTTTATTTCTAGAAGAAGTAGTTTCATTTGAAAAGAACGATGATTTTGATTCTGACTTAATTTTGATTGCAATTAGTGGATTTGATTGCAATCAAATTTAATTGCAATCAGTTAATATAGAAATTGATTTAAAAAAATTATTGCAATCATTTTTATTGAATTGATTTCATAAATTAAAATTGAAATGCAATAAAAAAACTAGCAATAATTAACATGAAATCATGTGCTTGCAATTAAATTGATTGCAATCTTTCACAGCTCTGATATGTACGTATTTTTGTACAGCAATGGATCGTAACAGCTGGGTGGGTTGTACTTGCAAGTTAACTCAAACAACCCTTTTCCCTTCTTGGAGTCTTAATCATCTATTTTATGGCTTCCTATCTTAAGATGCCAGATGTTATAGTTGCTAGACTAATATATTTCATTTTATAAAACTTCTTTTATTCTAAATAAAAATTCTATAAAGTCTTGTGGAAACATCCTGAAAATTATATTAATATTTCTACGTTGGCATTTTAATTGTATGTTAAATGGCTTTCTTGCTAACCTTAAGACTGTAATTTATGAACGACGTTTAGATCTAGTCTTTTAAATCTTTTTTATAATTTAAAGCACCTTTTACAACAAAACCCAAAAATCTTTTAATAGGAACACAGTTTTGTTAGGAATAGTTTTCCTCAAAACACAATATTAGTTATTTTGCGTTTATATTTAACCAGTTTTTGCCAATCTAATGCTTTAAGGCTTTTTCTTTGTTTAAAAAAAAAAACTTAGACAGCCCCTTCTTATTTATAGCTTTTCAAAAATTAATAAAATCTTTAGCAACCACTAATTTTCATTCATGAGGGAAAGTTTTCTTGATCACCATTCTTGTTATTTTTCTTCAATACAAAAGAAAGTTGAATTCTATTAGAAAATATGTCTGTGTGTGTCCATGTAAATATCCTTGCAGATCTCGTTTGTCATTAAGCTTAACTTTTTTCCAGTTTTATTGTTATCGTTCGTTGTCTGTATAGAATTTAAATTTAACGCTTTATAATCACTTCAAAGATGTTGGAAATATAAAACTTCAATGGTTCCACCTCATTTCCTTTCTAAAGATCATAAATGAAACCCTTAACTCTTCGCTTACAAACGTGTATGTTAATTATTGTATTGAATGAATGATAATGATGAAAATCATGATCATCTTGATGAATCATTTGCGTTTAAATGTGAATTAATGTGGCGGACATTATATTCATTGTGATCTCTTTGTTTTTGTCATTTTCCCACAGTTTTAGTTTTTTCTCTTTGCTTTTCTTCTTCGGTTTGTGGGTTTTGAAATCTCGTTATTGGTAGTATTTGGCTAAAGGGTTTAATGGATTTTTCTGTGCTTTTCGAATACATCAATTGTTGAGTATTTAGCAAGCTAGACAGCAGGGTTTGGATTCGGGAAAGACTATCTAATATTCGCCGGATATTTTTGAAATTTTCCCGGAAAAACGGGATATTAAAAGTACACATTGATTCATAAATATATGGACTTTATATGACATCTTTATAAAATGTAGTAAGTGACAGCGAAATTTATTTTGATTCATATACAAATTAATTTGCATTATAATTCAGTTTTTCTTTAATATCAATAAAATTTTCAATGTTTAAACACTACAATGTCCATAGATATTTTTTTAACTCGTATAAAATATAAAAAAAAATCCATGAAATTGAGGTCAGACCATTTTTAATAACCGCGTCTAGAGAAAAATTATTGCTTGATTAGAAAACTACATGCAAGATGAATTTAGTAGAGAGTGTCGATTAATCACTATATCAGAACAAGGAATGCTTTGTATAACTATATCGATCGGAATTTCAATACAATTTACAAATTTCGATCGATATCGAGTGCTGTAATTTGCACCCTGTTTTATATATGACGATATGTATATTTGAAACAATGATTAAAAAAATATAATAATTATAATTACCACTTGAGAATTTACAAATGATTTTCTAAAACAAGCATATTAGGCTTATACATAAACCAACAAATAATTTGTATTCGATATAATATGTTTTACTTTTTATTTTTACTGCAATACTATTGTTATTCAATAAAATTTTGGGCCGTTTCTTTTAAATCTTACAGAATTTGATAATGGATGGATGGATGACATCATTTGGCTTTAAAGAAAATTAGCTTTTCTTTTTTATGGATTTTTAATTTTCTTTACGGCTGCTATTAATTGGCACGAAGAAATGAAATCGCAGAAATAAGAAAGTACATAAAAATGCTCCATTAAAAATACAAACATTTAATGAGAGAAATAAAAAACTTTATTGATTTTATAATTTTTTTCGTAAATGAAATTGCTCATTAATTTAATTTCTTATTAAAATAACAAATCATTAAATTTGAATCGATCAAGAGTAAAAAAAAATATAAACATCAACAATTCCGCTTAACAGGTGAACGCCATATTACTCGTAATAGAATAAAAAATAATAATTTCAAAAGAATTTTAAAACCTTAAAATCACAAACCACACTGGCCTCACACTATTTTAATTAAATTGTTTATGCAAATTTATTGTCTGTTTGCTTGTATATCTCCAATATGGTTAAATTTTTTTTATGGTTAAAGAACGAAAAAGAAGAACAATAAAATACACCACCATCACCATTGTTGTTCGCTAAATAGTTTATTTCCCATACACCTTTATAACAGGTGTGTATCCATACTTATATCGTTAAGTACTATAAAAATATGTAAGTGATGACATTTAAGCAGAGATAAATTAAGCTTTACATGTCATTTTAACACTAAATTACAAGGCAAACATGAGAACAAGGAATGAAAAGAAAATTTATGTGAGAATTTCAAGATTTTGTTCTACATTTCAGTTAACGGGAAAAAGATTGACTTGCTCATACATGTGTGTTCTTGGGAACCCTCTCTCCAAAATACAAAAAAAAAACAATTAAATCATGGAGGCGTTTAAGAACTTGTAAGAGAAATGAGAGAATTTACGAAAAATAAAACAATCATACATCGAAACAAAGTTTACAACAGATTTTTTACAAGATTAATGACAGGATATTGTAAAAAAACACTCCAACAAACATGTAACAAATGTCAATGTTAGAAATATTTCTCTTTTGATAAAAATACCCAAAGGAATTTGAAATTCAAGAAAAAAACCCCTTGAAGAACACATTTAACGGATATTTTCTGGTTTTTTTTCTAGTTTCTATTCTGTGAAAATTTTCAACTTTTCTTTAATAATGGGTTAAAAAAAATCACCGACATGAAATAATTAAAAATAAACGAATAATAATATGCACATGTGTAATAAATGCAGCAGAAAAAATAAATAAAAAATATCAAATACAATGAAAAACTGAAAACAGCACAGAATAAATGTCAGTATGAAACAGTTTCAATATGAAACAAGGGATATTGTTTTTTTTCAACTTCACGAGCATGAAGTGTAAATGTCATTTAAATAAACACCAAACTAATATCCTGCTGAGGGATATAATTATAACTGATGAATTTTAGCGATAACAATTTTTTTTAAAGAATAAAACTGGAATATTCTCTAAAAGGATTTTGTTGAAAATTTTATGTTCAACATCAAGAAGCTTTAACATATTTTCAGGGGTTTTAAATTAGTTTTATGGCAATTATTGTGTGAAATTAGGTTGATTTGAGCTCAATGGGAAGTGTTTCATTAAATTCGTAGTTAATTAATATCAGCATTATCTTAAAGATAAATTATGATTGAATAAGAAATAAACCTGTCACACAAAACTAGTCATCACGTAACCCATTGAAATGCGGTAGCAACTAGACTTGTGTCAATTTCCTTCAGTAGCTATGATCAAACCTATTTAAATGACACAGGTTTCATCATTGGTTTGTGTCTAAGACGACCTAGTGAATAAGTTCGATACAAGTCTAGTAGTAGTTCAGGAAATTTCTATGGAAGTAACCTGCCACTTCTACAATGCATTACCATTTGAGGGATTCAATTGGCATTGTTAGGAATTATTAAGATTTTCCAACTAACGCGGGTTGTGACTTAGAGCAGTTCTATTGTAATTGTATGGCGCCATGAATGAGGCATTAATATTGTCCATTTGATACACGAAAATCATATATCTGTACTGCTCACCATTGACGATAACGTTCTTACATGGAAAAACGATTGCTCGATGGATGGATGGGTATGTCGGACTAATGTTTCAAAATAAATTTCAAAAACTTCAAACGCTTATTTGGCGTAAATCGGATGTCTGATGTCAATAGAAACTTATTTCAAAGTAACCTACACATAATTCCGAAAGAAGAGAAGAGAACTTGCCAAAAGAAAAGTCACGTGGCTGGCTCCCAAGGACTAGCAACCGGTTCAAGTTTTCTTTTCACCGCTCACGACTCGTGAATATATTGTACCTCTCCAATTTTAATCAGAAGAACACCCGATTGTTACCTTCAGTTTAAATAAAATACCCTTTTCTTGTGTAAATAAACTTACAGACCACCACTTACAAACCCAAACGAAGCTGAAAAGTTTCAATTTTTAAAGGATTTGTGTTTTTTATTGTGTATTTTTTCAATCTGCTGGTTTAACTGACTTCAAGTCAGTCTTTCTGCCTTTTTTTTTTGTTTTTGGTCATCAAACACGCTATATTTCACAGACATTGAACATCATACGAGTACTTATAATTTTCAACAGCAATTCTTTTTGAAGTGACTTTAACGTCTTTCATAATACTGTTTCCCCCTTTATTTTGAAATATAAGTGCTTCTGTCCTATTGTTAAGTAAAAAATAAAACCAGAAAGAAAAAATCTCTAAGATTTTCTTACAATCAAACCGAGTTTAGTTTTTCTGGGTTAACGCTTCAGTGACAGTGAAACAATAACAACAACAGCCTTAAGGAAATCATAGAAACCGGCAACAACAAGAAAAAAAACTACAGTATAAATAACACATGTGGTTGAATCTTAAGGAGCACAAAAAACCACCAGGAAGGAAGTTGGTTTGTTCCTTTGATTTGTTTATTATTTTTCTTTTTTCACTTTGAAACTAAAAAAGAACACTTGTATATACTTGCCGAGTTGATTAATCAGCATTGAAGAGAGCGAAAAATTTGGGATTTTAAGAAAACGAAACAAAAGTCAAGACCGACCACAACATTTAGAAAATGAGGAAATACCAAAATACACATGCAATATTTTACACAATTTAAACAAAAACTACATTTTGCATTGCACAAAAAATTATAAAAAGCACTTAGACTTATTGTCCGTGTTTCCTGACTTTTAAGCATTTTTTTTAGTTATTCTTTGTTTTGAAACACAATTCAGTGTTGTTGACATACAAACATATTTCTTGTGTTTTTTTTATGTTGCAGTCATTTGTTTATCCAAGATGTACTGAAAGAAATGCAACAAATATGTACATATTCTTCTTCGCTTTTAGTCAAGAGGATGTTGTCATACATATTTTCATCACAAACAATTTTAGTTTTATAAAAATTTTTTGCCGTCATCGTTTTCTAAACAAGAGAGTGTTTTTGTTGGTGTTGTTGCTTTCCACTATCTTTTTTTTCTTGTTGAAGACTGTAGTATAAATCGCGTTTTTGTTTTCACACTGCTGCTCCTTAAAGTACGTTTTTCATCCACTAGAATCTAGAACAGTAATAAATTAACACCTTAACACAATTATACTATCAAAAGGACATACTTAAAACAACAACGACGACAACTCCAATAACAGCAAGAAGAATATAAGATACAAATATTATATTGTACATAAACAACATCATGTAAAATAAATTACTAACATGTAATATTTAGAAGAACATGTTAATTTTCTGGAGGGTGAAACTTAATAGATAGAGATGCTTGAAAGATTTTCATCTTAAAAATTTATTTATTGTTGTTAGAGGTTTATAAAAATGGGAATATGTTAGGGAAAGTGGAGATGCGATCGTGAGTAGCTTTTCACTCACGAACATGTACGCTCACAGTAAAAAAAAATTTTACTTCTGCACGCACTTCATGTTTTTGGCTCGAGTTTATTCACGCTTATGTGAGTGCACTCACGTTAATGCACGCTAATTTAATTGAAGAAAAAAGTTATTAACGAACATGCATGAGTCTCCATCCATCTCTAGTTAATAGTAGTACATACATACATATCGTTACCTTAATATAGAAAGGCCCTAAGTCGTCTTTTTTATCGACTTTTTTGCATATTTGGATAGATTAGAGGTTCATCTATAGAAATATGCAAAAAACTCGTTTAACAAAAAATGAGTTAGAGCCTTTCTATATTAAGGTAACATACATATCGTATGTACATTAGGGTGCATTATAGCAACTTTTACAAGATTTTTGTGGCCATAATTAATTACAGCCAAGCGGCAAACCGATTTAAATACTTTTTTGGTTGCGAACTTTGGAAGCCTCCTTGTTAAGGTCCTTGAAATTTGCTATCACTCAATCTCACGAAGAGAAATTTTTTATCACTCATGCTTCAGGCGTGACGATTTTTAAACACTCATTTTTTTAATTTGTTCAACCATGCATTAAAGAAATTTTTGTTTTAAACAGGATTTCATAAACGTTGTAGTCACCAAGACAAATGTGTTTTTTAAAAAAGTTTTCAAATATCCGCAGCTGATATATTTTAAGACATATAATTGATTGTCCTACTGAACTGTAATGGTATTATGGCTATCATCTGCTATAATTTTTTGTAAGTCCAAATAAAGTCACTTCAATTATTTTGATTTAATCGATCTAATACACGAATTCACCAAAATTCTAATATACATCAAAACACTACTCACTTTCGAAATTATCTTCCATTTATTAAGCTTTAGAATTTATAAATTGTTATTGTTGAAACCTTCATCTGAAATTTCCACTTTATTTTAACTGCATAAAGTCCATACTTTTTAACTCATTTAGAAACCGCATGTAAAACATAGCGATAAAACGTAACGATAAAGCGACATGGGGGAAAATGTGAACAGAAATGTTTAATTTGTTATATTGTTGATATCTTAAAGCAAAAATAGTGGCGCATTTTCAATATTAAGTTTTTTTGGTTTTGGTCAAAAAGGGGTACAATGTCCTATAGTGAGTGGGCTGGAGTGAATATAGCAAAACAAAAATTTATCTCCCATATTATTAATATATGACCCTTTAGGAAGCTTGGTGCCATAAATTAATAATACGGGAAATTAAAAAAATATATATCGTCACAGAAAATGCAAGAAGCCCTATCTAGCACTTTAAAAGAAGCATATAACTTTGTTTTCATAAAAAATATACCTATTGACAATTATTTTATAATTTATATAAATTTTTTGGTCCTTTTTTACTTGTATTGTAAAATTTGCACTAATTGTCAATATAGTTTTCATTAAATCCAGTTTTACGCTTCTCCTGCAAAACTTTTAAAATGTTAGACAGGGATTTTTGCATTTTCTGCGACGATATATATAGGAAGCTTGAGGCCCTCTGCTCCTTATATGATCGAAGGGAATAGAATATAGGAAGCTTAATTCACACAAAATATCAAAGCTCTTGGACCTTATTTAGAGTTGGCACGCGAGGAGTAAAGTCTGTAACTAATGTACTTACTATTTCAAAGTTTTTTTTTTTTTGATACCGAAAACATTTTTTTTACCCCTGCTTCTTGATACATATACATAATGCAGCAATGGTCTTTACTGAGTTTCTTAAAACAGAGAGAAAAAATAAATAAATAAAACAAGTTTTACTTCATTTCAAACCAACACTTTTCTATTCAATTTAATATCGTTTCTTCTTTATTACAGACGTCAACATGCTTTTATGAGTGCCACCACAACAAAAGGTACTGGTGGTAGTTTAACTCACAGTCCCGAAAGATTAAGAGGCGCTACACATGATCTCTTTGAGCTGTTGGAACGTGTACAGTGTTCCCGTTTAGAAGACCAAAGATGTGAGCTCCCACCGTATTTTTCTCAGGTAAGTTGCTAAATAAAATAACATTCAGCATAAAAAGGAAAGAAATACATATTCTCCGAAGGATTAAACCATAATAAAAGAGGGGCTACTGACCTTCTACAACTCATAAAACAGAACATGAAATTTCTTGCTTTGAAAGAGACTTAATATTGTTTTTGTTTTGCAAACTTTTTGTAATATTTTGTTGTATGTACATACACAGTTTCCTTCGTGTCCAAGTCATAAAAAAGTTGTTCTCTAAAAAATTTTGACATGTTGAACAAAAAATAAATAAAATATTTGAAGCAATAAATGTCCAAATATGTGCAAATGGACGCAAAAACAGGCATTTCAAAAGAGACATCCACCCTCTAATGGCTGTTGTACAACCCACCAAACCAAATTTTCCGATTTCGTAAAGCACTCGTAACGACTGGTCGGCAAAATCTTCCGATTTCGGAACCGAATTCGTAATGATTTTTGTATGAAATGGTTGAAACGACTTCGTAACGGTATGTAAATAAGAAATCGAAACGATGTCGGTACGAATTGGGTACGAATTCGAAACAAAGTTTGGGTACGAAAGAAATTTGTTCCTACAAACTACGGAAAAGTCTTAACGAATTCGTTACGACAAAGCTGACTTCAGAAAAAGCCGAAACCATTGGTTTGGTGGGAAAATCAAAAAAGATTGAATTTATAGAAGGACATTTGTGTGTTACTGTATTTTTGTTCATCACAACAAAGACAAATTTGTATGTAAAACATTTAACAAAGTTTACATCATGTAATTTGTCTCATAAACATATCGACGCAGTTGCGTAAAAAGGGCCAATCTGCAGCCTAAAATCATGTTTCTAAGATTAACATAGATCATACGGCATACAAGTAACGTTTATGATTATATAATTGGTCGGGTTCTTCGAGTTCGGCCCTTTTTACGTAGGAATAGTTCTAGTAATTAAAAAGGGAATATTTTCCATAAACTAATTTTAACCTTGATGAATATGTAAAAAATGTGTAGAAAAGATCGTATTTTGAAACAACTGCTGTGTATAAGGTCGCAAATTTTAAACGTTCATTCAGTTTTCTTTAAATATTTTATACAAAAATTAGTATAATAAATGCAATTTCATATTTCATCATTAAGACAACTAAAAGCAATTATTGTTAAGATTAATTTAGCAAAAACAAAGAAACACCTACAAGTTGTTAATTTGCCAGACAAGTATATTGTTCAGTATTTGGTCATCAGGTGGAAGTACTTTTGAGATCATTTAGTGTATGTATTTCAAACAGCAACAAAAATAATAACGTCATTAACACTTTAACAGTTCAATATGAACATGAAAGATTGATTAACTACGTCATGATCAATGAAGTCAGTTTTATTTATTTCTTTTGTATAAAAGAATTGCCGCACCCGCTGAAAATAAACAACAAGAACAAAGATTTTTTGCGTGATCACGCATATACGTGAGCAACTTTTTGTTTCAATCACGTGAGCGTACAACAGTACAACAACGTGAGTATAAAAAGATCAAGCAGGAATAGAATTCTTGCGAAATTATTTCCTGATTCTTACTTATGATCTTAAATATAATCTCATACTTCTGAAAAGCAATTCTAAACTTCTGAAATATGAATGGAAATTTTGCATTATTGGCTGCAAAAGGGGTTTGATAAGTTTTGTTGATGATAAAGAACTAATAATTTCGGTAATTTCAACAAAAACATTTGCGTGAGTATTTCGTGAGCTCTCTCTTACATGGCTAGAAATTTGTATCGTGAGCTCGCATAATCTTGATTTAAAAGCTACTAACGATTCCATCTGTGAACAATTGTATTAAAGTCCGTACGACTAATCAGCCTTGGGTTTGAATAGTGCCAAAAAAATATAATTTTAGCTAATAATCGTTATTCGAAATGTATGTTTATATCCAAATCATATGAACCCCGATTGTGCATGAAAAAATAAATGCACAACAATTAAGTTAATGGAAGACGATAAAAAATACTTTATTGCAATAATTCCTGAAATACACAATGAATTCGATTCTTTTAGTCATTGCTAAAGCACTCTAATATGTACATATTATTAACGCCTTTTCTTAAATAAATTAACATTTTTTGGTTTTATATGTATTTGTATGTCTGTTATTTTAACCCCTGACCATAAAAGAGGGGTGTTATAAGTTTGTAGTGTGTCTGTGTATCTGTGTGTATGTACAAGTCGTCGTACAGCCTAAACGGCTGGACCAATTTTGGCTTTTCTGTTTGAAAGGTGAATTGATCGATAGTGTTCTTAGCTATGATTGAAGAAAATCGGTCCAGCCGCTTAGAAGATAGCACATGTTTTCTCGATATATCCTGTTGAAGCTGTGTGTCTTTGACACCGTAGCTCCCAACGGCTACATCGATTTTAATGTAGTACATTTTGTTTGAAAGGTGACTTGATCCAAAATTTTCTAACCTATAATTGAAGAAAATATGTTCAACCGTTTGCAAGATGTCATCCATTTTCTTCGGGGGTTTTTAAAATTTTTAATTTAATGTTATTTAATCTTTTAATCTAAATGAGCTCAAAAATATTTATTAGTAACAGGATACTAAGAGCATAATTTTCTAAAACACTTCACGAAAGTGAAATTTATATAGGAAACATAAATAAAATTACCCAAATTGTATAGATTTGTTTTTGTTTTTCATACAAATCCTTCTCCGAATAAACAAATAAAAATTTCAGTCTTTGCTTTGTCTTTCATAATTTTTAAAATTTGTATGAAAAAGAAAAACATATTTATAAAATTTTGAGCAATTTTGTTATTGTTTCGTATATAAATTATACTTTCGTGATGTGATTTCATTTGCCTAAACATTTTTATACCCTTGATAACTTGCATAATGTTCAAGGAAATAATGTCCTTGGATGTTATTTCCATTTTGTACAACAGTGGGGGGCATTATTTCCTTTTCAAAATGGGAAACTGTCGATGGACCTCGTTTCCTTTTTGATGTGGAAATAAAGTCCATGGACGTTTCCAATATTCTTCATATAAATGAAAAAAGTAAAATCACAAATCCATGCGAAGAAAGGAAAAAAATATTAAATACCGTTAAGCTTCCCATTATTTTAAACGCTCTATTTTATTAAATAGGTAACGTCATATAGTTGAAGTTTCTGCTAAAGTAATAAATATACATTTAGCAAATCCCCAAACCAGCAACCAGCTTACCATTAACACATTTGTTTAAGTTTTGTAGTATTGCCCACAGGTGGCAGCATAAGCTATTTCCAGTATAGCTTTGCACCTTACAAAGTGTCTGCACTAAATGGTCAATGTCATGAAATGATGCCAGTTTGTTCGGAAAATTTAATTTTTAAGGCGAATTTATTTTATGTTGGACAGACCCCTTTTGGTGTTAATTCTTACACTATTTAATACAAGAGGCAGCTATATATTATTACTTAGCAAATACAACAGCCACGATAAGTAGCACAGCATACTTTCAGGATTCAAATATGTACATAGTGATAGTACAGTGAAACTTCGGTATTATATGCGCGTAACTGTTGACGAAAAAACAGAGTGGGGACTATTTTGCTTTTTGTTGGCATATTTATTTGAAAGAAATATAAGCTTATATATATTTATATCTATTAGACAGGTCGACAAGATTTTTGAGTCTGACTTCTGCATCACAAATTTTGGTTTCTTTTTTGTTACTTATAAAGAGAAAAATATATTTTGTTGTTAAAGTTTGTTTTTGTAGAAATAGAATTTTGGTAATCTTTCTATGTTTGTTTGGACTTTCGTATTAAACCCTAAATTTTGTTATCGAAGTAAAACAGACAAAAACAAACTTTAAAAGCTAAGAGTCGATATTTAGGAATTTTTCGACGTCTAGCATTAGGATCGATGCATTAAAATAAAAAAACACAAGAATTTTTTTGTTTGTCGACCGGTATTATTTATTGGTAAAAAAATGCGCGAAATAAATATTTTTCATATTAATTTAATGCTAGTGCAATGCTTATTTCAACACAAAAAACACAGAGTCAATTTAAAACACATAATAAGATCGAATAAAAATATACTAAACTAATAGGTTACATTTTATTTTAATGTTGAATTAAAATTTTGAAAATTTTTTTCTTTCCAAAGACCTCAAACTTGGTTTTATCTGTAAAAATAAATGACGAAAGCCAGTTTGAGGTTTTTGGAAAGAAAAAAAAGTGGCAAAATTTGGACAAGCAGAAATGAGGAATTTGGCTAAAAGAGCATAATATCTATTGTGAAGCATGGCAGGGGCTCGGTTATAGTTTTGGGGTGTATGGCAGCAATGGTTTTCAAAGACTGGTATTTATTGGTAGTTTAATGAACAAAACCGATTATTTAAAAATTTGGAAGAAAATTAGGCGGCCAGCTTAGAACTTAGAACGATCATGGTTTTTCCAATAGGACAACAATCCTAAACAGCGATCAAAGAATGATCGCTGTGTCACCCATCAAAACACTATCGCCGGATCACAACTCAATTGAACAACTCTGGGAGCATTTGTGAAGTTAATTATAAGCGGAGTAAATGTTGTCATATATATATTTACTAAATATTGCAAATAAAAATTTTATTGTAATACACAATTAAAAATTATATCATAACTTAATTAAAACGAGAATAGTAACAAATTTTTGTAGTGAAACAATCCAGAGGGTATGGTGGCGATCGAAACGCACATCCTCTACACTGATAGGCTAGCATACTACTCACTAGCCTAAAGAAGCAACCAATCAGACTCAATAAATTATCTTCCCAGAAATAAAAATTAATTTTTCTGAAATTTTATTATTTCGGCATTTTAGTTCAATATTTGAATTAATGTATATTCAAATTATTTTTGTTCAAATTATATTTGTTATTTTTTTTGTTAAGAGTGGAGTATTGGAATATTCAAATCAGATTAGCGGAACGGATCAGTACTACTGATTTCGACAGGCCTTCTTGAAGGTCGCCTTACTCCTGCAGTTTATCGCTTGGAGCTATTTTTGATTTGTCATTTTTGTCTCCACGATTATGTTACCTGTATCACTACATACCATAGAGGTGTATGCACTAAGCGGCAGTTTTCGTAGATCAGAGCATGTAGCAATGCGATAACCATGATATGAAGCAGGGAAGGCAAAATTGCTACAAATATATCGTTTTTGGTACAAATTGGACTTTAAAAGTACAATGGTTGACGAATGGTTGATTTAGTAGAATTAATAATACTTCTATTTTTTAGAAAATCTCCTTATTTTGTATTTTTTTTTATAAAATAATTTAGCCTTTTCGTCTTCTCGTACATATCAGACATTTTATCTAAATTAAATTTAAATTTAGAGAAGTATTGAGAACAAAGTTCAACTTAAAAGGAGCCAAAATTTTGAAAAATTGAGAAATTTCAATTTGCAAATGAGTATAACTCAATAATTATAAGAGATACGTTTACAACCGAACATGTGTCATCAATGGCACATGTTATGGAATCGGATGAGAAACGAAATGTAGCAAGCAGTTAAAAACTTCACATGGCCGAAGTGTCCCACTTTGACACTTCATAGCTCCGCTCCTGAGCAATGAGGAGAGCTGACATTTAAAACATAATTGGAAATGCTCCTCTGCTATTTTCATTTGATATTATATTTCAATAGGACTTTCCGTTTGCCCACTGTGCAATATGGACTTAAATTTCAAAATTCTGAATGAAAGGTTTTGAATAAAAGTTCGTTTTTAGGAAAGTGCAACTTTAATGCATAGCTTTGAATGAATACTGACCAAAATTATAACATTTATCTAAAACAATGATTTGCTAGGACACATGAAACTGCACATGTCATATAAAGTAAACACTTCAAACAAGTTTTACACTTTATTGGAAAAAGATAGCAAGAAGATTAGGAAAGGTATTCAACTAAAACAAAGATGACAACGAAAATAATGTAATTTTTATTTCTTTTTCATTTGAGTCTAATTCTATTCACTTCCTTGAGTAGTTTAGAGATACTCAAATGAATTTGTTGTTGGTCTACTTATTTTTTCAGACACTCTCATAAATAAAAAGTAATTCCCAAATGCTGGCAAAAATGTTCGAAACAATTTAACAACCTTTTTTCCAATTTATGAATATTGTGTAACTTTTTTAATTTTTGTGTATTTCGCTTAGTTTGTTCTTTTTTCTATTGATAGCTATTGATATAATTACATGTCTATGACAGACGCCTACAAGTCGCTGGTTTTTTTTAAAATAAATTTCAAACTTTATTGGTTCACTTTTAGGAATTTTATCCCAAACATTATTAAAGATAGTTTCGGAAATTAGTGTCAATTACCATATACAAAATTAAAAGTACTTCCTGCTGTAGTTGTAAATTGTATTCAAGAAATAACCGAATATCAACATGGTTTCTAATTTTATTATTATTATTTTTTTCATACATGATAATAACAATAAGCAAAGTAAATATGTACGTTAAATTTAAATTTTATGGTGAGAACTTTTTATGTGTGAGGTTGAATTTGCATAAGAAAAGACGTTTGCTTAACAATAAAAAGTTAAAGATTTCTGCAAGTGATAAAATCTAAGAAAAAAAACAAATTAAAGATATAAATTCAATTGGGACTTGCACACTATGCCAAGAATGAAACATTATGAAACAAAAAGTCCAAAAAGAATACAATCAAAAGTTTTATTGAACCGAACTTAAAATTAAATAAATAAATTATTTCTTGATTCAGAATTAAATGAGGGAGGACAAACGTTTTTTATTTAAAAGTTTATTAGTTTCTACCCTTATTGTTTTTATTTTATGATCGCTTCTAACCTAACTTTTGTTTTTGAGTTCTTTTTTTTACAAATTTTATTTCCTCATTTCCAAGAAACCTAATTTGAACATGTGTTCAAGTATGCATTTGAAAATTAGCATTTGCAATTACTGTTTTTATACCAAAACGAATCCTTCCTTATTCTATAAATAAATGTTTTAAAAAGAAAAAGTGCGGGTTTATGCTAAAAGAAATTTGTGCTCAACCTAAAAACAACCGGTAGAGCCATCATCATCTTCATTGCCTTCACCATATTTTTCTCTTGTTTATACTTTTAAACAATAAAGTCAAAAGCTTTGAGATCCTTTCACTATGTTTTTTGTTTAAGAAGGTTTTTAACTCTTGTTGCTATTTTAAGTTTTTAATAACTTCTTTAAAAATCGTACATCAAAAAATAATAATTTCATGTAAAGTAAAAAGGAATCTACACTAAAACATAAATGTGAAAATAAGGCCAAGTTCCTATCCAATAGTTTCAGCCGTTAAAAGTACTGAGATTAAAATGAGGACAAAGTTTTTGATAAGTAAAATACCATATCATTTCTGGGCAACCTGCTACACAGAAAAAATTAATATACGAATTCAATTACCAAAACTGCATATTCAATTCATTTCGTTGTTAGAGCAAAACCTACGACGAAAATTGTATATTACTAAGATTCAAATTAAAAATTACTCGAAATTTTTGTTAGAAAATGTTGTTTTTGATCGCATACATAAGTAATTGATTCAATTAAGAAATTAATTAAATCAATTTTAATTTTTCTAATATTGGAAAGTATTATGGAGGGAAAAAGTTGCCAAATTTTAAAAACGACCTGAAAAATCGCTAAAACTAAAAATACCAAAAAGCGCCAAAAATAGAAAACAAATCACCAAAACGAGAAAAAGCGCCAAAACTAAAAAAATCGTCAAAAGGATAAAAATTGTCAAAATAAAAAAAATCGTTGAAACTAAAAAAATTACCAAAACCCGAAAAAATACCCAGAACCGAAAAATGCACCAAATCCAAAATATATCGCTAAAACTAAAAATATCGGGGGAAAAAAGCGCCAAAACCACGAAAAAACTTAAAAAATTAATAAAATTAGATGAAAAAGAAAAACGAAAAAATTGCCAAAATGAAAAAAGGGCAAAAACGAAAAGGGATATATGTGTATTCGTACGGAATCCTTCGTGTGTGAGCCAAAGTCGTACTTTACTGAATTTATTTTGTATTGTACAGTGTAATACTCGTATATAAAAATTACTACATACCTTGACTTTCTGTAAATGAAAATATCGATCAAATAATAAAGCGTTGGCGGGAATTCTTAATGTAGATTTTTGTTGCTTCACAATCTAAACAAGGATCTAACACAAAAAAAGTTGGGTCCTTATCAGTATTGACGAGCATCTACATGCTATACACTAGGGGCTCTTACTTAATGTACATATATTTCTACAAATAAATTATGTACTTGAATATTAAAATGTTGATTCACGTGAACAATTATTAGAAATTGTAGCAAGGGCACTAATACGAGAACATACATACATATATGCTGCTTTATCTTTTAATTTGTGTATGCTTTTTAATCCTTTCCCCTCTACTGTTATCATACACATGTACACAAATGTGAGAAAGCGTTAAGTATTCGAAACTGCAACTGTTGAAAAAATAAATGTTGATTTTGTAAAAATTAAAAAAAGAAAACAAAAGAAGGGAAAATAAACTTGGCTTAAAGCAACCGGAAAATAATTGTAATTTTTTACAACAATTCAACGTTGTAATCATAGTTTTCACACATATACACACCAATACAAATTCAGATGAAGAAAAAATCAACTAAAATGAAACCCTAAACTAAACACACAGAGCAAGCACAAAGTAATATTATTCATTCATAAACTATTCCATGGTTGTAGCAAGATTTTCGATTCCTCCGCAATATTTCAACAAAGACGGACAAATTGCTGATGATGTGATGTTGATATTAGTAAGAAAAAATTAAACATAAAAAAATATATTTTACTACTCGTGTGTTGCCACAACCTGCTGCTTTTGCAGTTTAAGCCGAGAAATCAGTCAGCCCATCTAACACACACACACACATATACACGTGATTTAGAATCCATTTATGACTAGACAAGAAAGAGTCTTTTGGTAGTTTGCTTTAATTTCCACATTTTCACAAATATAAATACGTGAATTAAAAAATGCAACAAATTGTGTGGTTGTACGATTGTAAAGGAACGAAAACAGCACATTAAATCCCGGTTGGCCAACTCGTCGTAGAGGACATTTTCATCAACGACTACTTAAGGAAATTTCGAAATTTGTCATTACAGTTTCTTTAAAGACAATCTAACAGAAACCGTACTCAAGGAAAGGGTAAAAGAAAAACTACTCAACTGGCCATAGCAACTAGTTGGTAGAATTGTCCGCAAGCTAAAATTTTGTATAATTTCGTTACAACAAAAAACACTACTCTTCGTATATCAGCAAATGAACTTCTTGTGGACATTGTCGCTCAGTCTGTCACCAGTTTGAATCATTTTGATACATTCCTGCTTGCTAAAATTGAGCTGATGAAAAGTTCCGTTACAATGTCTATCAAAAGTTCTTTTATTAAATACTCTCTAAGCGGCAAATTCCTCAAATTGTTATTGTAGAACACGTGTAAAAGAGACACAAACGCAAAAATGTAACGGAGACATTTCTGAGGATGTTGTCATTTACATGGTCATTAATGAAAAGATGGGAGACAGTGTCGCTGTTGTTGTAATGTATGAACTTAGCAGCCATTTGTTCGAAAATGTCCTCACTGATCTGTTTGAGCTGTCACCAACAGGTCATCGACGCTTTAACATTGTCATGCATCGGTCTTGCAAGGTGTCTGAAAGACATGGCCAACCGGGATGTGCTGATGATGGAAGTGGGAGTCACATACTGTTGTTGTTCAGTTGGTTTATTTTAGTTGTTGCTCTTGTTTTTTATGGCAATTAAAACAAAACTCTTCTACGTAACGTTAGTACTACTTACATTTTTAAAATGAAAAAAAAAAGGAAAACTTCATACCTCCCGCTAACGACTTCAGTTTATTCTCATGTATGACTTGCCACAATAGAAGTGCAACACAACGATAATACATTTTATATGTATGCGCATTCATATAGTACAATTTGTAATAAATGCTGATGCAACATTTAACAGCGGTCTGGCTGGATGGTTGGTTGGTTGGTTGGTTGGTTGGTTAAGCTGCCTAGATGGGTGATTTGATGACTTACTACTCGTACAACCTATAAGGGTCTGGGTCTTTTCGTTTACGACTACAACTACTTGTGCAACCGTAATAAGTTTTTAATTTTCTACCCGTTTTCAATGCCGTGTAGGAGAGATAAGGAAAGTAGTTACTAATTTCTGCATACAATTTTCTTTAATTGCTTTTTTTAATAAAAGTTTGTACAAAACAAAAACTCAAACTGATTTAACGATTGGAATATCATTACATTGTATCTAAAAAATTCAGCTATTGTTATTAAATTCTTGAAAATATTGTATTTTTTAAGACTTAAGTAGCTCATCTTTATTATTCGTTATAAGTCCGCTTAAAGCTAAAACACTATTTTATTGTTTCAGTTGCTTAGAGTTTTAGACTAATTTGTGAGGCAGTTGTTAATTTTTCTTCATTTTTACAGCTGACATATGCAAAATAAGCAAAAAGCAGAGAGGAAAAATGATTCCAACATTTAAATTATGTTTCTTTTTCCAAAGTGTCGTCTTTGTCTTCTTGCAGTTAATTCACACATGCAAAAGCCAAACTCAAAAGACCATGAAATATATGCGAGTAGTTGGTAACAAAAAATCAACAACTTACAAAATATACGAAAAATATAGTGAAAACTCTGGCAAAGAATAACGACATGTTTTAGTGGACTTCCTGTTGAAAACGATGTAAAAAGAACCTGCTGGGAAGACAATAAACAAATTCATTCAGGCAACAACAAAAAAAAGTGAATTTGAAAGTGAATGAAATTGGGGAGTTTTTTTATTTATTTCTTTGTAATTAAGTAAATTGCAACCACAGATAAGTCTTTATGTATAAAAACCAAAAGTATATAATGTACACTGTTACATAGAAGGACAAAAATGAACTTCTGTTTATGTTTTATTTTAAGTTTCCTCCTGATATAAAATATAAATTCTCATATTTTTTTATTATTTCACGATTAGCTGTTAGAGTTTAACAGTTTCATTTAGTTATTTCAGACTACATATATAAATTCTTTAAAATTTCTTTAATTTTTGCGGTAAAGTCCTTTTTAATAAAGAAGTATTTAAAAAAACTTCTTTTAAAATGGCTTCGTAAAGGTTTTTATTACTTGTACAGTTAATTAATATCTAAAGCAAATAAATATAACTTCAGCGTGTGTATGTATGTACTTAAGAGTTTTTCTTTTCCCGGACTTTTTTCATTTTCCGGGAAAGCGGGATTAAATATAAAATTTCCCGGGAACTCCCGACCAATACAAAACGATACAATATATCCTTTAATTTAATTTTTTTGAACAAGTTTTTTCTTTTTATATCGATTTTCAATTGAACCCTGTATGACCCCTGTTGTACATAAAAGCAATGATTTTTTTTTTGAGTAAGGAAGGAACCCTTCTGATATCATGATATAACTTTCATTGTCTTAATGCCATTATTACAACTTGGCAATAGTTAAAGGCAGGATTTTGTAGGACGTTTAAATGGTTTATCTTTAACTGAAACTGAACGGCAAGTTAAAGGCAAGTTCATGATACATTAAATTGTTCTTTAAAAGGAATATCAATTGAGTTTGTAAGTCAATACTGTCAACAAAAGTTAGAAAAGCTGTTAAAGAATCAAACAGAAAAGTCAAACAGAAGTGCTCAAGCTATAAAGGGAAAACTCATGGAAAAAAGGGAAATAGTCTACAAAAATAATGTTATATTATGTCGAAGATTGAGGTCCAGCCACACTAGCGTTTTTAAAATGCACGTTTGTGCTGCTTTTTTGTATTAAATTTTAAAGTTTTAAAATTTAAAACTTTTAAAACCGCTTGTATGGCCTCGGCATAAAAGAAATATGTATAGCTTTTGTTAATAAAATCAACATTTGTCCATCGATTTTCATGATATAATTATGAGCTCTTAGGACGAAAAAATTTGCTAATTTTTCATGAAAACTCCTTTTTTCGACACTAATTTGGAAAGAACTCCGAAAGATTTGATCAAATAAAAGAACTATATCAAGATAGTTTGAAGGTGATTTTGTCGATCATATTTTAGCGTTTTGTTGATCAAAACCATTTATAGTTTTCTCAGTTAGGGTGCAATATCTGTGGCAATAAGGAATAAGTGGTTAAGTTGAATTAAGCAAAATTTATTTTAACACTGTTTTATTCTTTACATATTAACGCTTTTAGTTGAAGGTTGCAGTGGCTACAATCATACCTAAACTAGGAAATGTCACTCAATAAATATATAATATAAGCCTATAAATCTCTTAGCAGTAGCGTAATAACTTTCAGAAA
>OY101449.1:156549164-156664164 GCA_956483635.1 Panzeria rudis | reverse complement strand
TGTATGTATGTATGTATGTATGTATGTATGTATGTATGTATGTATGTATGTATGTATGTATGTATGTATGTATGTATGTATGTATGTATGTATGTATGTAACAGAAAAATAAAACGTATTAATAATGTTCCATTAAATTAATAAACAAGTTTTAGGGCCTTATTTGCAAAACGCAACGCTTAGTGTTAATACTTTTTATAAAAAAAATTCGAATTACAAAAACAAAACACAATAAAATTTGTCATCATTTATCGTTACGTTTTACAAAATAAGGCCCTTAATTACGCGTTAACGACAATTTGTCTAAATACACACGCAGAAACACAAAGTGGTAATCAAATCAAGTCTGTAAATTTAAATTTTATTTTTTTAATTTTTGTTACCTATAAATAAATAAAATTTGATTAATAAAATACATTAACTGTAACATTTTTAGTGTATTAATTTGTCTAAGTAAAATAAAATGCCATAAGTTTTGAAAATATAGGAAATATTGTGTTGAAAATATATTGAATCCAACAAATAAACAACGAAGAATGAGACTCTCACTGTGAGAGGTGCACTTTTCATCTATACATTTAATAAAACTATAAAAGGGGCGTGTCTGTACATTAAATATTTGTTTAACATTTTTATGGTGGCGTAAACAGTAATCGATGTAGAGAACAAAACACCAAATTTTGGAATTTTTGTCTGTCTGTCTGCCTGTCTGTCTGTCCGCACACGCTTCACGTAAAAACCACTGAATGGATTTTCATGAAATTTGGTATGGAGGTACTTTAAAGTCCTGATTCAAACTTAGGGTACTTCTTAGTGCTATAAAATATCTAAGTTAAAATAGAAAAAAACGAATATGTACCCTATTTTACTCATATAAATGTTGTTGGAAATTAGAAAGATGTTTTTGTTTTTTTTAACGTTGGTAGCACTGTTTATTTTGCATAACGGAAACTTTAAACAATATGTAAAGAACGTTATATTATGCATTATATTTTACAGGCACCTTATAAGTCATAAAGCGAACTTTAAGCGCGCGAAGCTGGCGCGCACATTTAGTATAAAATAAAATTGATTCTCTAGAAAACGTCAGTGCTAAAATTAGACATATTGCGTATGTTTAATAACAATACCCATAACTTAAATAAAAAATTAAGAATATGAATGTTTACAATAACAAGTAAAATTAAACAGTTTTTAAACTGCATTAACACTTACAGCCTTGTTAATAAACGTTTTCTAAAGTTAAAGAATAAAATAAAACCGATTTCCAATGTGAAATTCGCACATTAAATGTATCTTGATCTATTAGAATTCAAAACAATTTAAATTAATTCAATTGAACACTATATTTGAGCCGTTTTCTTATTTCTCTGCACATAAACATATTTTTAAAATTAGTTCAATTCCATTTTAAATTTTCTTTTTCTTGATTGATATTTTAATTTCATATTTTCTCCTAAAATATATATCTGTCTATTGTGTTTTTGCATTTGTAGTTTCATGTTATCCAAAATGCATTCATTCTTCTGAAGAATTTCAAAAGAAAAACTTAAGCAAAATAAACTAAAGAAATAGAGACACCCCACAGCAAAATCTGTCTACCCGTCAAATCCCAAAATGTTGTATACCTTTCATTCAAATTGATTGTGTCTAAGCATAAACAACGCTGCATTACAAAGCGATTATATGGAAATACTTTTATATAAAAACTAAAAAAGAAAAAAGAGCTGCCAAGTTTCCGTAAGTTCTCCGGATTTCCGCTGAAAATATACTCATAATTGAAAGGCTTATGCCCGTAATATCAATAAAAAGGTATCTGAGGAGTAAATTACCCCATAAGATATTTCTGAAATATACCATCATGCAAATTGGAACAATTTTAAAAATTTGACTAAAGTATCCAACTAACCAAAACCAACTAAAGGGTGGGCAAATTTGAGATTAGGAAGTGAATAGGCCATCAAATGATGAAATAGCAAGAATTCAGCTATCATCCTTTGACATTTATTTAGAGAGAACTTGAGAAATTTTGACCATGGAACGCTACACTCTTGAACAACGAATTTTAAATATAAAAATTTACTATCAAAATGGTGAAAATTTTACTGTATCCCTTCGAATGAGCCTGGAATATCAACTCGTCGACGTTCGCAACAATTGCATATCATCAGAGGAACTTTGCGTAACATTTTGCATAAAGATCTTCATGTTCACGCTTATGAAATTCAACTCAGCCAAGAATTAAACGAGCCTTATTACGAGGAAAAGCTGCTCGAATTTTAATTTTATTGCTTTCGACAAATAGTAGGGTTTATGCAATAGCCCAGCTATTTCAAAATTAAGCTCTGAAGGATTAATACTTGTACACCATTTTTAATAAGTCCAAGCCAAGAAATTTTCATCGTAAGTTTTTTTTTCGTTTTCATTTCTATTTTGCTTTTACACCATAACTTAAACAGGACTTTTTACTAAATTCCTCCGATAATTTTTAGGTCAGTGCTACGAATTTTTCCCCCATTTTCTACATTAGCTCTTAACTTAAAAATTGTCCTTGTGAATTTTCCTTATTAATTATAATTTTCATTTCTAATTGGCAACTCTTTCCTTCATTTTTGCTTATATTTCATATGTCAGCAAATAATTCGTATCTGTTTATCATCATCCTCTGGCTCTATTCATATGTTAAATAAAAGAATAGGAAAGACACAAGTTGATGCCTTTTGTTATTTTTTAAGTAACTTTTTATTATTGCAATATTATTGCTTAAGAGTTCTTTAAATATAATTTTATTTTTGGAAATATTATAAAAAATTGCTCCTCCCAAATTATATTTATTTAGATAAATATAAAATATTGTCCGTATTAAAATTGCTAATTTTTTATGAAAACTTTGTTTTCAAAAATTCATTATCGCACTAAAAATATTTTACATACATATTATCATGCTTTTAAATATATTATTTTTTTGCAAATAATATTTCGGAAGTTGTTTATCACAATAACTTAGCACATTTGGAAATTCATTTTTTGAGAATTTATCCAGCATGTTTGATTTGAAGTTCAAGCACTAAATTTGATTTTTTTAGCAAATTATTAAAAAATGAATCACAATTTTATCATTAGTGTATTAAAAAATTTCAAATAAATTATTTTATTTACGATCTTAAATAAATTTCATCAATTACTTTTGTCCCATATTCATTAGGAACAAATTTAGCATTAATTTAGAGTTTTCTCGTTGTTTAAGTTTGGCTAACATTGTTGAAGAATGACAAATGATTTCAACTTCTCAAAAACTATAACGAATCATAACTCTATTGATGTTCGGACACCCTTGAATCTCTTCTAAATTAAATATCAAGGAGCACATATCTCGGCTAACGCTGGTGATCGTAACAGAAGTTAATAATATGGGGACGCTGTAAATGTAAGATAACATTTAATTACTAAGTTCAAAAATATCCGAAGAAAATGCTAAAAGATTTAATATCAAGTCACCTGTCAAACGAAAAAAAAAAATAAATTAAAATTTGTCCAGCCTTTTGCAAGCTACAGTGCCAAGGGCACACAGATTCAAGAGGATACAGTTAGAAAAGAGGTGATAACTTCTAAGCAGCTGGACCGATTTTCTTCAAACATAGCTAAGAACACTTGATCAAGTATCCTTTCAATAACAAAAAAACTAAATTAAAATCGGTTCAGCCATTTGGGCTGTACGATGACGTTTACAGACATTCAGACACACACTTATTCGTTGCCACAGGAAAAACCACAGAGTTGCTATAAACTTTGTGACTGCACGAATTAATCTTCATGTCGTAAGGGTATTGCCAAAGTATCTACATATCTATGTATCTTATGGCTGTAAAATTTTTACTTAAGTTGGATATGTGTTTGTAAAGTTCGTAAATGTATGTGTGTAAATAGTTTCTATTCGTATTAAAGCCAACCCCGCATTTGCTTTGTTGGATAAAATGAGTTTGTTATACTTGCATTCTCAGTACTATTTTGTAATTAATAGAGTGCAATAGTACAAAACTATTCCATTCCCCACAGTGATGAACAACTCACTGCTAGTCTTCTATTTTCAGTACTTTTTGATCTGTACAATACAACAGCATGCCAATGATATAAAATGTATTATATTCCAATCTTAAAAATTCAAAATTCTAAAACATTTTTAAAAACTACATACAGAAATTTTCAACTGTTTTATTTTATTTTAACTCTTTACTTCTTTATTTGAAGATGAAAATCTGTTCTTTAATCAGGGTTGTCATATTTTTTCCGACCTATTTCGCCAAACTGATTTTAAAAATCGCCAAAATCAAATTCATATCGTTCTTCTTAATATATATTTGATAATAAATTTGTTTTTATATAACACACTTTTTAATATAAATTTTTATAAAATAATCATATAAAAACTTATAAGAAAATCATTAAAAGTAGAAATAAAATCGCCAAAAATTATTTCTTGTAAAGTTTTCACATCCAAACTCAAAACACTTTAAGACTATAATTAATATAAGAAAAATCATCAAAATCACATTGTTTTAATTTCTTTCAGACGAGTTTTGGTGGGATTTATTTTTGAAAATACTATTTCAACAAAGTAAATTTCCTGAATTATAAAAATTTTGAAGTTCAATTTTGCACAAAAAAAAAATAACCATAAAAATCGCCAAAAAATGTATTTATCGCTAGAAAAATCGCAATGTAGCCAAATGAAAATTTTAGACGCCAAACAAATTGGAAAATCGCCACGGTTGGCGATAAATCGCCATATCTGACAACCATGTCTTTAATCGTAATTCATGCAAAATTTACCTGTGAACACGCACACACAAACGAAATGTATTTAAAGAAAGAGACTATTTCGAAGAAAATCTTGGCTCCAAGAGTAATGTGTTTCGTGATTTTAAATCAATTTATGTGCTAGACAATGTTAGCCTTAATTACTACACCGCTAAGTAAGAATTTCCATATTATGTTAGGAACACAACTGGGACGAACGACGAATTTCGTCCAACACGATGAATTCGTCGATAAAAATTCGCTGTGTAAATTCGTCGTATGAAGCAGAATAGCGACGAAAACGTAACAGCTGTTATATTTGATAAAGCGGTTTACAAGGTGAATTCAGTACCAGGTAGCCTTATCAGGACAGCTGATCGTCAGCTGATTACACCCCAACAGTCAAACTCCATATGAAAAAGAGAAAACCTTTGACCCAAACTATCAACGTCCAAATAAAAAAGTCCTTTAACAACTTTGTATTTGTGTCGTTTTAATGATAAGGCCACTTGGTATTAATTCGCTTTGGCTGTTTACTGTTTGTGCAAAGTGTGACCATATTAAACAAATAATACATACTTGAAAAATTAAACATTATTAAAAACACAACTAACACAAATTTTTATAGTTAATTATTATCCATATATATTTCAAATGCTATGAAATAAAAATAAAATAATAATGAAAGTAAAAAGTAACTTTTTTTAATAAAACACTTGAAAACTAAAACCAAACATTATTGGTACTGATTTGTTCGTCGTTCGCCGGCGTAAGTAATAGAAACAAATCTATTCAGAGTTCGCCGCGTATGGCGAATTTCATCCGACGCCGTTATTGTGTGTATTTTCATATATTCATATATGTGTTATTTTTGTCGTTCGTTCCAGTTGTGTTCCTAGCATTAAAAATATAAAAGAAGAAGAATGGCTTCATGAACTTCCATTATATTTAGACCAAATATATTAATGTCTGTTTTATATGATAATTTAGAATATCTGAAGTAGTCGTTCTCAATATTTGAAGGAAGTACTATTAAAGTAAAAAAAGTACATTTTAATTTGCAGCTCGGTATCTTTTGAAAATGTATATTTTCCATCACTGATTTCCGATGTAATTTATTTGCTTCCTACACTGAGCATATCATTTTGCAATTTCTCTTCTCTTGCTACTTTACTATTCTCTCTTTTGCAGCCAGTCTGTAAGATTTATTTTTATTGCTGCAGAGATGGCAGAGCTGGTGGCTTTGGACGTTTTAGTTTTAGTAAAATGTAAGTACAAATGTACAGGGTTTAAGTCCACTGTAACAACATAGTCTATGAGAAATAAAAAGCTTATTTTCTACAAAAATATGCAAAAAATGCATTTTGTATTATATATTGAATTACACCAAGGCACAGAGGAATGCCAAAACCTCAAAAACTTTTCTTTTGGTTTAAAAAAAATTTATGCTATATTAGAGCTAACACTTCAAAACAACCAATTACAAATTTTGATCACAATATATGTATAGCCTACTTTGACTGTTAGAAAGCCGGAAAGTTGGTATATTTAGTTATTAATGTTTAATACAATTACTTGGCTTTTTGAACGACGAAATCGAAGTAGGCTGATTTTTAATATTTATAATATATTTTTTAATATTTTCTGTGGTCTTTGATAGCTGACAATCTTTTAAGCCCACCACATTAGTTTTGATAATTTTGAGCGCATCGCGCATAAAAATTTCAGATATATAAAATTTGTTAAAAAAAAAATAGATAAGAACAATAAAAAAGTACAAAGTTTGGGTCCAATTTAGTTTATAGTTTGATAAAAGTACCTTTACAATACTTGGAATATGAATATTATGTAAGCTCTCATAATAAAAACTATCTTAGAAAAATAAAAATTTTTTTAAAAAGTTTATACTAGGAAAAGCGCAAAAAATTTTACGTCAGATTTTAAAGCTTTAAAATGATAACCTTAGGTGCTTAAAACCATTTACAGTATATATACATCTTATGGGGCATTGGGCGAAATCTCCCACTGTGCAAGAGAATAAAAATAACGTGAAACGTACCTATCAGTAAAAAAAAGTACTTCATATTAAGAGATGGTTGGTACGGAATTCAAATTGAATTTTCCATCTCTGTTGCGAGCACAATACGTCAGAACCGAATTGAAAATGTTAAAAAACAAAACAAATCATTCGTTAGTGAGACGTGTTAGAGTTTGGAACGTATTAAGTTCGTGAGCGGAAAACAATGTTGTTAAAAAAGTGAACAAAAAATGCATTAACATACACATAGAAATAAACTAACTTAAAATATAATTTTGCATTTATAAATAAAATATAACATAAACCTAATTGAAAACCACAATGAAGCCTCAACAAACAGTGGAATTTATAAAACATAAAATATTTGTGGTTTTATGTGTCATGAAAATAAATTATTGTAAAAATACTTAAAGCAAAAAACAAAACACATAAAATAAGTGGCTTAAACGTAAAGAGTACTAAAAAAGAAACTTACAATAGATTATTAAGAAAAAATTGTTAGAAATATAAAAAGTAATTTTTTTTAAATTATAAATAAAAGCTTATAAAGTAAAGTTCAGCAAAATATGTAATTTGTTAAAAATAAAATTTTATACAACTACACAAACAAAGATAAAGCTTAACATTTTTATTTGAAGTTCTCAAAAATTTTAAATAACCCAACAATAATAGCGAACTGCAAAACAGAAAACAGAAAAGCTGTCAAACAAGTTAAGAAATATATAATAAAAAAAAATAAATTAAAAAAAAATGAATTAAAGTGAGAGGCCAAAGCAACGAAAAAAATTAATAACACAAATATTTTGCTATTAAAACAACAACAGCAAAGTCTCTCTCCCGGTTTCTGTGAATATTTTATTAAAACTGGATTTTCTTGCGAAAAACCAAAATATTCAAGCTTTTTTCATTTGAACGCCCACTGTTAAAAATCCCAACAACAAAAGTCCATGTCGTTCATTTAGCAGTAGACTCAAGACAAAAACAGTAAAAAAAGAAACAGGCTATTTTTTGTCTGATCCCCATTTTTCACAACTTCCTTTTCCACACCTTCTCCACTCGTTTCACAAACATTACAACGAAACACCAACTCTTTTTTACTCCACTCTTCTTGTCTGCCATAAAAGGAAACAAACATTAAGTTTTGTAAGAGTGTTAAATGTGTGTGTGTGTGTGTGTATGTGCGATTCTTTTTAGTCGCCATCATCGCAATTGTTGTCTGTAAGAACAATATTTTTTAGTTGTTGCCAATAAAAGTCTTGATTTTTTGTATTACAATCGGTCGTTGGATTTAGTTATCTGTCGTCGTATTGAAAAGAGTGCGTCCTAAATTTTTTCTGTTACGTTGGAGTCTTTGTCTGAAGGTGGCATTTTACGCAGAAGGCGCCGAACGTCGTTGGGTTCGACAAGCCGTTATGGGGGTACTTAGATGGCGCGATCTTCCCGGATCGCGAGTTTCGGTTGGGTCATCAAACAACTCGAATAATAATCACACAAATAATAACAACAACAATAGAGGAGAGGTAAGATAAAATGACATTGATATGTATAAAGCATAACTAAAAAGTCTTCTAAAATTACGCATTCTATATATTTATACAAATTAGCGCCTGCTCAGATATTAAGTAGCACGCTGTTTTCTAAACGTCCCCCTCCTTCGTAATGATTTTAAAAATTTTTCAGCATAATGTTTTTATCCGTACCAAATCTTCAACCCCCTCTCCCTAAGAGCGTTACGTAATATCTCAATAGCCCCTTATACTACAGTATTAAATAAAAGCAGTAGGAAAAGTATAATCAAAACTAAAATCTTTTGCGAAAATATTTTCAGGGCTCTACAGTTTTCAAAAACAAGTAAAAAAAGGCCGAAAACAATTTTCACTATTTTGTAGGTTAAGTTAAGAGTGACATAGCCCACAAAACATGAAAATGCCAATAAATTTAGAGTTTGCATCTTAATTGCATTGACCTTTTGCGCTATTTGCACGTTTTGTAGGTTAGACCGCTGTTACAATCAACGTCATTAGGTTGCCTACATTATGATTCAATTAAAAAAATTTCTGAAAGAAGCGTATTGTGGTTGAAAAAATTTTGCTTAGCGATCCAATCAATGTATATTTTATCTATTTCAGAGCCACTCGCTCTAACAAACATCCTTTTTTAATGAACATTTATTCCAGTATGTCAATTTATGGTAACGGCAGAATTACCAATTTTATTGGCATTAACAGAAATATTGATCATAGTTGAAAAAAGATGAACTGCATACAAATTTAATATAATACTGGTGTATTTCAACGCTTTTGTCCGCTTATGAGAGCTATTTTGAGCACAATTTTCTAAAATTGAGAGTCTGCGTCCGGTTATTAGAGTGTCCGTTTATGGGAATACATTTCGTATGGAAAAACTGATGAAAATCTCGGTTCTAAAAAGTTTGTCCGCTTATGGGAGGTGTCTGGTTATGGGAGATGTCCGTTAGGAGAGGTTTCACTGTATTTGAATAATCGAACATTTGAAAACTCGCCTGGAAAATGGTATGTATCTGACAAACTGAGAGAGATCGAAGAATGGAAATCTTTAGAGAATACTTCTCTCCAGTACCAGCGTTCATTTTAGAGCCGTCTAACCTGCACTGTTCCTAATAAGCAATTATCTTTCCTTGATAGTTTAAACACAATTTAAAATATAATTCCAATACACTGCATCGCAATTCATAATAATGGCACGTTTCCTAATGTCGTTAAAATAATATTCTTGAGAAGTTTATGTTCAATACTCAATTGCAAATCATTTGCCAAGTTATTTGCACTTAACTTTAATTACTATAATATTTGTGGCCGGAAAGCGCCTAAAATTAGATTTTATTCATGTTTTCTGTTATATAATAATGGAGTCCTTTAGTTTTTTTTTTATTTTAAAGTAATAAAATGGTCTGCCCTACAAGGGAATTTAACAACATGATATGTAATTTTTAGTACTCGAAACCTTAGAACAAACTGCTTATAATATATCATAGTTAATTTTAATGTGTTAAAAAAAGTGTACACAGAATTTTTATTTATACTTGTAGAATAGATAAAGGTAATTTAGCTACAACCAGAGAAAAAATCAATAAAAACTAGTGGACGCCATTTTGCCGATACGATACCGATACTCAAAAAGAAATATCGGCGATACCGATTCCGATACCGATACCCATATCGAAATGGAGTTCAAGTTTAAACCAACAGAACTCAAGCAGCAGGATAATTTTTTTATTATACAAAATTACAGTGTACGAGATTATTAATATTTAAAATTGATATTAGCCCAGTATAAAAAATTGGAAGTAATTTTTAAGGAACTACATTTTCATTCCTTCCGAAGAATCTGTATTAAAAATATGCAGATAAGGAAGCAAGTAAAATTTTATTTAAGTCATACACAGAAAAAAGTTTGAACATAAATATGTAGTATGAAAAAAGTTCATAATCCTATAGTTAGAAAAAATTGTTGAACTCTTTTTTGTAAACAAATTCTAAAAAGTTTTTTTATTTATATAAAGTAAAAAGAAAGAGTTGTGCCTAGTACAATAGGCTATACAAGTTCAATACTGAATTTTTAAAAATATTTTTTAAAAAGAAATATGAATTAATTTATGTAAAAGTTTCTAGCGGGATTGAAAATAGTTTGGATATATTTATATTTCTTAGATATATGTGCTGTTTCCACAATGCAAACAAGCACTGCTTGTCTAAAATTTATATGAAAAGCACTCAGTTTTTTGAGTGAATAATATATTTTTCTGCGTCCAAAAAATTTTAATTCCTTTATAATTTAAAAAAATACTCGCCATGCTTTTTAAAAAAATTAGTTTTAAAGGACATTTATCAACTAATATTCTTCTAAATAACTTAGTAGCTTAATTGTTAAAATTCTTCTAAAAGTTTATATTTATTCACTGAAATTTACATGAAAATTCTGTTTTGCGTTTAAATTCTCATAAAAAGAAACAAAATGAAAATAGGTAATTTTTCATCATTTTTCCCTTGAGGTAAAATCATTATAGAACGCCGAAATAGGTATTTTTCCTAGCATCGGTCCCAATTCGGTGATTAGTAATCGAAAAAGAGAAATTCTTGGAATGACAAGCATACGTAAAACTAATTAGAAATTATCCGAATTGCACTACTGCCGGATCGTAAATTCTACACTTTCATGACTTCTTTGGAGGGTCTTTTTTTTTGCTGGGAATAAAATTTAAAAAACAACGAATTGCATTTGAATTCGTGGTAAAATTAACAAGAAATAAATATTTGTTTACAAAATAATAATAATTTACGCTGTTATTTAAAATAGACATTAAGAAGATTTATAAAATGACGAATTGAATTTATTTAATTCATGTTAAAATTAACAAAAAAATAAATTATTTGTTAAAAAAAAAACTCTGAAAAAAATCGAAAAAGTATCGTCGTATAACAGTACAGTATCGGAAAATCTGAAGTATCGCCGATATATCGGTATCGGTATCAATTACGTCCCTAACAAAAACCATATTGTTTCAATAAGAAACATTAACAAAAGTCTAGTCATGTTGAAAATGTTTATTTCAATATTGAACCATATTTATTAAAAGGTGAAAATTGTTGATTTAGTGTATTTTAATAAAGTTTTTCTTTTGAATTGAAAATTGTTGAATTAATATGACGAGTTTTTATTTCTAAATTGCCGTTTTCCCTAAGTGTATAACCACATTATGTGAACAAGAAACAAATCTAAAGTTTCTCAATATGACAACAATTACATTCAATTAATTTGTGAAAAGAAAATGTTGATACATATTTTCGATGTTTTTAGATGCATGTCAAACAACAACACTATTATAATCCGTAGTTAACTAACATTAAAAGCAAAACGGCTCAATGTAATCATGTGGTACAAAGATATGAGGTTAAATTTGTAATTAAAAGAAGTGCCGTTTACTTTTATAACCATTTTATAACTTTTTGGGACAATTGGCTTGAAAGTTAACATAATTATTTATTTTTAAGTTAATACCCAAAATGCGTGACTATGCAATACTGCAAACGAGACTACTTCGAAGTAACTTATGCTTAATTTAAAATCTTAAAAAATAAGAAAATGGAAAAATATCTTATTAATGATGTGATTAATGGCGGAAATACTACAATTATAACTTGTAATTGTTTTTACCTCTTTAACAATTCTACTGTTACTTTTAGTTTTCTTTTCTTCTACTCGGTTTTTATTTATTTTTTAATGAAAGTTTATTGTTAATAAACAACCTACGCACTTTTTAATGTTTAGTTTTTTAAGTAATGTTTTTTTAATATTATCAGTAATAATACCTTAAACATCATTATCTTCCTTCACCTTCTTCTGTTAATGTAGAAAATACGAGAACTCTTAAAACTTTCTCTTTTTTTCCACTCAGTTTTGTGCGATTTATTTTCAACTTGAATTAAATTATTCTTGTTTGTTTTTAATTATAATTATTGACACAGAATGTATATTTATTTGTACACTTATGCTTAGCTATTTTAATTTTTAAACTCTGATCGTTACGAGATCGAACATCTTTAGTTTTAATAGAATGCAGAAATCTTTTATTTCATTTAATTTTTATGTCTTTTTTTCTTAAATCAAATATCTCTGTAGACGTGGTTAACTTGGCTAATTTCACTTACTTAATGTTTCCTTATTTTCTTCTTCAATTAATTCCCTTTTAATACCTACTTAACTTAATTTTTCTCACTTTATACCACAAAACTGTTGTAATGCTAATTAAGCATTTTCTTTCTTTTTAATCTTAGCAATAACATAAATTTCTCCACGTACATGTTTTGGTTAAGTATTTATAAAATTTCCCCATCACAGATAAAAAAAACTCAAATCTGTTAAAATCAATCTCTATAAAGTAGAAAATCTGCTTATCTTTTCTTTGCACTTGCACCAAGCTGTTTTAAAATAGAAATTCACCAGACAAATTCGTTGATTTGTTATTTAAGGGATAAATTTGTAATAAAGTATAAACATATGAAAACATAAACAAATCTAAATTCTTTTTTTATTTTTATACTTTTTAAACTTCAAAATGTAAAACGTTACAGGAGAAATAACTAAATTTTTCTGGATTACAATTGGAGCGACGCAGCGATATGAAATGGAACATGTACATTTAGATCAAAGTTCGACTTAAGTATAACAAAATATCAGAAAACAATGGGCAGGAAGAAAAATAAACCATTGGTAGCACTGGGATTTGTTGTGATAAACATCAAATCAACATCAATTTAGTAGTGATTTAATTCTCGTAATCAAAAAGTTTGTGGTGATAAGCAAAGATAACATGAGCTCTGACGATAGGGGCGTGCCGTCTTCTGGAAACAGCGTTGTTTTCTTATGCTCTGTATGCTGAAAACTAAATTGATGTTGATTTTGCTCTTGTTCCGAGTAATATTGATCATGTCTGATCCAGCCGTGGGGCATGATTATGCATCTCGGTGGCTAACCACACATTGTTGTTGTGCTTTCTGGGGAAATCGGGTAATTGGTTTTTGCAGAAATTAAATTTGGCCAATTAACCATAAAACGTATGTGTTACTATTAAGTCTCTGGAATAACAGAGCAACGGACCTGGATATAAGTAATTAAAGGAAATAGGGTAACTTATGCGAGTCTGTAAGAAGGTCGACGGACACCTAAGGTTTCGCCCAAGACCAAAGTCGATAGCAAGGTTACCTCAAGGGGGTTTCTTTCGAGGCTTAAGCAATAACCGAACACTGGTACTATGGAAACCTGTAGCCTCATAGAGGACTGCCTTCTAGAGGGTTAAAGAGATTATGCTCGCTATTCGCGACATCATCTTGGATAATGCTCGCCATTCGCGACATCATTTTGGATGATGCTTGCGAAGGGCATACTCTGTTCTTATTAGGATGGTTATGCTAGTGGACTTCGTCTTACCGTCAACAGGAAGGATTATTCTGTGACTGATTATTGGTGAAGTCTCATTCGGGAGCTTACGTGGTGGCTGTGGATGCTACCAAAATCGCTGGGAGAGGTGTTGGTTTACTGACTGATGCTCGACCAGTGCTAGTGTTTGGTTGGACTTCGGTTAACCAATGGGGAGCCTCTTTGTGCTGTTGCTAAGCCAACAGTGGCTGCATCGGTAGTGCTTTGTGTTGGGGTGCTGGGGAAGGTCAGTATAGCTGTCGTCTGACTTTGTAGTAGACTTATAGCTTGCTGCTTATTCCTTGGTTGAGCTCGGCTGCATCGCGTTAGCTGCTTATGCAGTCGATTTTAGAAAGCTCAAACAATTTTACAAGGTGTTTATGCATGCATGAGAAGTTGCTCATGCATGCATGAGAAGTTGCTACCTGTATCATCCTTGTTTTTTGGTGTGTGGCAAACTGTTTGCGCGTCTAATGTGTACAATTGTGACAATAATGCGACAATAATGGGTGTTCTGCTGAGAGTAATGGTTTTTTATCTATGCCGAGTAGAGACTTCGGTAGATTCTCTTCTTAAACGGCTGTTGTCTGTACTTAATGACTTCCTTCAAAAAATATATATATATATGTATGTCGGTTAACCGCTTTGCTCGGATTTTATCCTATGGGATGTCGAACAGAGGTTCTGCTGAGCTAAAATGTTGTGCCTTTGACAGGAAACTATTTTTCTTCTCTTAATATGTATACATAAAATATCTGCTCGGGAAGCCGCTATTCGCTATTCGAAAGAAACCCCCAACGCCCGGCCAAATGCCGGCTAGGCAAAAAATCTATACACAACATACATACATACTTTGAAATAAAATAACATTTGGCATGAACTCTCATTAAAGTTTTGTTGCAAATTTTTCATTATTTTGGGATAATATATCCTGAAATATATTGGGACTATAAGGCAGAATGACTACGAATTTGGAAACATTTTTTGTTTATCACTTTGGGATCTTATTTCACAGTGTCTTACTGATTTTCTTAAAACCTCCCGATCATTATTAAGATACAAGCTTATTTTATCTTTGATAAACACTTTTCGTCGTGTGTTCATATCGCTTCAATTCTAAAGTATCCTTAGAACGCACCCCACAAATAGAAGATTTCGACTGCTACTTGTTCTTGGAAAAGCGTCATTGAGTCTGTTTATTCTTTCCGCAACTTGCAACTAAACATTCTTTAATAGTTTCATATCTTTTGTTACTGAATATTTCGTGAAAAAATTTTGTTACTAAATCAGGTTTATTTATAGTTATGTACATACTGAAAATGTATCTTTTAGATACAGCTGCCATTTAGATTTAATATAAAGTATGTACATTGTACATGTAAATATTTTATGTAAGTAAGAACTCTTTGTCATTGTCAGTCATACAAAAAATTTCGTAGTTTGAGTTTTTTAATGTCTTTTTGAATATTTGTAAAATTAATTTATTTATTTATGTAGTTATGTAAGCACATATCTATACATACAAACAAAACACATACATATGTACAAAACGCGTACATGTGTATGGAGGCATCTCTCCCATTCAATGTTATCAGTTTATGTTTTCCAACTTAATGAATGAGTGAATAGATGGATGTGTGAAAATGTGCGTTTCCGTTAAAAAAAATCTGTTCATTACTAGTATTTTCGGATTCTCTTTGTATTTCTGCCAGAAGCAGATTTCAAACATATTCGCAGATAGAGACGATGGATTTAATAACGAAAAATTATGGAAGGTTATGGTAGAGACTATTTTGTAAAACAATAGAATAAAATATATAAAAACATGTGGTTTTAATTTGGATTTTTTTCTATGTATTAGGTTTTTCTACATTTAACTAAATGTGTGCGTTTTACGTCTTCAATCCTCTAAATTGTTTTTGACAATACAATTATATTTTAAAATGCAATTTCAAGTACCCTTGACTACTTGAAGTTGTTGTCGATGAAGTTGATTATCAATACAAAACATTGGATTTATACTCGAACAAGTTCAAAAACCCTGCACAAGGTCAAAATAATTTCCTGCATACAATTTTTGCATTGAATAGTCCGTCCAGCTTGAACAGTTCGCCCAAGAGGTTTATTGTTTTCATTATCTTACCATGTCTGTTCCTATATCTATTACAATATCTTACTACCAATCACTACTACTCGTTCTTCATAAATACAACGGCTATTCATTTATAAAAGTAAAATCTAGCTACCAGGTTAAATATTGCTATTTTTTGTATACATACATACATATCCCAGCGAACATTTTTTGTCGATTTCGGTTATAAAGTATTCGTGTCCGAAGCTGGTTAGAACAAATACTAAAAATCGTATGAGTGGTTGACAAGAAACCGCGCGTCTGAAAAAAGCTCTGGAAACTATGCCGAAATGTCTGAGAGAACTCTGTACGAACTTTTAATAAATATTCTGGAGAAATTTTAAAGGAACTTTCGTCATATCTGAACAATGTCAAAAAAATTTCTGACAAAACACTAAAAAATTTTCGATTTTTCTGATTCTTTTTACATTTTGTCCTACTATTAATATCGGAAATAAGTCGGAGTTTATCAGGAATGTCGCATAAAATTCCGACATAGAATCAAACAATTGTAAGACTTCTGTAACTTATTGTGTCATAGATTTTCCTTTTTATTTTATAAGATTAAATACTTGCACATTTATGCACAATTTCTCAAGAGATAAATGAGAATAATTACTAAAACTAAAATCAGACAATATGTGACAAGTGACTGCTAAAAGTCGAAAATCAGAAAATGTACATTTTCTTCTGTTAAATGACTTACAGGCAATTAAATGTGCAGACTATAGTCTGATATTAATCGGATAATATTTCAGAAAAAATGCAGACTATTGTGCTAGAGTGTCTTCTAGAAAACTCGGTTGATTGTCTGGTAAAGTTTTAGGTTTTTTCTGACGTCAGATATATCGTCAAAAAATTTTCACTAGTTACTTACTATTCAGACACACATCCATACACAGGTATGTACTGGGCAATACAAAATTAACGCTGTTACTAAGTTTGTTGTGTTTAGGTTTTGTAATTGTAATAAAGTATATCTTGTTAAATATTATAAAATATTAAATTATTTTCAACTTGATTACATGCAAAAGTAAACATGAAAATGATCATTTATTTAAACAATATTTTTTGTTTTTCTTTTCTTTAATGTAATACTACTACTTATGGTAACTATGCGATACGCGTTCGTACAGATATTAAGATACAACCAGTACGTACATAAATTGTTTATACTTCCCTTGCTTTATTATTTCTGTTTCGTATAATTCAATATCTATTTGTTTATGTTTAAAATGAAAAACAAAATAATAATTTGTAAGTTAGCAGAAGTAGAGATTGACTTACTGTTTGTGCTCAAAAGCAGGTTTCGTTCGTAGTTGAGTGCCTAAAGAGAAGAAGGTGCTTTGTTTTTTTAAAACGTGTCTTGCATAATTAAAGTCCGCTATTTAATGCTTTTTGCGTATTTAATTAACTTTACTGATTGTTGTTTTTAAGTTATAAATTATAAAAGGTAGAAAAGTTTGATAAGATTTATTGTTTATTTATTTATTGTTATCTGGCAAACAGAAAAGAAAAATAAACGATTCCTAAATTAATGTCAAGAATCTTAAGTAAAGAGTTGAGCCTTCCCCAGAACACATATCCAAAAAAATCTAAATTTAAAAATTCAGTTTTAAAAATTTCAACATACTTAAATTGGAATGGAATCTTCCGTGTCTTTAGATCTAGATTAGCTTTTCAGGATTTTATGTTTGAGAAATAATGAAATTTCTGAATATGTATAACGTTACGAACCTGTGCCTATATAATCACTTTGGATGAAATTTAAATCTAATTTACACTTGTCATCTTAATTGTCGATGTGTTACACAATTTCCACAACTCCAAAAATTTATTTAGATATAATATGCGACAATTAAAAACTCATTTACAAACAAACAAAATTACATAATGTAAAACTATATTATGCGGACTGTAAAAACATTTGCTTTTTTTCCGTCAAACCATGAAATTTCTGAATGATGTTGTTTCTTCTCCTTTTATTTTAAAATTTGTGTTACAATACCATTAGGCATAGACAGACAGACAGACAGACACAGACAGACAGACAAACATTCATACATAGTTTCTATCTTTTATGAATAATATTAAACTTTTTTGTTTCCCCTAATAGGGTTAATAATCGAAAACACTTTTACTTTCTTTTCGATCTTTCTGATGATGAATGTAATCAACGGTGAATAAGTAAATGAACAACGAATTGAATGAAATAAAATTAATGGGTGAAATGTATCAAATTTATTATGATATTAAAATTTTTTTTTAAATAAATAATTGTTTAACTTTAAGAGAAATCGTAAGCTTTTGTGCGGAATGTTGATGATTTTGTTTAAACCAAAATTTCTATAAACAATTTTCGTAAATTTCTTTTAAGAAAAAAAAAATCCATTAGAGCAGGGGGCTTTTAGTTGGGAACGTGTCATTAAAATTAATTTTGGCTTTTATTCGGGGAATAATAGAAATTAGTTGATTAAATTGTTAACATTCTTCGTATAATTAGCTTAAAGTTGGGCTTAATTAAAAAATATATAAATCTTCCTTTTGCATGTATTTGATTGTCATTTAATGAATTATAGACATGTCTGTAATATTAACAAATGATTTTTAAAATGAATGAATAAAATATTTTTACTGATGACTGCCGGGTTTAAGACTTCAGGTCTGTTGATGTTGTCTGTCGTGATGTTTTCTGTGTATGTTTCTGTTTGTTTGTAGGAAAAACAGTCTAATATAAAGACCGGATATGCAAGCACGTTTTCTTCGTCATTTTTATTTTTTACATCCAAGGGAATAAATATTTAAAAACTAAAAATGAATTAAATTTATGACGACATTGCAACACAAAAGACGGCAGCAGGCAAAAAAATAGGAGTAAAAAATGCTAACCAAACAAATTCAACAATGAAGCTAAACAATGATTTTAAATGAACGTAATAATGTTGATCGGAGGTATACTAATAATGAAGTTAATTGCATTGTATTGAGTTTTAAATTAAGGAACAATTAATTATATGGAATAATTAAGGTATTAAATAAAATATTTTAATTAATATTAAAAAAAAAATATTTAAAAAATATAATATGACAACAAGGCTTAATTAAATACTAAAAAAGTTTTTATTGTCTCTTTAACTAGTTTTGTCTTAAATTTAAATTATAAAGCTTTAATTAAATATGCACTTATGTGAAATTATAATTACAAAAATGTAAGAAATTTGCATTGAAAAATATGAAGCAAATTAAAAGTGACAAAAGTCCATTTAACAAAATATTCAAAAACGAAAAGCAATATTTGTCTATGTATGGATGTAAGTACCCAGTAGGGTATTCATTTAATCGGGCTTTTGCTTTAATAGGTTAATCATTCGATTAATTAATCGAGGTTTTGGCTTAATCGGTTAATAATCGGTTAATTTCGGTAATAATTGGATAACCGATTAATAAAGTTTTTTCATAAATTATTTATTATTTTGAGTTTAATAGTAAAAAAACGAGAACATAACAAACATAACAATTCTTGAACTAAATAAAGCAAAAACAAAATTATAATATGTATGTATTAATTAAAAAATTAACAAGTTTGTGAGATCGTGTCATTTGTTATTTCAATATTTTAAGGAGATCATCTAAAACAATCTTTCCGAAACATAATTTGGTTTAAATGTCCAGGACTTAAGCGATTCTTTTCTTTAGTTTTGATAAAACTTGAGTTGAAAAAATCCTTTCATTTATCGTAGATGTTGTAGAAATCGAAAATAGTCCATAATACAGAATATCTAGTTTCTCAGTACTTTTCCTGGACTTTTGTAAACATATAAAATCTTCCATTATGTCCTGTTTTAATTTTTTTTAATTTCTTAACATTCGTTTCGGTTAATTCTGTTAAAAGATTTCTTGTATTACTTTCGATAATTTCTTCTGCTTTCAGGTGATCATCTGACTCATGCTGGCAGAGCTCAGCACCGAACATACTGCAAAAAAGTTTATTTCCGAATTCATTAGTTTCCGTTTTTGTACTGTATTTCAAAACACTGTTGAATAAAACATTCCATAGTGGAGGTATAAACTAATTGAATTCGTCTCTCATTAAATCTAATCCTTAGATTTTTGATTAAATCGTTGGCAATAGTATTATTGGCTTTTATTAAACTATTAAACAAAAATTTAATACTTCCCTCAAGTTCAATTAGAGTAGCCGAGTCTTTACTAATTACTAAGTTTTACTTAAGTTGCACTTCTTCGTTTGTATGAAAAATAACTTCTGAACACATACCTTTTGTATATGAGAGGAAACAAATAATTAAACACACAGAAAGTATTTAATAATACTACAAAAAATTAAAAATTTTGTTACGTCGGTTATCGGTTAATCGGCTGAAATTAACCGGTTTAGCCGTTAGTCGAAAATAGCCAATTTTAAATTAACTGATCAGTAAATCGGATATTAATTAACCAGTTAACCGATTAACGGTTAACCGAATGAATACCCAGTGAACATTTTTTGCCGACATGTCTGACATCAGAAAAAATCGAAGGAACTTTACCAAACAATCGACCAAGTTGTCTGAAATTCTCTTAGATATTTAGCAAAATAGTCAGCAGTTTTCTAGTACGATGTGCCTTCACATTTTCTAAAATATTATCCGATTAATATCAGCACATTATCAGAAGGCAATTACATTTTTTTTAAATATAAAAACTTTCAGTAGTCACTTTTGCACTTTGTCTGATTTTAGTCTAAGATATCTCTTGAGAGTTTATGCATAAATGTGCAAGTTTTTTAACTCAAAATGCATGGCACAAGAAATGTCGCAGTAATCTTAAAATTTTTGGGCTCTTGTGCGAATTTTATACAAAATTTCTGATAAATTTCTGATTTTAACTTCGATTTTTCTCTGGCACTAATATGACATGTCGTAAAAAACTGCCACAAAAATCTAACCATTTTCTGATGTCTTTCAAACATTTGTCCCGCATTGTTTAAACATGTCGAAATCTCATTTAGATTTCCCCTGTAAACTTGTACAGAATTCTCTCAGTCATTTCGGAAAGCTTTCGGAAAGAGGTTCGATCTTGCCATTTTGCGCATACTTTTCGCCCGAATTCCAAATGATTTGGGCAAAAATTGTTTGCTGGATATATATTTATATTTCTAGAATTGGTTAAATTGCGTAATTTTCTTATCAAGCAAATATTTAATAAATTTCATAATTTGTTTCTATTTTGAATACCTCTGCTGCTCAGCCCCAAAGCAGTTAAAAAATTGATAAAAAATTGCATCAATATCTTATAGATAAAATTATAAATGAAGAAAGAAACACATGTTATGTCTTCAAACTCAGCGAAATAGGAGTGTCTTTTTTGCTTTGTTGAACTTAAAAAGGTGAAACCCTTCTTTTTAACATTTCCGTCATTTTTTCAGTTTTTATTTAAATATTTTTTTTAACAGTAATTGTACTCAAATATTTATTTAGAATGTCACACTCGTGATGCAAAAAATATACTTATGTGAGTAGGTAGGTATACATATACCAAAAAAAAAAACCATATTAAAGATTGAAAGGATTAATCTATTGAATTTGTTATTCCCTGAAAAAATTTGTGTCAGAGATATAAACGGTAAATACACATAAACACTAACTTAGCCTGCTGTAATTGTGGGTGTCTTGCAATAACGTCCATGGAAATGTTTATGTTTATCGAAAACGATATCTCTCACACCATTTATTTAGCCGATTTAAATTCCTGGCATTCGACGAAGTTTTTCAAGTTCTAAAAAGTGGCCACATATGGAAAATCACTTTCTTGGAAAATTTTCGACAATGGCAATCGACGTTGTTTTTTTTTAGGTTAGATGTGATTAAAAAAATGCTAATTAAAAAAAGCCTTTTTTTATTCTTTCGAAAATTCTAGAAATCTGCCATGGCGAATTGGTTCATATTCAGATGACATCTACATAAGTAAGTGAACTCGAAATTTTTATAATGCCACAAATGTTCCTACGATCGATTTAGCCATTCAAAAGTTATAAGATGTTTACATTCATAAAACTATGCGAAGGAACATCATCGTGAGAATAGTTGAAATAGCCTCCTAGAACTTCAAAACGTGAAGATCTTTAAAATTATATAATAAATAGTTTTCTGAAATACATACTTAGTTATTCATTCAACATAACTCAAAATTACTCTTAAGTAATTTCAAGTTTCTTCTTCTTCTTCTTCTTACTTCATAATTATTATTTGTAATATAAATATGTTTAATGTTGGCATGAATTAAACTCAATTAAAGTTATGAATTTTTTTTTGTAATGTTTCACAAAATCTTGACTATTATTCTCTTGTTGAATTTTATATTCAAGCATCTTGAAGACAACCTCACCACTCTTAAATAATTATTCTTAATTAATAAATTTGTACTTAATTCTTTGTGTTGTTTTGGTTTTGCGACTAATTAAAGATTTGTTGTTTCTTTTTTTCCTTCTATTTGCTACCATAATAATTAATAATTATTATGGAGGAATTAAATACAATTAAGAATACTTATTAACATACAATAAATAGAAAAGAGAATACTAATGGATTTTATTGTTTTGTCGTTTTTTACAGACTTAATTTATGTTTTTAATCTATTTCTTTTGAAATGTGTAGCGTTTGATTTATTTATGTCTTGTAATTATATGTAAGTGGTTGCTAATGATAAAAATAAAAAAAACAGTTGAGATCGATACTAGTTTATGTAGAAAAGGAGGTCTTAAAAGTACTTACAGGTTTAAAATTTTCATTATGAGAAAGAAGTCTTACTTGTATAATAACAACAAAGTTTTAAGTTTTGAGTAATGCAACACTTTTCAACGCTTAATTAGTGGCACAACTTTGTACATACACACATATCATTTCATTATGCAAATCCTATCAAAGATTTAAAATCTTTTTACTCTACTTAAGGAAAATCTATACCAGGAAATGTTTATGTTTCTCCAACCAACATAGTCTCTATAACTTTTCCATTTTATTTATATCGATTATCTTAAGTGTTAATCTAAAAAGAAGTATGTTCAGTACAGACAGACAGACAGACAGACGAGTGCAGACGGTACAGTTGTAAATTTGCATCTCTTTGCAAAATTGTTAGAGGAAACAGTTTTGTTGTTTCAAGCACCATGAAACCCTAACGCTTTTTAATATCTACTCGTGGCAGTAGTCCTACATAAAACTTACTACTCCCAACTGCTAGACCGCCAACAATTTCAATGGATTTCACAATGATTTTCCGTTTAGAAGCAAAAATGTTTTTAGATTTTATTTGTTCATTATGGTGCATACATACGGACGTTCCTCTTTTGTTTTCTAAATATGTATTCCAAAAATATCGGCGGACTGACTGACTGGTTGTTGGCTGGTTGTATTTTTTCATAATCGTACTATTAGAAAAAATCAACAAAAACAAAAAATGCATGCAGTATTTCTAGTTGTGCTGTGTTTAGTTTAGTTCATTGCGTTGGTGACCCAGAAAAACTTTCTTTTCCGTAATGTGTTTTTCTTCAAGTATGTATTTGCTGGATGGATGCATGCTTTGCTGACTGGTTGGGATGTTATAGAGTGTGTGTGTGTTTTACTTCTAAGTTGTTGCAAGCGGCACGATAATAATTATCCGCACAAAAACAAAAATGAGAAAATAAGGCCAAGTTCCTATCCAAAAATGTTGGCCGTAAAAAGTACTGTAATCAAAATAACGACCAAGTTCTTGATAGGTACAATATCATCTAATTTTTAGGCAACCTATAAGCTTGGCAATATTTTTTGCCAAGAATTATGGGAAAAATGTTGCCAAGGTTGCAGGTTGCCTAGAAATGAGATGGTATTGTACCTATCAAGAACTTGGTCCTTATTTTGTTCTCAGTACTTTTTACGGCCGAAACTTTTAAATAGGAACTTGGCCTTATTTTCATGTTTATGTTTTTGTGCGGATCTCAGTTATTTTTTAAGCTTTTATTTGGTACAATAAGTGCTCCGTACAAATAAGGGGCACCCTACCCCTCCCCGCCGCCCTAGATAAACAATCCTCGTTTTCACATTTTCCTTATTACTTTCCTATCAAGACCAACCTGTGCACCAAATTTCAGGTTTCTATCTATACTGGAAGTGCCACATACAAAGAAGGGGCACCCTAGTCCCCCCAGATGAAAAGTACCCGTTTTTAAATTTGCTTCGCTAATTGATCATTACAACTTACACCTTAATATCTCGGGAAGCTTTTACGGTAGAACTTCTAATTTCATTATTTGATGATCAAGTGGAGCAAAGTTATGAGGGGGTAAAAACCGCTCGAATGGTTTCGTGTAATAATACACACTGTGTGGCCGGAACATGGCCCGGTGTACTACCGTGCGCCTAGATAGTATAGATGATTGTTTTGCTTGCATTCAACATCATAATAATGATGATGATGATGATAATGATAATGAGGAAGAAAACTATACATTATTTACTATTTGCATGCTCATTTGCAACAACTTTTTCTGTAATACTCTTAGTTTTTTTTTTTTGCTTGTTCTACTGAAAGTAGAATTCTAGTTTATGATTATGAAATCTGTTTTATAAGGTTTCATATTTTTGCACTTGTCATTCGGTTTCTGAACTAACTGAAGACATTTTCAAAGTAATTTTTTAGTATTTTTTGCAACTTAAAAAACTTGCGCAGTTTCTTGTCCATTTGCTGCTGTTTGGTTTTTATGTTTCAAGTTTCATTTTGCATAATGCTGTATGCAAAATACTAAAATTAAAAAAAATAAAAATAAATATAAAGAAAAAAACTGAACATTTACAAAACAGCAAAAACATAAACTGACATCAGCAGATAGCCATGTCCATGTACAATATTTATGGTAAATGGCAAGAGCTTTTTGTTTTTAGTTTACAGTAACTTGTCTTTTTTCAACTGTGGGATTGTGAAAAATGAACAAAAAAATTTATATTTTTGTACCTGTAATAGCAACTGTTCATGACATACTCAGAACTTTGTATTAAAATACCTGTTTTATTCTTTTCAGAAATTGCAAAAAAATCTACATTAACGATCATTTTTCTGTCTAATTCATTGATCAAGATTTGCATTTTGTCAGTTGTACCAGAACCATTGGCATTCTTCTAGTTTTTTTTCCTCTTTTTAGTTTATTTTTTTAACGGGGACTTAAACTACTTATGGCTGGTTTGTAAGACAAACATGTTTTTGTTTTCAAAATCGTTACATAATTCCCATTAAATTATCATTTCTTTTTTTTACGTCATTTACTAAAAATTAATAAGCTTTTAAAAAAATCTAATGTAAAAAAGTGAATGGCCCAGAAAACCTTGTACACTGAATGTATTTAAAATGTTTAAAAGCTTAAACTCAACTACGATCTTGTTTCGTTTTTGGATTTTTTTTGTTTAAGTCAGAGTTTATTTTTGTTTAAATTTAGTTTGAGATTTTAAAACAAGTGTATGATGTATTAATTTATTACACTGGTTTTTGGTTTAACAAATTTTGGCAAGACAAATTAATTTTGTAATATATTTTGTTGTAAAGAAGTAGATTATCTAACCTCTTACGAGGAATAGAAAATTTTGGGGGCAAAAAAATATAAATTCATTATGTACGTACGTTATTATGCGTTTAGATAAAAATCTTTTAACTCATTGAAAATTGTCCTACATTAAAACTTGTTTAAAATTTAGCTTGACGCTGGATTAAGAAAATTTTAAATTAAACAAACATTGCGCTCAGTTATTGCTCTCCTATTAATATATTTAAATAAATCTACTGCATATTCTACGTTTACGGCGTTTGTACAAATATATTTTTGTTAAACATTTTATACAAATGAAAACAGCAAAAAATCTTGATTAGTTGCCAAAAGGTCAATTAAATGATTTAATGTATGAGTAAAAATTATTCATAAATAAAAAAAACAAAACTTGTTTTAAACGTTGAAAATATTTTTCATGCCAAACTTGTCTTTTTTGTTTTATTTCATCTATAAACAATTGAATAACAATTGTATTTAAATTATTATTGTATTTTGCTTTTTTGTATTTATTTCAAGAATTGTATTTGAAACTTAAATTAAAAAAAAGGTGTGACCCTATACGAGACCCTCACTTTGTATAGAAAAAGAAAACTAAAAAGAAAATCAAATTAATATCATTGTGATGCTCCAATATTTGGGAAAAGTTTCCGAAAGTTAATCTTACCTAAATTGCTTTGTAGTATCTTATATTATGGTAAACATATCAACAAGTGCAATTTATGTTCCCATAAAATTTTTATTTCCCTTCGAGGGAAAATTGCTATCGTGAAGCCCCCGTGAACATTTTTTCCCGCTATCAATTCTCAGTGAATGTAAAAAAGGAAAGAAGCCTAATAAAATAAATTAAAAATCAAAGAAATTTTTGTTTGAAATTAAAAAAATACAGTGGAATTACCTTTTCATTCCATGAGGAATCTATACAAAATCGAATTGCTCGTCCAGGTTTGCTAGATGCATCTAATCCCTTGGAGTACCCGACAAATTACAAGCAGACTAATTCAATGAAATAGTCTTTGGTGTTAAATTAAATTTTCTTGAGAGTGAATAAAACAGTGTTTTTATATATTTTGAATGCGATGAATGATTCTCTATAGACGCGGAAAATTTATTTGCTATTCCATCCACTGACCATATAGCCTGTGATTCCATCACAGCAAAAGTTAGTTCATGTGTGTTAGAAACGTGTTGCAAGAAATTGATATTAAGATAAATATGTTAGTATTAAGATAAATAAACACTATTTACAGATTTTTTCCTAAAAATAAATATTTACAAGTTTTAATAATTAATTGGAAGTAAAAAATAGCAATTACATTATGTATTATCCAGTTCGCCTGCCAAAATAAAGTGAACAAAACAAAGGAAAAGGGAACAAATCCACGTGAAAAAAAATCATTCATGATGAGGGGAATTTTTTGAATTTTTATTCACGATCGCAAAAGAAGGAAAAGGGAAAACATTTCGAGGGAAAAATTATTCACCATAGGGGTGAATATGTATGTAGTTTGTTGTATGAAAAATTTTTATATAAGGTCGACCCTTAATGAATTATAAGGAAGAAATGAATGTAGCGTTATCTCGGGAGCTTGCAGCAATCTGACAAACGGTTGATGCCCAAAATAGGTAAACTCAACTATCAGAACTTTCCCCAAAAAAAGGTAAAATCTGAGCACAGTGTTATTATAGTTGATACAAAACAAGTTGGAATTGCCATGAAATATTTTTTAGGTTTGTAGTGCATGTTGTTTTACATTTAAATAATTCCGACTAGTTTTATTCAATTTGAATGATTTCACTGGAGCACAAATTTGAATATTTTTTATTATATGTTTAAAAAATACAATAACATATCAAATGTGTTTTTCATCAATAAATAAATTAATTTAACGTCTACATTCATCATATAGAGGTCTACAATCACGTCATTAGATAGCGAGAAACCATTTTTAAAAATCCCAATTTTGTGAAGATTCTCAAGAGACTTTTTATTAATTCTTATTTCTATAATCTGTACGCACTTTGCAGATTCGACTCAATTCTACAAAAAACTTTAGATCTGCAATTAAGTTAAATTAAATTAAATAAAATGTTTCAAATACTAATTATTTATTTTACTTCGAAACGAATTTTAATTGCAGCTACATACATTTAATAAGCATCCTGACAAAAATAATAATATTTCATTTTAAATTACAATATTAAAATGTTTAAAGCAAAGCAAATTTTTGCTTCATATAACATTTGTGGAAAACTTGTTCTCGTATGTGGGCTTTTCGCTTAATAATACACATTGTCGTGTAATTAAAATATTTAAAATATATAACTTCATTAGTTTTATTTGAACAAGTGCAAATCAACAAGATTCTTTAAAAATAAATAAACACAAAGAGGCAAATAAACATTGTTTAATTACAAATCAGTGCACTTAAAAAGTACCCTGACACCGCATATATCTACACTTAAGAACAAGCGAATTTTCGTTCATTCTGACGCCTACTTGTATTCACTAATGGCGCCAGCACAAAACAAAAATTAAGAGAACAAACAAATTACAATGAAGAAGACAATGAATCAAATACAAATTTTTAACTGCAAAGAAATCTTCGTTATTCTTTTCTGAATTTTGTTAAAGGTAGAGATGGGATAGTGGGTAGCTTTTAACTCACGGAAATTGTTATTCACGTGCTAAAAAGTTATTAAATAAGCTTTCAATTATTGCAACTAAAAAGCGGAATAAAATGTATATATTATTTATGTTATTCAACACCGATTAGCCCCATCCTACGCCATCCCCATATAAAAGTGAATTCTGAATATTAATCGGTTTGCCTGAATTTTTAATATGTCTTTTTTGACAAATGGATCGTTAGCAGCCTTCTGGAGCGCATGACTTTACATAGCGTCTGTCTTGACAAAAGTCTAAGTCGATATGAAAAAATAGCACTAACATTTTTCTGATGTTTTAATGTATGCAGTTTGACAAATTACATTTTGTACCAGATCACATTGGCATGCTCATTTTAGTGATAAAATATTTTCATTTCAAAATTTGAAAATTTAAAAACTCCGGTTCGTATTAGATATTTTAAAATTACTCTTCTACGTTCACTCAAGATTAATGGTTTCTCCTACTGCACGGGTGTTTAAACGAAGAACTCACGATCATTCGTGATCACGCATAATTTCCGTCAAACACTTGAGCCATACCCATATCTAGTTCAAAGACTCTCCACTGTAAGTCTAGAATATGTTAAGCAACCTAAATTACAACAATGTTTTCTTAATTAACAACGCGGATACAACTGTTTATATGATTGCTGAATGAATTAGTTTTAAAAGTCATTTGTGTATGATGACAATCAAGGTTATAGTTAGTGTGTAGCTTGTACTAAGTACTTTCTGTAAGTGTAAAACCTACCTACCTGCCTTTGTTTGGTAAAAGAAATCCTGAAAAACACTTGTACTTTTTAATCTTCAAATTAAGTAATTCATTATTATTTCTGTCAGGCTTTTAAGTCGTAAATTATGAAATATTTGTTTTTCATAAATTTTTCCTAGAACTACTTTTTAGTTTTATTACGAAACAAAATTTATATAAAATTTTGTTTTATTTAAATTGTTTCCTTTAATTTATTAGTTACAATTATGTAATAAAAAACTCCCTCCCTTTATCAGTTTAATATTTGTTGTACATTTTAACCTCAAAAATTTAGAAATTCTAGCAACGAAGCCTCAGCGCTGCTTTGTTGTGTTTATCTGCTTGCTTTTCTGTCTGTCCGTCCATCTATCTGTCGGCATATAAAGACCAAAAGACCCCTCATAAATTATTCGTACAATGTTTGCATATGATAAAATATTGTTATTATTGATTTTATTTCCTCTGTTATTTTTTCTTTTAATAACGATTTTAATGTTTTCCCTCTTTTAAGAGTTCAGTGATAAGCTTCGATTTTGTTGGAGCTTAGAAGCCAATAATAAACTACAAAATTGTTTTCTTGCCTTTTGAGGTTAGGTTGCTTAGCTTAATACATCTGTTCATACATACTGAATGAATACTTTCAATGCATTATTAAATAAATATGTCATGGAACAGACAATATTTATTAAACAGTTTTAATGGAATTGTTTGTATTTAAAACAAATAAAATTGTATTAATGTCACATTTTTGGATTATGTATTTAAAAAATTATTATTATATCATATTAATCGTTGAAGTCTGTTATAATTGAAGCACTCGTATCTATTCTATTCATTCTTTCTTTCTAACTATTAAGGATATCTGAATTCTTTTATAGCTAAAAACTCAAATAGTAAAAATATAAAAAAGCAAATGGCATTTTACAATTTCAATTCAGGTGAAAGTTGGAGCTTATTGGTCTTTATTGACTTTTATTTTATAATTTAATTTATTATTTTTAAATTTATTCTGAAAAATTTGTGTACAAATGCTGTTTTAATTTGTTTTTTTTTTTTTAATTTATTACTATGTCAATTGTAAAGAATTAACTTGAACACATATGTATACTCTATGTATTTAATATAAAATAGAACAATTTAATATTTGCCAACCTCATATTATTATTTTCATTCCCTTAAATAATTTTGTTTATTCAGTGAGGTAAAAATACAGGCACAGGCACACACAGTCAGAGAAAAAAGTTTAAATACACTTTTTAGAGTCGAAAGACTCTTTTAGATAGAACAAAAATGTTTACAAAATGATCTGACTGTACAAGTAGGTTTATTCCAAATAAAAAATATTTGTTTCAAGTACAGTAATTTGATTATTACATATTAAAGAAACCACCACAGGACAATTGCCTTAAGTTTGGATCTAGAACCTTTCACAGAGTATCTTAATTATGTCCATTGACGCCCTCCAATGATAACACCATGTAAAATTGACAGGTCGCTCTGATATAAAGTTTCAGAACTCGAACCGGTTGCTAGTCTTTGGGAAACAGGTTATCTTCCCTCTAAAATTAATAAATTATCATTACTCAAGTTTACAAATTCATGTCAACTTTTAGACTTGAACAACGGAAAGTTCTTTCTTATGTTAATATAAGCGCTGAACTCGAATCTCTACTCGGTTTCTTCAAATTGATTCTAGTTTTCGAGATATACCGTTATGTCAAAAAGGACGTAGTTCCATGACAAATATGAACTCTACTGGATAAAGGTTAATCCTATACAGTTATATAAAAAATTCCAAACTCGACAACAATATTATCTTTAAGCCATGCTAACGTTGTTTTTTAATCAACTTGGTAGTTTCAGAGATATGGGTGAAAATGTGCAAACAAAAAATTCTTTATAAAACCTTTTGTTTTTAAAAAATTCATAAAACAGTTAAAAACAAAAATTTTCCGTACTTTTTTCTATTAGAATATAGCTAAATATGTTCCACACAAAACAAGCGATACATATATCATTAAAATCGATCCGCAACTTTTGATTTTATCCACATTTAACTAAAGGAACTCAATTGATAAAAATCACGATTGTCAACAGTAACATTTAAATTTGTGTGTGTATATGAGTGTTGTATGAAAATCGTGATTTTTATCAATTGGGTTCCTTTACTTAATTGTGAATAAAATCAAAAACTATGAATCGATTTTAATGAAATATGGTTTGCTTTGCTTGGAATATATTTACCTACAATATGCTATGAAAAGAACGGAATTTTGTTATATATTTTTATTTTGTTCAATCTTTCAAAACAAATATTTAAAAAAATTTTTTTTGCACATGATATCACTGAAACTAATGGGCAGATTTAAAAACGATGCTGGTCAAAGGCTTCAAGATAATATTATTGTCGAGTTTCGTTTTTTTGTTCTTTTTTTATTTAACTGAATGGGATAACCCGTTCTTCTCCAGTTACATTAATATTTGTCGTGTAACTCCTTCATTTGTGACTTAACGATATATTTCGAAAACTAGAACCAATTTGAAGAAACCGAGTGCAGCCTCGAATTCAATGCCCCAAATAACATAAAAAACAAGTTCCATTGCTCTAGTCCAAAAGTGGGCCTGTTTTTGTGAACTTGTATTATCGGCAGCTATTTAATTTGAAGCATTACAAAAATTTCTGAAAATGTTTCAAATGATGTGTTTCGCTGGAACAACTTTAAATTGTATACATTATTACATTATGCATAAATAGTCATGAGTAAAATTTAAAATTGAATTAGTCTTAATTATTTTAAAAACTTCTGATACACTTAAGAATTTTGCTGAGGAGCTGTTTCATGTGAACAAAAACAAGATGGCGTTATTATATTGTAACTTTTTTTTTGTTTAGCTGACATTCTTATCATGTGTCTATTTCGATCTATCACGAATTCAAAAAACGCATGTGCTTGGAATTATTAATGCAATAGTTATGTATCTAATGAATATTGGCAAATCTCATAACAAAAAAGCAATAACAATCATTTTTATTTCAATTTTTTCTTCAAACGACATTTCATAATAAATTACGATGGTGTCAACTTAAAATGACGTTTGCAATACAATTGGCAGTAGCAGTTGCAACTAAAATGGCGGTACTTGTTTTGTTCTATTTTTTTCTGAGAGATTTTTTATTTATTTATTTTATTTTTTATTTTTTTTTCGATTGGGCACCCAAGGAGGAGCACTAGAAAGTATCTAGAATTTATTTTTTATTATTTATATTAAATTTCATCTACCTTTCATTGTTGAACGCATACAAATGACAATAAAGTGTCACTAAGTTTTTGTTATAAAGTGTGTCAAAATAAATGTCTGTCCCTTTTATAGAGAAAAAATAAAAACAAGCAAAAGAACAGTCGGCACAAAATTGTAACCGGGTTGAATTGTATATCTAGATTAGGGTTTCGAAAATGCGAGAAATCGGCTCGGAAAGAAATACTAACTTTCCCTGGAATCAATTCTCAGATAAAGGAGAAATTTATAAAAAAAGGGCTTTGAAGTGTGATATCAGTATTTGGTTTAAAAACCGGATAGAAAAGTACAAAGTAAGTGATTCAATTATTTCTCATAGTAGAAAACGTATAAGAAAAAACATAGCGATTTGACCCTAATGAAAAGGAAATGCGAAAATAGGATTCACTATTAGAAAACTTAGTGAAACGATTGACGATTGTAATCAAATTAAAATAACACATTAACACCGCAAATAATTATGTACTCGTTTTTTATTCATATTATCCGGAAAGACAAAAATCCTGGCAAATTCGAAACCCTAACAAGCAAATATGTAGTTAGATATATTAATAAGAATAATAATACATATATTGTACACTACATATTACTTTTTAAGCTTTAAGATACTTGGGGACCTATTTTTAGTTACTGTTGTTTTCCTTTAGCTTTTTCTTTGCTTTTGTTTTTCCTGTAAGGTCTTGTTAGCCTTTGTTAATGCTCGTTTGATTTAATACGTATCTGCATTATGACATGCCAACATTTTATAATATAAATTACAAATAAAATCCAACATAATGTCTACTTAGTATATACAACTGACTGTGACTATAATAACAATATCAGAACATCATCGCATAATGTTCTTGTTGAGAGCAGTTTACGTTCCATTTTGTTATTTTAGCTTAAGCGCACAGCAAAAGGGTTCCTGGCTGTAGTAAAAGTTTCTATTTCTGCTCATTTTTACTATTTATTTATTTTATATATATTTTTTTCAAACAAGGTGTGTCCCATTTGCAGTGTATTACAACACTTTATGTTGATGTTGATGACTCATGCCAAGAAAAGTCACGTTTGAAATAAGATTTTTTTTTTTGCTTCGAATATTTAACTTTTCTTTTGCATATAATTAGTTTGACAAAGTATTTATGCATTCGTTTATGTTTTTAGTTGTTGCAATGACTGGCAACTTAAATCAGAATTTTTGCCATAACCCAGTCATTTGTATTTAAAATTTAAGTGTTTATTTTAGAAAATATTATATAGCGAAAGTTTTCATTGCACCATAGAAGCTTTTTATTCCAATATTTTACCGAATTCTAGCTAGGTTTGATGTGAAAATCTAAAAATGGTAAACAAAATAGAAAATTATCTAATCAATCAATAGTTAAGCTCATAATAAAAGTGCTTTATTTGTTGTGCGGTATCTACAAACCGTAGAATTTTTCAAAGAAAACTTATTTTACTTAATTCCGTGCTGGAAACATTTATATATTATTATAACCCTAATGTGATGGAAATTGTGGCTAGATTGTGCCACTCCTTCTTTGGTCCTTTTTTGAATATAAAATGTTTATAAAATACGCGATTTCAGAGATAAACTGCGATGGAAAGAAGTTGTTTCTTATGTAACTTGGGGGTGCTGAATTCGGATCTCAAGTTTTTTATTATTGGTTCTAGTTTTCGATATTATATTTAAGACGTCATTCATCGATGTCTCTCAGGCATTTGACAAAGTATGTCACGAAGGTTTAATACATAAACTAAAGCAAAACCTACCCGCAAACACCAAGCTTTTAGAAAGCTACTTAACTAAGAGAAAATTTGTTGTTAAGGAAGGTAATTTTTTAAGCCCTCCGCAACCGATTGAAGCCGGAGCTCCTCAAGGCAGCATCCTCGGTCCCGTATTATATTTGATATATGCCTCTGACTTTCCGGTAAGCAGTAACATACACATATCAACATTCGCTGATGATACAGCTTTTCTAAGTGTTCACAAAAGCCATCAAGAAGCTTCTCGCAAATTGCAAGATTATATACCCCAGTTGGAAAAATGGCTAAAATAATAGCGAATAAAAATTAACTAACAAAAATGTCTACACATTACTTTTACATTGTGCAGAGAAAGCTGCCCACCTATACAAATAAATAACCAAATTATACCTCAACACCCTGAAGTAAAATATCTCGGTGTTCATATTGATCGTCATCTAACATGGAAATCCCATATAAATGCAAAGGTGATCAAAATGAAATTAAGAGCGACTCAAATGAATTGGCCTGGTTTGTAAACTTCTTCTATACAACTCCATTCTAAAAGCAATGTGGTCCAGTTATGGGCACTGCCTCGGCATCAAATAAAAAAAAATTAAAAGCGACAAAATAAAATACTCCGTACGATTACAGCAGCCCCATGATATGTCAGAAACAAGGGAATTCATAAAGATTTAGATGTGCCGCTGGTTAAGACAGTGCTTTCTAAACTCGTGACCAGATACATAAAAAAAATTTGAGTTGCACTCAAATCCCCTAGCCCGAACTGTCATTAACTTTAGAGGCCACACTCGGCTGAGAAGGAGCTACACTCTTGCTCACAGCCGAACATGAGAGACGTAAGACGACCAAAGAAGCAACCGCTGAAACAAATATTTTTGTCTGCCATTGTCTGGTCTTAAAAATTAAAATTTTAGAGTTAAGATTTGATTACTTATTGTTAGTTAAATTTTATTGAAGATACAGTAAATAAATATAACCGTTCAAAAATTTTTAAGCAGTACCAATAATATTACATTTAAGCCGTATCAACATTGTGTTTTAATTTGCTTATTAGTTTCATTGATATCGTACAACTCCTGCAAAAAAATATTTATAGAAAATTTTGTTTTTAAAAATTAATAAAAATAAAAAACCCAAAAATTCAGTTATTTTTCTATTAACATATTATAGGCAAACATGCTCCAAACAAAATAAGCCATGTTGCATTAAAATCGATCTACAACTTTTGATTTTATTCGCAATTACGCGAGAGAACTTAGTTGATAAGTCAACTTCTGTCAATTCGAAGTTCCTTCACTTAATTGAGAATAACATTAAAAGTGTTAAATGGATTTTAATGAAATATGGCTTGTTTTGCTGGAAACATATTTACCTATATGCTAATAGAAAAATAACCTAATTTTAATTTGTTTTTTTAATTAAATAAGAGAAACCGTTCTTCAGTTATGAATGTCAACATATGTCGTAAAACTGGTTATTTTTTTAATAACAGTATACCTCGAATGCAGATTCGAACTCAGCACGCCAAAAGTACGTAAGAAACAACTTTCAGTTGCTCTAGTCTAAATGTTGACCTGAATTTGTAAGCTTGTCTTATTTGAAACATACTTAATGGTAAACATAGTAAATTTTTAATTGAAAGCCATGTGTATAATTCGTCATGCATTGTCTTTGGTGGTATCAAAAGGACTTTACGGGGTTCTATTCACAGGCAACAATTTATTCCTTTGAGCCACCAATTACAAGCAAAACGGCGAAATATGCGCAAAGTCAAGGCAAAGTAATTATTCTATATGATAAAGCTTCGTAAAACTTTTTAAAAATTATCCTAAAATGCACAATTGACATATGTCACTGCACCAGAGGTAAAGCTAAGATATTCTCACGATTATTCAGAATACTTTTCTTAACAAATTTATACCGAAGTTTTCCAGAAAATGTTAATGAATAAAAACTAGAAGCTTGGTAGGGGATATTGAACAACAACAATTTGAAAATAGTATGCCTTTTGTGTAAAGAAATAAAATTTTCGCATTTAAATAAACAAATTTTTAATTTTAAAAATAAGTTCTTTGGCACAAAAATGGCACGAAACTAGTTTGTTTTAAATTTAAATCCCATCACTGACACTTAATTTTTAATTGCATTAAAAGCAGTTATTTTTCTTGTTTACTTCTGTTCACTAGCTGGCTTGCGATGTTGTTGTTTCTCTTGTAAGACTTTCACATCCGTTTTCCGGTTCTTGTCTTTATATAATTTTTTTATACTAACTACCAATAAAGATATTTCTTTTTTTTGCTTTTGTGGGTTGAAAATCAGATTATAATAACATACTTTATACCACATACTTACTTGGATTTTTGCTGCAAGATGTTGAATTTTACATAAAACACAAAAACAACTCAATGAAAAATATGTACATGGACTTCAGATTCTAAGAAGTTGGATTTCAGATTCTAAGAAGTTGTTTTTTTTGTTTTTAGTGAAATATGATTTTATGTAACGTTCCAACTATTGCGTAAATTTTACATAACATATTTAAATTTTTCTGTATTTGTATTAATGCTGATAAAATATATGGAATTTCTAATTTTTATTGTTTGTGTGTATGAAACGTGTGTAGTACATTTGGAAGTGTTGCAACCCTTTATGTCGAAAGACCATCATTATTATGTTATCTGTTTTCAGCATTGTTCTCTTATGTAACTCCACCTGCCACTTTAACAACAAATTCCCACGTTGCTTGAAATCCTCCCTCTTTATTTTTGAATCTTGAATTACTTTTCAGTTTTATCTCTTTTTAGTTTTTATCTGAATTATTCTTTTTTCTACATTTCAATACATCGTCAAGTTTTTTGTATTCAGTGCACTAGATATCTTCTTGTTGTCATGAACAGATGATTCTTTAGGATTGCCGAGCATCTGTTTGAATGGCTGCGTCTGATGATGATGCTCACTTGTATTGTTATTTCTACTTTACTTTTTATGTTGTTTTTATTATTACAATTTTTAAATATTTCCCCTTGCAATTTGAGCCTTTTGTAAATGATTTTTTCTCCTTGAATACCAACATGGCTGGTAAATGATTTCATTTTCTTGATAGATACCAACAAGTAGCAAACAACATTTTGAATTTGTGTGATGAAAACTTATTTCGATTCGTGTTTCTTTTATTAAACTCGACCTATTTCTTTACTTTGAGATTCGATTTTATTGGCGCGTTTTACTTCCTGTTGGAAAAGTATTTAGTTTTCTTTCTTTTGTAAATCAGCATTTCATTCATATTTGCATAAATAGTTCAGTGCATTCGAGAGCTCTTTGTTCATAAAAAGTTTTAATCAAACATATTCATATGACCTGTTTCAATAAATTTTGAAAAATTACCGTTCGTATTTTAAGTTTTAATAATCAAAACCATCACCAAACTTTTAATGAGGGTAAAAAATGCTGAATTAAAAATTAAATAATATTTTTTAATAAAATTTAATAATATTTTTAGTGTGTAGAAAAAATCATTTTTAGATTATGTTTTCATTTCTTTAATTTAGAAAATAGTTTATAGCCCTCTCAACTTTCTGTTAAAATAGTACGAATGTTGTGACTTGTTCGTGTCACGCGTGATCATGACTTCTGAGTGCGTAAACGTTGTGTGAATATAATTTCTTGTGTGATTTTCTAAATGTAATTGCCACGTACTCGCAAAGTAACTTTCCTAACTTGGATGAAAAAATTTTGCTTTCTTTCATATAAGCACAGCAGTAATCGAAATTTGTAAAGTAGTAATGGAAATTCAGATATTTTAGTAAGGAAAACATTGTATTTATAAATATACCAATTCAAGAAATACTACTAATTTTCAATAGTTAATGTGTTTATAATATCTGCAGCAATAAGGAAAAAGTGCTTAAGTCATATTTTATAGTTTTGTAGGAATGTTCAAGTTGATTTTTGGGAATTGATTCCTATTGCACTTAATGTTGATTTTTCTCTTTTCGATTCTTATAAGTTAGGAATATATGTTTTCTTCTACTATAATTAAGATATTCAATTTGAAATTTAATAAGCTGAATAATAAGCTGAATTAAGCAATTATTACTTATGAGATGATGAGTTGAAAAAAGATAAGCAGCAAGTCATTACTCTATAACGTCCTGAAAAATCTTACTAAGTAAATGAAAATTCGCCCAGAGGTACTTTGGAAGATGGAGAATGAAGAAGTTGTATTAACTCAAAATTTTCTTATTTCGACTTAAGCAGTTATTCCTTATTGATACAGATATATTATAAGTTTTCAATATTTTAGTTCTCGATGTGTCTGGATACGCGGAATAAAACAATTATGTTCGTAATAGTACATTATCATGAGAATTTTGAAATTTATTTTGCGTGAACGTGCGTGATAAAAAATATTTTCTTCGAGAGTGTACATGGTCGTGGGTCAAAAGCCAATCTCGCGCACATCTTTACTAACAATAACTAAAAAACGAATATTGACTTTATTCGTGCCTTTTTCTTCCTTTTTACACATTTTAGAATGTTTCTAACTAAAAATTATTTTTAAATAAATAATAACGATTTTGTTTCCTCTTTTTATATTTCCAGGTATGTAATCTACAAGAGTTTATGGTATAAATGCAAAAAAGAAGTTTGAATCAACATCATCGCATTTCAATAGAGCAAAGTATGTACATACATGCTGAAAATCAAATATTTAATGCAATAAACCGCTTAAAAGGCTTAAAAAAGTTTTACACTAAAGCCGAAAAAATCATTTAAAAAACTGCATAATAATCCGATTAAAATTAAAAACTTATTATGTATTTGGAATCAAAATACATGGCAGAGTTATGAAGTTATAAAAAAGCGTACTCATCGTTTAAAGTAAGAAATTTATAAACATATTTTTTGATAAAATAATTTGAGAGACAAAATACCTGCAATAATATCTTGAAGATATTCTAGCAAAAAAAATTGTTAGTACGAATATGCTGAAAAGTATACCGGTAGTTAGCTGCTTATTATCTGGTTGGAAAATTTGCTTGAACACGCAGTAGCAGAATGCTCTTCAAAAAGCAAAAAAAAAAAGAGCTTGAAATGTTTGAATAAATAATCAGTGCTCGGGAATTTCATCAAAGCAAATTTTTGGCTGAACTTGTTATTGAATATAAGAAGTTAACAATACACAGAAAAAATTATCACCAAAAAATTTTCAAACAAAAGTTTTTCTAAAAATAAATTTCATTTTCAGTAAATGTTTTTTACATAATCAATGAATTGTTTGTTTGGCTCTTATTTAGGACGCAAACACCAAAAACAATAAGAAAAACTGTGTCGTAAAAAACCAACCGCGATGACGACATACACACAAATAACAGCAACAACAACAATGATAGAAAAAGGAATGAGATTGTACTAAGTTTGTTCACTGAAGATTTTTGAGTGAATCAATGCGTTAGTGTCGTTGCGTCAATTCTCATTAATTTTTTTAGAGTCTTTAGATAGACATTCAGACTTGAACACATTTAACGAAGTGAAATAAATAAATAAGTTTATAAAATTTTTGTTTGATATATTACAAAAAATCTAGTAAATATTTTTGTTTGATTAAGTAAACTAATTTGTTTAATATTTGTTAATATTTTTAGACTAATTGTTTTATAAATTCATACAAAATTTTTAGTTGATATTTTTCATAAAGTCCAGTAAATTTTTTTGTTTGATTTAGTAAATAGTTTTGTTTGCAATTTGTAAATATTTTTAGACAAACTGTTTCATTGATTTAAACAATTTGTTCACTGAAAAACACATTTTTTTCAATGAAATTTTTGAGATATTTTTGTCTATATTTACAAATTTGTTTGCAGGTACGTTCCTAGACAAAATATTTACTATTTCATTGAATTCCCTTACAGAAAATGAAATTTAGTTTTTTTCTGTGTGAGATGGTGTAGCGCTTTCGGAATCAGTACTGATACGTTCTGCTAGTCAGATTAAATATTATAATAGTCCTCTCTTAATAATAATTTTAATTTAGATTAATTCAAATATTGAACTTAAGCCGAAATAATGGCTATTTCTAAAAAAACTCTTACCAGCATCTTATAGGAACGCAAATGCTTAAAATTTATTGTAATGAAATGCGTATTTGGAAATGAAAATGAAATGAATTTGGGAATTTGAAAAGCGTAGAGATATTTGATGAAATGTTCTAAAATGTTTGCAGCCCTTTTCGGCAAATCGAGTCAATTTAAATCCGCTCATTTTTTCAGTATCTTTTTTTTAATTTTTAGAGCTTAAAATATCAAATTGGAAGTAAATTGCCATATATGATTTTAAAAGCATTAGTAGGATCATTATTTATTTTTGAAAATCGATCGATTTAAATCAACTGTATTTAATTAACGAAAAAAGTGTGTGCTTGGATGAAATTGAAAAAATTCAATTTCAATAAGTCTTGAAAGGATTTAACTGAACTTTATTTTGCTCACATGAAATACTATAACACAAAATTCAGTTACATATAAATAAATAAATGTATATGATTATTTTCGCATAATGTATAAAAAAAGTCCCAGGAGTATCTATTATGTTGCTGGCAGAAGCCTCGTTGGTATATTGGTTATAAATTAACCCCCACCACCACGTTTTCAGACTAAATTTTTCTGGTTTTGATATCTTGTTATTTTTTCTTCCTACACCCAATCAACCAAAACATAAGACATATTATACTATATATACGTCACACAAATAATATTTAATAAAAAAGGGAATTATATATGAAGAATATAATACATGGTTATAGTTAGCACATTTATTTGTAGATATGTATATGTATGAACTTTGAAAAAAGGCAAGCTTGAAAGAAAGAAAAGAACCTTTTTTAGTTCGTTTTGCATGTAACATGTAAGGAAAACCCACAGAAATCTGACACCATTTCCGTTTTAAGTCATTTATTAGCAACTTGACTGTTTACTTAATGTTTACCAACATACTGACTGAATGATTTGTGGAATATACATACAGACATACATACATTTTTACATATATTTTGTCTCAATAAAGTTTTACTTTAATAACCGCTAATGATACGGAAGTTATGGCCATCAATCAATAAAAACAGGCCACATTAAACATTGTCTCACATACATACTCATGCAGCCAAAAAAAAAAGATTACACAAAGACTGTGGTAATAAAAAACTAGGAATTGAAATAGTAATCGTTTCGGAAAAGTTTGTATTTATATTTATTTTCTCATGTATTAATTTTGTACAGAGAAAAGTGATTTCATTCAAAAAAAAAGCTTCTTTAAGTCAGTGATGGTCATATACTGAAGCACAAAGTCAACGGGAAAAAATTTATTGTTTCAACGATCTTTTTAATCAATTTTGGCCTATCGTAGGAGTACGTTGAATCAATGAACTGGTTCATTACTTTGGGTAAAGGACAACAATAGTGAATGCTTTCAATGTTCCGTTTTACAATAAATTTCGATGAAAAGCTTCAGTGAAACAACGTATGCGTACATTGCACCGATGTATTTTTGCAAGAAATTATGTAATGAATCTAGATCATTGAAGGCATGTAATGATAGTGTATGTTTTGACACCACTGCTTTAAGTTAATGAAATGTTCGTTAATAGGGATATAAATATTCTTATATATAAAATACTAACTAATATTTTCTTAACTTTTGAAATTTATAAAAATATATTCTTGTTAATATTGTAAATGTGTGATATGTTTTCTGTACATTTCAAGTTATATACTTATTTATCATAAGTACTTACTCGTGTTAACGAAAGTGTTTTTCTTGAAAGGCCCTCCTCCATTCAAAATTGTAACTTACATTTAATTGCGTTCAATACGAACTCATTTGCTACCACAATCATTGCTACTGTGTGCTGGGTAGTCGGTGTTTAATGACCATTTGAGTGGAGTGAAGTAAAGTGACCACATGCAGATGATAGCGTTAAGTGCCTTGCTATTTTATTTAGATAAAATTTTCTTAGGCTATTGACTCACACACTAATTATATATATATTTTTATCCGAAAACAATTGTAAATCTTTATACTATGGAGCAATCGAAATTGTATAAATATGTACTACAATAATGAAGCGTACTTTTTGGTTAACAACTATTTATTAAGTTCAATGAACTGCTGCCAATAATTTTTTCTATAGGTTTGTAGTAAATCTTGTTAGTAACTTTTCACTCGCAATTATATAGTAGATGCTCACAATAGAAAAATATTTTGCTTATGCACGTCCCAAGTTTTTGACTCACGCCACGATCACGAAATACTCTCGATTTGTTGTTTAAACTAACGTTATTTTTGGCCGTATTTTTTTTAAAGAAAAGTAACACAACCAGGCATTTATGGCCTACCAGTTAATTAACTAATGTGTTACGTTCTTTAGTAACTTTGAGATAGAAAGCTTAATTCATTTACAACTCTGCTATTGTGCGTTTCTTGTTAGATTTTTGTAGAGCACAGTTGCAGCCCCTCTGGTGTCGAGAAGCGTCATTAATTTGTCTAAGCTGTGTATCCGTTTATTTAGCGGTCCACCCACTTGCAATATAATTGTGCAACTTTTTGTATTGTACAATAATATCGCCAATGTGTATGTCACATTCGAAGGTGGCACAAAAATCAAAAGGCGTTTGATTTTTATTGTTCAATTAAGAAAATTGTGTAATATGGTGGCAACATTGTGCAGAGTTCTACTTACTTTTTCACTGTCAGGAAAATTGGGCAATATTTTCATTGAAAATACCGTGCCATTGATTGCATAGTATAGATTAAAACGACAATAATATGTAGAATAACATATGGAATAATATTGAATAATGGATGGGCCGCTTTAGCTCTTTTACTTCTCCAACGATTCTACTACAATACCAACGAAGGAGAGTGCTATGATTTGCATTAGGATATGCCAGTATTAATTGCTGCCGGTACTGCCAAAGTGGTCAGAGCTATATCTTCATCACTTTAATATTTCAACAACAATCTACACACAATGAAACACAAAAGCAAATCAGAAAAATACATGATGTTGTTGGCTTGCCTGAAACTAGTTGAACTCAACACCTCAGGGTTTGTGGTCAATGCGCTAATCATCTCAGCCAACAGCACCCTCAGCATTACCTCCGTACCATAAAACGACTAAAACCCGTTTTTAAGGATTGTAGCTTAATCCATTTGTATTTCAATTTATACTTACCAACATATTATTCACGAAAAGAACATGTATAAAATAAGTGTATTTAGCTTGAATTCGTCTCTTTAAATCTAATCCTTAGAGTTATTGGCAATAGTATTATTTGCTTTTATTAAATTGTTATTCAAAAGCTAATTAATTCTCTCAAGTTCAATTAGAGTAGGAGAGTTTTTAGTAAGCTCTTTTGTAGCTACGTCCAAAGGTTTTAAAGTTTTACTTAAGTTAAGATCACTGAACACACTTCTTTGTTTGTATGAAAAAATAATTTCTAAACATATACCTTTCGTATAAGAGACGAAACAAATAATTAAGCACTCGAAAAAATATGTTTTAATACTACAAAAAATGAAGAATTTTGTTATATAGGCTAATCGGTCAATCGACTGAAACTAACCGGTTTAATCGTTAATCGAAAATACCCAATTTTAAATTAACCGAACAGTTAATCGGGTAATAATTAGCCGGTTAACCAACTAACGGGTAACTGAATGAATACCCTAGTATTTATGTTTGTATGTGTGGGGGTGTGTGTAAGTAAAATTGTTAAAGTAAAGTGCATTTTTTTTTATTACTCCAAATATATAATCTTAATATTAGTTCCAAGAATGGACTGCAACATCAACCGTACCTCATTTATTTTTGATTGAAAATATCGAAAAATATATTCAATAAAAACTGTTGTGTTAATACTACAAATATCGTGCTCGGTTGAAAACTAACTAATTTTTAATTGAATCAACGGCTTTTTTAATTGAATCTTGTTTTTACCTTTTTTGTGTATTTATGCTCTTATATGAAAAAAAAGAAATGTGTAAAACATTCTTTAGTTTTTTGAGTTCATATAATGTCTTATTTTGTATTTTGTTATTTTCGCTTAAATAATACCAATTGTAAAAATCTTTTTCAAAGTTTTAAAAATAAATATTTTCTTAATTAAACGAACTCATTAAACTAACGTCTAAAAAGCTTTTGAGACATAAAAAAAAAGAAACTAAAAACTTTTCCCATTGTCATAAAAATAAGATGTTTAATGTTAATATAATGGGAATGTTCGAGTATAATGTTATATTCCGTCGCACTCAACTAATTACTTTGCTAAAGTTTCATTTGAGATTATGTATGACGAGTATAGTAAAACAAGCGATATAAAAAATTGCAGATGAGTTGGGAATGTTAAGCAACAATAAATTTTTAATTTTTTTTTATATGAATTTTTTATAGCTCTCTATTTTTATAACGCCTAGTTGCGGTTTTGTAATACAATAACGGTTTGTAACTGCATTTTTACATATTTTCACACCATTTTTCCATTAGACTTTGTACAAGTTTGTGTCACATCTTTGAAATAATACTTTTGGAAATGTTGTGTGCAGTACGAGTACTTTATAATTCCAGCAACCCGTTTACTTTACATATAAGTATAAAAATATTTGTAATTTTTTGTCTATTATTTTGTGCAGTATCATCTGCTAATATCGTAAGAGAAGTAAATACTGTTATTACATGTTTATTTTTATTTCTTTGTAGTTTTTAACCAAGATTTTATTTTTTATTCTATTCAAGATTTGCATATTTAAACTTATGTATGTATATATTAGTATGTAAATAGGTACTGTCATTCGAATCAGGTTTTTATACATACGTTTTTATTGTTGGGATTTGGCAGCAGCATTTGACTGACAATTCTTGAATAAAGTCTTAAAACTGTTACAACGATTTAATTTTATTTTACCAATTGCAACATGTTGTTTCTTAAATCCCAATAATTATTATAAAACAAGTTTTTATTTATGAATCTTTAAGATCTAGAAGCGTTGCTGAAGTTTTTATTCCCTTTTCCCGACATTTATTAACCATTATTATTATTTCTTCCTTTCGACATTTAATCTTCTTTTTTCCTGCTTTTGTTGTGTTTAAGTTATTAGTCATATTCGTCTTGTTCATACAGGAATATACTACAGGTACCCATACAATATCATCTTATTAAACACCTGCCATAAAAAATTTTATTACATATACACATGCACTATATTGTTATTAACAGGGCTCGGACTTTCATGCAAATGCATGTTTTTTGTAATGATAGATAAAGACGTATTGACTAATTATATATGCAAATTATCAAATATTAAGTAATTTGGCGTCGATTTTTAGTTGCATATTGTGGTGGTAAGTGCATATTTTTGCATATTTCTCAATTTAAAAAAAAAATCAATAGGTAACCAAGCCTCAGTTGGGTTGTCAGTTGCTGAAAATGATACTACTGATGGCAACTGGCAACTGAGAGCTGTCCATTTCAGTTATTATTTAGTGCCTTTCTGCAACCATTAATTTTCAGTTGTAGACTGGAAACTCAACTAAAGTTCGGTTGCATTAAATAATATATCCAATTATGTTTTATGTTTTTTCTCTAATAATGATAAAAAATCCAAAAATATATTTTCATATTTTAGTTTTGTTACTTTGATCGTAGGTAAATGCATATTTTTGTGCAATTTTCAATTTTTGGGTGCATTTGTTAAGCGCTTAAAATCAATTTTTAGTTGCATGAAAGTCCGAGCCCTGGTTGTTAATAACCTAGCAAACATTTTTCTCGAAATCCATTAGAAAGAAAACGTACCGAAAATCATATGAGTATCTAACCGGAAAGTGAACCTCTTTGTCTGAGGAAATTCTGAAAACTTTTCCGATATATCTGAGGAAAATTTGTACGACTTCTGCAGGAATGCTCTGAGAATAGTCTAAAGGAATTTTTTACATGTCTGAACAATGTCGGGATTATGTTTCACAAAACATCAAAAAATTTTTAAATTTTTCTAATACTTTTTATTAGTTGTGCCATAAATGCAAACACTCTCAAGAAATAAATGAGACTTATTATAAAACTACAATCAAAAAATGTGCAGCCGTGATGAATAGCAGTTGAGAAACAAATTAGAAAATGTGCAGAATATTTTGTTAAATATTTTAATGGAAATTAAATTTCTTTCCTACAATATGCAGACTTGTCGGTTATTAATCGGACAATATTTCAGAAAATGTGCAGAAACGGCATACCAAAAAAATTTAAGACTATTCTGCTAAATGTCTAGGAAGAATTTTATGCTAGACATGTTGGCAAAAATTGTTCACTGGGAGTACACACATATCCATACTTATACATATGTATATGTATATTGAAGCCTACAGGCTTTGGTTTTCCATCTTCACCAACTTCTCAAATGAAGCAGCTGTCTTCAATTTATTAGCACATGCTACAATAAATAAAAAATAAAAAATGTTTGTTAAAATTTCTTTTTTTCCTTTATTGTATCAATTTCAGGAGAATTTTTTTAGTATTCGGTTATTGTTTTAAAACACGGCTGTTAATCAACATGTTTATAGATTCAAATGTCAGCAAAAACAGGTGTTGAGATCATACAATTTATTTAAATGCATTAAATCAGTTGGTTAAAGGGTTTTAAATACGCTGAGTAATTGATACCTAAATTAATAAATTATATACAAACTGTATTTTCGTCATACATTTTCTCTTTTCTCTTTTGTTAATATTTTTAATTAATTTAAATATTTTTATTACACAATCTTATATTGTGTGAGTTTGTCTGTTAGTGGAAGTACTTAAGGGAGTGTTTTCTTGTTGTATTTATTATCAAACATGTGATGTAATCATCCATTTTTATATTAATTTTAGTTTTGTGTAAGAGGGGGAGTTGCCTTTCTTTTTTTTTTATATGATGACATAACTTAAATTGTGACTTGGTCAAGTTACAATGATAATAAATATTTATATATGTAAGTTATTGTGAAAGATAACAATGTACTACGTACCGCATACATTAATATTGCACTTTTTAAGGCTCTTGTGTAATGCGTTCGAACAATTTAACACTTTTTCAACGAAACATTCCATTTCAAATTAACCAACGTCTAAATTGTGTTTATTACCTTTCCAATGAGATACCAGTGACCAATGTAGCTTGGGCAGTTTGCAGAAATTCTCTTGATTGTAGAAGAAAAATTATATAACCGTTCCAAATTTACGTTAATTTGATGTATTTAACTCTAATGATAAATGTAAATTTTTTTTATTAATTTTAAATCCTAGTTTTCTTATTAGTTTAATATTTTTCAAATATTTATTTCGCTATGTAAAGTTTCAAATTAAATTTGAATTTTTTATTGAAAATGAGCGGAAGCTATTTAGTTTTAAGCCATGGTAAAAATGTCAACTCTCTCCAGCTTATTGAGAAGTCGGTTTAAAACCAATTGTGAAATGTTCATTAAACTGACCAATTTTTTTTTGTCTGGGTCTAAAGATAGATAAGAAATGACCTCGAACCTCTGGCTTGTTCAAATATAAGATCTCTAGATTGTGAGGAAATGAATTGAAGATCCTTTGATTTGTCCTTTTTTTTAAGAAGCTAATCGACATACTACAAAACAAGCTACTGCCTGTTCAACAATCTCGAAAGTTTTATTTCTTTCATAGATTTGTTAAAGTATAACTTATTGCTTCATTTGCTGCTGAATATTCACTATTTTAAAATAAAATAAAAAAAATATTTTTTTTTTAACTTAAACAGCGTAGTTTCTTCGCTAGACAATTAGAAAACTCTAAAGGGAAAACGCCCTGTTGTTATTGCTGATTAGCAAATTAATTACATTTAATTTCTTTAATCTTCTTTAATTATGTCATAAATATCAAATGTTTTAAATAAATACAGAAAGTAGGTATCATTTACATATTTTAAGTAAATAAAAAAATCCAAAGTACATAAATAGTTTAAGAAATTTATTATTTGACATATTATCATAATTTTATTTTACATAAATAGTAAATTTTGAAAAAACAAAACTACGAATGTACATTAACTACCTGTTTTTGTAAATAATATAAACATTTTCGTTAGGGACTTTCAATTGAAAGCAAAAACAAATTTAAGTTTTTTTATTATTGTTTCAATATAAATTCCCTAACGCTGTAAGTCCTCTACACAAAAAAGTGTTCCGCTTCCCAGTCTCACCCCCGTAGAAAAACTTTAGTATTGGGTAAAAACGAAAATTTTCGACACGGTCTGGATTTTTATCCTCTCTGATTTAAATGAAATTCGACATATATACTCTACTATTGTGTGCGTGTAATCTGGCGAAAAATGATTTCAATAGATCTTATGGTTTTTAATTTATAGGCTTCTAAACTTGGGCACCTCGGCCATTTTTGAGAAAAGTTCGTCATATTGAAGATTGAATAACTTTAGCATGCGTCATCGGATATCAATAAATTTTATGTAATTCGAAAGGTTTCAGTCTCCTCTTAACGAATGCTGATTGTGCCTCTAAAATGTCAAAGTATCCTTTATCCTTAAATATCCTGAAAATAGTATTTTAATTTTCTTTGTTTTTTTACAGAATGTAGCCAATTAACATGTCTTTATTGTGTAAAATTTTCAAGATGGGATGAAAACAGATTCAAAACTTACAGTTGCTTCTTTATGATAACTCGATCATTTCTATGAAAATTGTGTAAGCAATAACAATAAAAACAGCCGTAGCCGTAGTGTTTCCTAAAATCTCTATTTGTATTTTTACACAATGGCGATAGATTAGTTTGCTATATGCTGCAAAAAACAATATAAACTAAATACTACCTTTCAGGATATATAAGTATCAAATTTTTTTCATTTGTGATGTCCTTGTCTTGGATTTGTAAAAAGTGAGCTTGAACCTCTTAAATGATATTTAAATTACTAAAATCTGAAGACGTGCTACAGAATTATGCTATTTCCAAAATTGCTTTTCACAAAAAAAAATCCTAATATATTCAAATAGTTGTTTTTATTATTATTGTTTATACAATTTTCATAGAAATTTTCCAGTTATCATAAGCAAACAACTATAACTTTTGAGTTTGTTTGCATCCCATCTTGAAAATTGTACAAAATAAAGACATGTCAATTGGTTATATAATATAAAATAAAGTTAAATTAAAATACCATTTTTCAGGATATTGAAAGCTGGCAGCTATGTCCTTTTTAATCAATATTCGTTAAGAAGAGACTGAAATCTTTCGAATGACATAAATTTTATTTATATCCGATGACGCGTTCTAAAATTATTCAATCTTCAATATGAAGAATTTTTCTGAAAAATGGCCGAGATGCTCAAGTTTAGAAACCATGAGATGTATCGAAATAATTTTTCGCCCTCTTAAGCGCACACAGGAGTAGAAAATATGAGTCGATTTTTATTTAAATCGGAGAGGTAAAAAATCCAAACCCTTATTTTCATGTCGAAAATTTTCGTTTTTACTTAATTCTAAAAGGTAAATAAAATATGTATCTCGCTTGACTTGAGATTCGAATAAAGCGAACTTCACCATAGCGAATAAGAATGTTCCCTAAATATTCGAAAATTTAAAACAAAAGTGAACGTCGGCAATAAGGAAGTATTTTTCTTTCTCGAACTACATATTGCCAAACTATTAAAAAAACTAATGTTTATATTAGCAGCCGCTTACTTGAGTGTATTTTTCGTTTTCAACTCTATATATTTTGAGTTGTTATTATTACTGAATTAAAAAATTTTAGAAATATACATGTGTAGAATGGTGTTTCTATAATATTTTCTATAAACTTTCCATTAAACAGTGTTTCCATAGTTTTTTGTAGTTTCTGAGATTTTCCCATTACATGTATCTATCGCCAGACTCAGGCCTGTTTTCCATTTTCAAATCCATACAAATATTTTGAGTTGTTCTTATTTTCTTACATCATCTTGAAATTTTTGAAATTTGTCTAGAAGTGTACTTTCTAAAAAAGTTTATACTTCAATTATTTAATATATTAATTTGTTTGAAATAATTAATTTTTTTTCAAACAATTAAGGTTTCCTCCCATTAAGATAAAATAGTTTAATTGTTGAAATTTAATATTCTTATCTTTAATATTTAATAAAGTTTATTTGTTATTCTCATACTGGTGTTTGCTTTTTTACTTCCAAATAGTTATTTTTTGAAAAGATTAATAATAATCCCTCCTAAGTATCTTTTTTGCTCACATGCAAACTTTTAAGAACGTATTTTAAAGCCAAAGAGATGATACTTTAAATACTTTTTATGTTTTTATCATATTTTTTTAATTGTTAAGTATGTTTAGAGCTCTTGAATGTAAAATGCTGCATTTATGTGTTGAGTTTTGTATGTAATTACAAGTGCTGTTCTTTTCTGTACAAGGTCTAATTAAACAAGCGTACGTAGACATACGAGTAGTAAAGCTGACATAATGCATCCAACCATATAACCCAGTTGGAAAGGTCACTTTATAGCAATCTCAGTGTTATTTTCATCACATCAGTATATTTTAAAAGAAACATTTTACAGCGAAGTTAAGTCTTTAACTTTAAAAGTAAATCTTCACTAAAAAATTTAACGAAAAGTATATACATATACACCACACCTATCCCTCTGTATGCTATACTTTCTCTACATGAACTAATTTTTACACGATTGTTCTGAAATATAACTGGGAAATTGGGTGCAGCATAAATATTTAATAAAGAATATAATGAAAGATTTAAGGGGAAATTAACAAAATTGTAAAATGTTACATAGGTAACAAGTTACATACAAAGCTTAGCTAATCTCGCAGTTCCATTCTACTCTTTTTTTCACACAAATAATTTTTAAATCAAAAATTTCGATTCATCATGTAAATCGAGGGATAAGTGAATAGCAGGCATATATATAAATGCAAGTAACACTTAATGAGATGTAATATGTTTGTTGCTTAAAACAGAAAACCCTTTACGAAAACACAAGGTATGAATTTGCATTTATTTATTTGATATTCTATTGTGACAGTGATTTGTCAAATACAATGAATGACATTTAGATGACAAGTGGTCGCAATGTTAAGTGAGGCAGGCGGGTTTTGCATACATACTCTTATTTTTGCTTGTTTACTAAAATAGTTTTAGTTAAATAGGTATCACTGTCTTAAAACCAGTTTTATTTATTTGAAATGAAGTGTTATTATAAAGTGTTTCTTTAGGTTATTTAGTTCTTAGTGTCATGATGGTAATCAAACGTACATACGTAATACGATTGTCCGCAAAATCACAAAAAATATGCTAATTTGTTTATAATTTAACTAAATTCTTATTTTGTTTAAAGAATGTTTATTCGCAAAGTTATGAAGACTTATTTAGCTATTTTCCTCCCTTTTGAAACTACATATAAAGATCAACAGCCTTTCGAGCCATTTATTTAGAATTTGAATGATCTTAAGTTTTAGTGTAGAATTTGGTTAATTAAATTCTGTCGTGTGCTAGTTCTTGTCCAACTTTAAACGTTTAAAACGTGTTCTTCTTCTAAGTTATTAAAAAAACTGAAATACATGATCATTAAAAAAATTAAGATACCGATACATTCAAAACTCATTCATTGTTCTCTTCGTAGAATAAATCATTTCGTATAATAATGATGCTTACGCAATTTGTACTGGAAATTGGGGGCTTTTGTTATTTGTTATTTGAGTTCCGTTGTAACCTTTTGTTTGTTTTGTAAGAAGAAAAAAAACATTTATGTTGTTTGTTTGTATCTTCTTTTTCTCTCTCTCTCTATGTATAAACATGAAATATGACCTTCAGATAATTTATTATATGATTTCTTTTGTTTACAAAATGCTCTGGTGAGGCTGATGAGTTTTGCTTCTTCTTTTGAAAACAAACACAATAAATGTTATTCGAACATGTAGAAAACATAAACATTACAAGTTTCTTTAAGATATTAGCGTCACTTTTAAAACTAAAAATTATTTACATACATGTTTCGAAAGTATTTATGTACATATTTATTAAATGTTGCACATACATACATCTACAAATTATATCATAACTTGAATTTAAACCAGAATGCTAACAAAGACCTTCACCCGTTGTAGTGAAACAGACTACCAAATCTAAGGTAGGAATCGAATCTCTACACTAATAGGTTAGCACACCACCGATTAGCCAACCTTATGTAAAAAATGAAGCCTGAATAATAATGGGCAATTTAAATCTTTAAAACTATTTTTAAACCCCGCTAAGAAAAGGGGTGTTATAAGTTTGAAATGTGTATCTGTGTGCCTGTCTGTGCCATCGTAGATCCAAAACGGTTAAACCGATTTTGGTTTACTTTTTGTTTAAAAGTTGACTTGATCGGGGGTGTTCTTAGGTATGTTTGAAGAGAATCCTTCAAGTCAGTTAGAAGTTATCAACTTTTTTCTAGCTGCATCCTCTTGAATCTGTCTGTTTGTGGCACCGTACCTCTCAAACGTCTTGATCGGTTTTAATTTAGTTTTTTATTTTTTATTTGCAAGGTGACTATCTAAAATCTTCTAACCTACTTTTGAAGAAAATCGATCTAGCCGTTTTAAAGTACTCGTCCATTTTCTTAGGAGGTTTTTAAATTTTTAAATTTAATGTTATTGATGGTGTATTTATAAAACAAAACTTTTTGAATTTTTGATAAAATTTCTCACAATAGTAAAACAATATAAAACTATATAAGTACTTGTTATTCCATTTTTATAGGAATTTATAATGCCTGAAAAATAGTGAAATTTGAAATTAAAATTTTTGAATTTACATACTAATACTGTATAGCGAACTAATTTTTTACTAAAAACACAATAACAACAAAGTGCTAATCATTAATATTCAATATATTTGTTTCTTTATTTGCTTTCAATTTAAAGAAAATTTAAAGAAAAACTTCTGTTTACTTTCGCCACTTTATTTTAAGAACCGGGTGGAAAATCATAAATCAATAAACAAAACTTCGTTTGTTCTTTGTTTTTTGTGTAATGAATTTCCATTTTATAGTTCAACGTCTATGATTTATTTGTTCATTTAACTTAATTTTTTTGTTTTGCATCAATGATTACCATATGCAATCAATTTGTTGTAATATTAAGTTTTTTTTTACAAAAAATACACAAACCTAGAGCATTTCGTCACCTAAAACGCAAAACGATTTAAGCAATACAATATTCGAAATCAACTTTTTTATAAAGTAAGTGTATTTCATCATATATCACGATTTAAAAAAGTTGGATTTCCCCGAACAAGGGTGCTATTGGCTGAGTGGTTAGCGCGTTTGACTACAAACCCTGAGGTCTTGAGTTCAAGACTTGTTCCACGCAAGCCAACATGTGCATTGGTGTGTTAGTGTTGGTTGTTGTTGTTGGACTGTTAGACTGATCACTTTGGCAGAACCAGCAGCGGTTAACATCGGAGGGACTTGAAACACTGCTCTACAAAAAACGCGCAATAACAGGGTTGTAAATGAATTAAGCTTTCTATCTCTCTCGCACTTCATCGCCTGTTCTCTCTACACTGTCTCTTTCCCAAAGAAGGTTCCCAGGCATTAGCTGCCTGACTGTGTTACTTCTCTTTTAAAAAAATAGCTTTTTTATTAAGAAAATCATAAAGTACAAAGAGCTAACGAACTACAATCGCTAGTGATGAGCGATCCCGTGGGTTTTAAAGAACATCTTGAAGAGTGAACTTGATTTAAAAATCAATATTACTTAGAACTGTGACTATAATCACTGTTTTAAGCTCTCTTATAACAAGGTAATTATCAAGTACAACATGCATCTCTACAACAAAATTATTGTTTTTTCTACTGAAGAAATATACTAAGGCAGATTTCAATACGTATTAAAATATACTTTAAATTTTAAAAAGAAATAAGAGAGAACACAAGAAATAGCAACATTATACGTCTATTGTTATTGTATTAAAAAAAAAACGTTACACAAACACTGAAATAGCATAAATTTGTGTACATGACAAATAGAAAATAATGAGTTCGCAAGTAGCAGTGATTTGAGAAATTTGGTCACAACTATGACTCGAGATTTTTCAGTAACAGTGATTAAATCACAGGTACAGAAATATCGCTCATATCTAACATTCGCCCTTATTTCAGCTATCGTCCACAGAAAAAACTATAATTCGTATTCTATTACTAAATTCATAAATTCAAATATTTATTTTACGGAATTCGTAAAATTAAACACTAAAACTCGTAAATATTCAATAAAAAATTGCATTTTTTCTATCAAAATTTTGTATTGTAATATTTAGAAACCAAAGAAAAAAATAATAAAATTTAAAAACAAATTCAAACACATGTGTGTTAAAATAAAAACCTATGATATTTTTTTCTGTGTCGTGGACACAAAACGATGCTTTGGGTTGCCTGTTTCAAATTGGTATGCTAAATGTCGTTATCAACATATATCGATTACTGTTCTCTAGGAAAATTTCAGTTGAATGTGATTGCAATTCTTATTTGTACAAATCATATGAGACTTTTTATAAGAGAAATACATGACTGATGATGATAGTGTGTCATCTTCCGCTTACAATGTTGTTTTGTTCTGCTATGTACGGTAAAAATTAAATTAATGTTGCTTTCCTTGTTCCTTGGAATATTGAACACGTATAATTCTTTCTGAATATAACGTTACTTACTAGCCTTAGCCAATATAATGACTCCATAGTTTTCATTATAGCATTTTTTGCATTTACTGTAAATTTATTAAAATTCTAGTTAGGGTGTTTTGCATTTCAGGTGACGATGTATAGTCCATACATATCTATAAGCAAATTTTGTACATTTTATATTTATGCATTTCGATATGATAACTATTGGCTAATAAAAATAATTTTTTCAAACTTTGGTGCTTAAAGCTATTTCATATGCTTAAAGCTCTTTTAGTTTGGATGGCATGCAATAATGTCCAAGGAAGTTTTTTTTAAATATTTTTTTTTAGAACAAAAACACAACCCGCGAAGCGATCTTCTTAGCTTGTCTGCAGGAAAAGACCCGGGGTCTATTGCGGGAATCGAACCCACGACCTCTAGACTGACAGGCTAGCGTCGCTGCCACTCAGCCACAGGGGCATTATGGACATTATTTCTACATCAAAAAGGAAATAATATCCATCACAAATGAGAAATAATATTCATCGACATTGTTTCCACTTTGAAATATTATGTGTAGGCCATAATCACCGACTGCGACCCAAAGAATCTTTTGTGGAGCCCAACATGCACTAAAGCAAACTAAGGCTAATTATTCTGCTCTTTGGGAGATTATATTATCTTCGCGATTCCTCCAAAAAACTTCTTCATTCGCAGAGATTGTGTTCCGGCGTCTTTTCTTGCATTTCACAGAGTCCCCACAGTTTGCCAACAGAGCTACCAATAATAAATTGGTGTTGTCTAAGACCACAATGTCCGGTAAACTACCCCGATAGTAGTTTAAAGTCATTTCCGTCCGATAGCAATAGCAAATTTTTTGAATTGTTTTTAAATAACGTAGTAAATAATGAAAAGGGCTTCTCATTGTCGCGATAACTTCACCTGACCCCAAGAACTATTATGGGCTCCTCTGTTACTAGAAAGTCAGACTGTTCGTTTCCTTCTTGGCCAAGCACCCAAGATAATCTCAGTTTCTTGTGAGAATCAAATTCATTAAGAGATGTGACGCAGCCCATGAAAAGTCCCGACCTTAGCTCATAAGAAAGTATGGCAGGGAGTACTGCGTGGCTGTCTGACGGCAAATAAATTCGAATACCCATAAATTTCTCTTCTAGCATTATTTAACGCAAAAGAGGTGGACGTAGACTTCCGGAAATAAACTTCTATGGATATATATCAAATAGTGGATTCGTTGAGTAAGAATTATCTGGCTATGTCGATTAGTGGTTTTAATGTTTTTCATGACTTAAGTATCTTATCATTACATTCGTATCTATATTTACAGTAAAGATTATTGACGTTTAACGTTTGAACTATTGGGAGCAAGTTCAATTGCCACTAAAATAACCTTGATTTTATTACTTGTTTTCTTGAGGTGTTAGCATGAATGAAAAATGTTGCCATAAAAATTATTAAACATTTTAATAAAGATTAATAACATTTGAACGATTCATGCATGGTACACATAAAATAACTTTCGCTTTTATATGAAATTTATATATTTTTAATATAAAACATTTAAATACAAAAAGTAGAAAACTTATTTTCTAATGTATTGAAATAAATATTTAATGACATGCATAGTCAGTCAATGTTAGAAATATTATAATAAACGTAAGGTTTTACAAATATGTATTACAAAACTTTTTTCTGATATATACCAATAAATAAAAATAAATATTTAATGGCACATTTATGTACTCAGTATGTAAATAGTTAAGGTTAGAAATAAATATCACACAATAAACGTTAAAGTATAAAGTATATTTACAATATAAACAGTTTCCACCTTTGACCTTCAAAAATAAAACTATTAGTTTATATGCAAACTTTTATAAAAAAAAATTAATAATATCGATCGAACATGTTTGTGATGATCAACTAAACTAATGAGGGACAGGCAAATTTGTCAAGGAGAAAAAGCAAAAACAAGTGGATACAAAATTGATTTACCTCGATAATTATAAACTTAAAAAAAGTTCCAATATTTTTTTCTTTGATCTTTATTAACAATTCCATTTGTTATAAATAATTGACAGTACAAAAAAAACATCAAAAATGTTGATGCATCTATTTCTAAAGAAATTTTTGTTTAATAAAATGATGATGTGTTTGTTTTTTTTTATTATTATTTTCTTTCTTCTTTGATATGAATATTAAAGTTTACAATTTTATTTTGTTTTTTATATTTATGAAGCTTAAAACCTGTTAAACTGTTTCATTTTGTCTTCTAAGTAACCTCGTGCTAGTAATTTCCGTATAAACCAAAAGAAAAAAATCCACTAAAATAGAAAGTAAATCCAATTTAAAAGCAAAATATCTGTAGTAAATAACCACAAAAAAAAAGAAGATTGAATATTGAAAAAGAAAGTTGTTTTGGTAAATATCTTTTTTACAGCTTTATTAAAAAAAGCCAAAGATATAACCTGCTGCTGAATATAATTAAAAAACATAATAATAATTTCGCTCCTGTCTGACCATCAAGTAATTTTTTTAAATTTTAAAATTTTGTATACAATTTCAATTTAAAACGTGCCATTTGTAATTTGTAAAAAAATGACGGCCTAAGTGAATCATTCTAAAATTAAAATGAACTGTTAGTTTTTTTTGCAGTTACAACAAAATAATAATACACTTTATATACATATATACGAGTATAATTGAATTTGTCTGTTTGTTTCAAGTATACGAATTCGTTCGTATGTTCACGTTTATGGGTTAACACCTTTTTTTGGTTGTGGATATATTTTGTTTGATACGAATTTCATTTTACGTTCATTGAATTGTAGTTGGTCGGTTGGTTGGTGGTTACACGCATTTTGACGTAAACTGTCTGTCTGTCTGTTTGTATGCATCTGTTGTGAAGTGCTATTTATTGGCAATTCCATTAGATTTGTTTTCTATAAAGTTTTGTATTTTGTTACTTGATTTCGATATTACGAGCACATAATTGCATGATTGTCTGTTTGAATTTAAAATTTTTGAATTTTGTATAAAGCTGAGTCTTGGCTGATGTTTTATTAATTTTATTTAGTTATTGTTTTGTTATTGTGATTCGTACTTGTATGCAGCAGCAGTTTATTGATTTTGCCATTTAAAAGTGTTAAAAATCAAAATTCAACATGCAATGGAGCTTCTATGAAATAAAATTTTGACTTTACCATCAAGACTTCAAAGTGTGCTAACAATTGACTAACAATAATAAATTTGTGAAATATTAAAAAATAAAGCAACAATTTGAAGTAAACAAATTAAGAAAGATTTGTTGTAAAAAAATATTTCCTATTTCGTTTCAAAAGATTCAAGAAAATTTTCTTTACATAAATACCAAGTGCGGAACTAGCTTAAGCTTAAGTTGGGGGGAGGATAACTCTTAAACGAAACATACCATTTTGTAAAATTTCTGCTAGAAACTCAATAGAAATAAATAAGGTGTGTTTTATTTTTTTATTTTTATTTTTTTGGGCGGTGGGGAAGAGATATATATTTTTCCTCTACCTCTGAATCTACGTCTATAAATGCATACGAAATTTTGTTAGTCACATTGCACATGTGAATGAAAACGCTCTCATTACATATGTTTCTAGTTCACATATTTTGCAATGCCAATATTTCTTTTAAATAGTTAATATTTTTTTAAATTTGTACAATAAATTTCATAACAATTACAATTTCAATTTTTGTTCAATAATATTTCTATACATGTATTTGTATCCATTTTTCAGTTCACAATAAGCCCCCTTACTTTTGCTATAATGCTTTTCATTAACTTTATATTTCTCTACTTTTCCAATTTGCACTTAAAATTTTATTGGGAGCGCAGCTAGAAATAGGCACAACGACAAAATGTATACATTTGTGAAAAATATTATACTCTAAGAAATGCAAACTCGAATCATCATATTATAGGAGTAGGTATTATTGAGTGTAGAATGCTATTTTTACCGTCATCGGTTTTTTTTTCGTAGTGTTCACGTTCGTTCTTACCCACAAGTTCTTTGCTCATTGCACAGAAGAGCAAAATTGAAATATTTTGGAAATATACAGGCAATCTTTCAAATACTGATCCGATTAAAATTTTATGCATCTAAGTTTAAGAAAAATTTCTTCATTCTATCAATACATAATTTTTTTAATCATATCTGTGAAGATGCTTCACAGAAATCGAAACCTAAAAAAATTTTTCAATTTCAGCTCTAAGATCGTTAATAATATTCCTGTGATTTTTGTGAATAATAGTGTAAGTCGACTTAAATACTTTGATTTTGAATTATTAATGCTAAATAGCTCTATTTTAAAAGCTTTCCCATGAGTGTAAAAACTTTCGAGTTGTCATGAACCAGTCTCGATACTTTTTTTTTATTATGCCAGAGGGTAACAGAAAATATATACGTGTACATATCGGCATTTTGAAAGTTTACATTCATTTTACACATATATTGTTATAGTGATTCCGCTTCGAACATTTTTTAAGCCTTAAACTCCCCGTAAAATGAGTTCCAGATGTAAACTTTCAAAGCGCCGATAGACGTATATATTTGTTTGTGCCCTCTACCAGAAGCAGTCATTAGAACCTTGTTATTTTGAAATTTTTGTTGTTCCAAAACGCACAACTCTACTGACTACGGGTCTAATCTGCACAAGGATTTTAAGGCACATTGTTCGTAATCAAACATATAATAACAAAAATACATACTGCATGGCCTTTTACATGGCCAAAGTGGCCTCCCTAGTGACCATTGGCGGATCGGTCACATCCTTATCTAAACTGAGAATAGAGTAGTTCTTTGCTATTTCTGGTAATAAGCGTCCAACCAATTTGCAATACCCGATTTGTTTTCAAAATATTTTAACTATAGCCCACAGTGCATCGTGTGTCTTTTTCGGAACAGTTCTCTTATTGCAAAATGTAGATGTGTTCACCAGCCCGCCAGTCAGTCATTTGAATATTTATTACTTAACACCCTATCTCTCTAACTGCTTGTCTACCTACTCGATGGTATAATTGTATATAAATATATATGTATGAATATTTTATGTATATAATGGTGTCAGATAAAAACGACTACATCGTCGTTTTAGCGCTTTTAATGTGTTTTTACATATAAACTTATTTGGCGACACAAGAGCGGTGACATGGGCGAACGAGATGTAGAGAAACTGAAAATGCACTGGTTTGTTTGTGGTGCTCAAATTGAATTTAATTGAAAATTGTGCAAAAAAATATATATATATATTTTGTGTTGCCTTCTGCTTCCTCGTAATAAAATCTTGACAAATCTTTATAAATGTTAAGAAGTTATTATTAAAATGCAAAACGAATAATAAGTAATAATAAAAACGAAAAGCGTGTAACCAAAAAAAATTAAGATATGTGTATAAACATTTTTATTAGGGATGTAACGAATACCGATACCGATACCGATATATCGGCGATACTTCAGATTTTCCGATACATCGGTATCGGCGATATTTTACTGTCGATACGCCGATACTTTTAAAAATTTTTTTCAGAGTTTTTTTTAACAAATAATTTATTTTCGTTCGATTTTACCATGAATTAAATTCACTTCGTTATTTTTTAAATCCTATTAATATCAATTTTAAAAATTAATAATATTTTATGCTGTTATTTTGTAAAAAAAAATTTTTTTTTGTTAATTTTACCATGAATTCAAATTCAAGTCATTGTTTTTAAATCTTATTCCAGCAAAAAAAAAAGATACTCCAAAGAAGACATGAAAATGTAGAATTCGCGATCTGGAAGTATTGCAAATTTTGATAATTTCTAATTAGTTTTACATATCCTTGCCATTGCAAGAAGTTCTGTTTTTCGGCTACCAGTCATCGAATTGAAAGCGATGCTAGGACAAATTTCTTTTTCGGTATTCTATAATGATTTTTCCTCAAGGAAAAAGGATACAAAATTACCCATTTTCAAAATTTTTTTATGTAAATTTAAGTGAATATATATAAACTTAGAAGTCTTTTAATAAATAAACTATTAAGTTATAGAAGAATATTAGTTGATAAGTGTCCTTTAAAAAAATCAATTTTTTAAAAAGCATGGCGAGTATTTTTTATAAAGAAATTAAACATTTTTTCTTGCTTTTCTACTAATTATCTGCATATTTTTAATATAAATTTTTTGGAAGCAAAGAAAATGTAGCTCCTTAAAAATTACTTCCAATGTTTTATCAATTTTAAATATTCTCTCTTATAATATAATTTTTTATAATAAACAATTGGACTTGAGTTTTGTTAATCTAAACTTGAACTCAATTTCAATATTCGTATCGGTATCGGAATCGGTATCGGCGATATTTATTTTTAAATATCGGTATCGGTATCGGATCGGCAAAACGGCGTATCGTTACATCCCTAATTTTTATATTATCGAGACTACAAAATGACCAAAGTGCTTCTTTTTTTAAATTGTTTAACAAAAAATGCACAAATAAGTAATTCAAAGCAAAAATATAAATTTATTTCCCTCATAAATAATTCTTCTTAATTTATCTTTTAAAAATACATATTTCTTTGATAAAGCCTGTAATAAAAATGCAAATGTGAATATTACGATAAAATAAAATGTTCTTTAATAGACTTAATAATGATTTGAAAAGGTTTATCTAATTAAAATTTATAAACATACTTGCAGAACTTGGCAGATGCTATGTTGCTCTATCCGAAATTTGTAAATGAACATATAGTATAAAGTTGAGCTTAATGCGTTTTGTGGTTCGACCGTGATTGTAAATTTCTTCTGATATTGATATAAAAAAAAATTCCACAAAATTTAAAAATTTTGCAATTCTTGAGTTTTTTGGGCCAATTGCTTCCATATTTTAAGTTACCAGAAATGTTATTTATATTGCCGTTAAATTCCTGCCAAACTTTTTGATCCATCGATCCCATAAAATTTACTTTGTACATATTTCTCTTGTTGTTAAAGTAAAAAATCTAGAGCACCATGCTGTAAATCGATGTACACGTAATTAAAAAACTAAGTCAACAAATACTATATTCTCCTACCATGGATACTCCTAAATAGTCTCGGCTACCGAATCTCTAATATCTATCAACTCCCAATCGACACAGATTAACCACTTTGCCGACCGCTACATTGAACAATGCCATACAACACAAGTGTGGTGCGTATTATTAAACGACTCTATTAATTGCAGTGGTGGCGCGTGGTAGTTCATATTCATTGTTTTAACTGACGTCAATCAGGCTGACAAAGTAACGGGCTGGTTGGCTTGCTTGGTGCCTGTTTGTGGTGCTGGTTTTTCTTTATTTATTTATTTATTTGCAGCCAAACAAACTACACATCTCTTCCAACCAAAAAAAGACAGAATTGAAACAAAGACATGCTGAATATTTACAATATTGGTGTAACTTCATTGCAGCTATACAACATTCATTGAACATAAATAGGTATGAGTAGTAAGTAGCTATCGCGTAAAGCGTTGCCATAACTTTTTTTTTAAAAAAACTGCAAATTTAGAATGAAAAAACTGATTTTCATGTAAAAAAAACTGCACACAAAAAATCCAAAATATAGTACCTATTATACATTATGTATTTTAAAATTTTTCTTATTAAAACAGCACTCTTTCTTCAAATGCGTCCACATCAGAACAGACTGCGGCGCAAATTTTCGTATTGTTTGTTGAAGGTGACGAAAATGTTTGCGTTGTTTCTAATCTCTAATATGAACTATAATAGCAAACTCCATACATATAAGAAAACACAACTTTCTTAGACCTATATGAGTGTGAATTTCCTCTTGCATTACATTATCGCATTAAAAAAGTAAAATTATGCCTTTAAAAATTTGAATTAATATAAAAAATTTTAGAGCAAAAAATAAAAAATGTAAAAACTGCAAAATCTGCACAATTTGTAGAAACACTGATTTTTTAAGCAAAAAACTGCAAAACTGCTCAATGCTTAGAAAAACTGTCAAATACAGATAAATCTGCACATTTGGCAACGCTGATCGCGTACGACATGGTGTAGTTGCCATTTAGTGCTGTTGCCTGCCACCATTCTGTTTCATTTTTTATGAGTGTTTGTGACCTCGTTTAAACAGTTTTTGTGTTTTCTGTACAGTTTTTATTTGGTTCTTTTTATTTTTTTGTTTTTGTTTTTTTTTTTGGTTCCCTTAGTGCACAATAAAGAACGCAAGACTCATGTTATAAAATTGATTACAAATAAACTATAAAACATTCGTTAAAATTCAACAAAATGCTCACATTTGGAACAAAATGCAGATGTGGGTGAGCAAAATAAGAGTCACTTTTACATAATATAAAATTACACTGGGCGAAACCAGTATAGACACAGGTATATTAGGGGACTCTTTTTTTAATCGGCTACTCCTTCAATTAATTGATCGGGTTTGAAATTTAATCGAATAATTACAAAGTTGTTTCTTTAGTTATTTGGAACGCTGAGCGCGAATCTTCACTCCATCAGCTCTAGATTACGCGATATAGCGTTATATAAAAAATAACGGCACTTTCACCACAATTCAGTTCTGTCACTAAGTTGTGAATAAAAGCCACAGTTGTACACCAATTTTAATGAAAAAGGGCTCAATTCCTTTGGAATATATTTAGCTACATACTACTGGACAAAAAACTGGCCCTTTGTTGTATCTTTATTTTGTTATACAGTTTTAAAAACAAAAACGCAAAAAAAATTTACAACAAATTATTTTTTTGCTCAAACTTTTACGATATCGCCAAAACTACTGTGTAGATTTAGAAATAATATTTTTTGTACGGCTTAAAGATTATTTTATTGACGAATTTTGAATTTTTTTAATTAGCATGGCCTTCTCAAGTTATGCTTAAATATGTCCTGCAAGTGAGATCATATTTTTCATTATCATTATTTTTCTCGATTTAATAGCTTGGGCTGTTTACATATTATGTATCGGCACTTTCGTCGTCTGAAAATTTATTAGGAGTCGTTAAGAATGAGGACGGTGTAACCTCCTTTGTAACGATTCTTAATAAATATTCAGTATAAAATATCAACGATTTTATAGCATTAAGAAAAAATTTAATACATATTGACAAAACACCATTTTCCTGTGTTTTTCAAAAATTACGTATAATTAATGCTAAATATTAAGTATGCGCTCGTTTGGGGGAAAATTATAATTGCAAAGCCAACTAACGCCACTTTGCACAATGTATGATTAAGAGTTAACGTGGACTTTAAGGGCAAGTTTTGTATATCGTACATTGTGAAAAGGGCCGTAAAGCTATTTCAAATCCATTAATTTTACACTTTTAAAAGAGAAAGGTATACATACATACATATCACATATAAACTTTTACAAATTTATATGTAGTTTTCAGATTTCAACAATTTAAAATTTTGTTTAACATTTTTAGCAACACAAGGGCAAAATGCTGTTATGTGCATAATAAATGTAGTTCTTAATGCTATAAAATCGTTGATTATAGAGCAAAGAAAACTAAGATTTACTTCTGAGAATCTCAGAATTTTTAAGAAATTTCAAAGAAATCACAAAAATTTAATTTTTATTGTTTTGGACATGAAATCCATATTTGCTCCAAGGCCCATAAAATGCTTTAGCAAACAATTGGATACACATAGAGCCTCTGCAAGTAGCGTTTGTTTTCCAATCCAAGCTCTGGGAAAAATTCAGAAGGGTCCAGGGCCAACAAAAAAGGTAAAGTTTAAACATTTTTTTAAAGTCATGTTTATGGAAAACCTTTTACACATGCATATATTGTAACTATATATCCCTGAAGAAAAATTTTTCTATATAGAAAAGAATGACGGTACTTTTTAGAGCAAAAATTGTCAAATATTTAACATATTTTAAATTTTCAAATTAAAACTTGCATATTTTCGAACTCTGAAGGAATATTTCCATCAAATTGGTTTTAAATATTTTGAAAATTTATACAAAGTTATTATATTATTTTGGCTTAAGCTGGTTTTCAATTTAATCTTTCGATCAAATTATTTATATTTTAGAGAAGGTTGAACTGACATCAGGTGTTTCGAGACCACTACAGTCTTCTCAACAGAGTTCTTTTCCACCTAGACGACACTGCCAGCGAAGGCAGCAACAACCACCGAACGAAAACGAACTTAAGCAAAACTAATTAAATAACTTTGAATAAAAACCATACAGTTCGACTAAAATTCATAACTTAAGCTGAAAGTCCACAACACGCGTTACCCGCTTTTTGAATCAGTATAGTTGTACGTACCAAGTTACAGAGCGTGACGTCTTGACGCGTCCAAGGTCTACTTTCTACTTTTGTAAGCGTCATCAGCGGCGTGCTAACAGGTTAGCTGTTTTCTGTAGCCATTGATATTTTATTTTCAATGCTATCGATGATTATGTTTGTAGGTATAGTGTATTATTTTGCTCTCGTAATACAGTTTAATAATATTTGCGATCATAAAATAACAAAAAAAGTTCTGCGTAAAAAGCGTGACATGTAACGCAGAAAAGTTTGGAATGCATAAAACGTGTGAAAGCGTTGACGCGAAAACGCGTGTTCTGGACTTGAAGCTTTAATTATTTTGAAAATTTTGTCGTTAAACTACCGAAGAATCGAAAAATTACAAATAGTGGACCATGGCTTTGAAAAATTGAGAAATTTTAATTTTCAAATGAGTATACCTCTAGTAGCCCAACCTAATCAGAGCGTTGAGCGTCGCGTAAGCAACAGGCTACATATTTACAGTACATTTTACCACAAAATATTTACTTTGCATGTACTGTAAATACGTACCTGCTGCTTACGCGACGCTTAACGCTCTGATTTAGGTTGTGCAGTAACTATCTGTAAAATAGTATCTGAGCCCGCAAACGTTGTCTTACCTCTGAATGTATCGCTTTTTAACTTCGGATAGGTTTTTCAAAATAACTCCACCCTATGGCCTCCTATTAGGTCATCGGATTATCTGTTTAGAAATGGCTGATTTATTATCAAAATATTTTGATTCTGTCCCACTGTGTATTGTATTTTAATGCAAAAAGATTTGTATGTCTATGTACAACTCAAAATGTCGTATATATTCTTCCCACTAAATAATTATTTAATGCTTTATTTTTGTTTTAACATTTTATATAATTTAAAAATCTGAATTCTTTCGCAAGAACGTCAGGCTTTAGTTAAAATTTCCCAGACTTAAATTATACACGTTTTAATTTATTGTTGTAGTATTATTTTGATGTTGCTTTAAGTATAAGTTAAAACTACTGGAGTTGAAATAAATTATTTAGCCAACCATTTCCATTATCAAACAAGTAACATCGTCATCATAATTATTATCGTGCTCAGCGTATATTTCTTACTACCTTTTCTTGTCGGTTTCTTTTCTACTGAGCGAATAATTCTGATTAACAAAACACGCACACATTCTTGCAGTCTGTTCGTCTGGCTTAATGTTTTAAGATTTCATAGATCAAAAGTTGTCCAAGCAAAACTCCCTTTTTGAACGTAAGTAACTATTTGCTCTGAATTTAATTAAAATTATCGTTGTTGTTTTTAATTTTCATAGTCTTTTTTTTCTTTTGTTATATTAACATGCATTAAATAATTTACTATTTATCGTTATTAAGAGGAATGCATTTACATTAAATTTCATTCACATTCAGCCATTCGTATGATAACACTGACATTGGCACCTTTACTGGGTTTCTTAACATAACAAAACAAATGGCTGCATGACTGGGCGACCTCTCCCCCTCTCGCCTCTCCCACTCAAGCTGTTATTTTGGCTTTAGGCTTAAACAAACCAGCAATTAAGCCTCACGTAATATTATGAAAGGTATAATAAAGAAATAGATAAGTTTTAGTATTTCTCCAACAAAAATAGTTGGACGACAAAAAATTCAACAAAAATTTAGTTGTTTGTTTTTGAACATCGTATCACGTAATCGTACATTTTAAACAATAAACTTATTTTTAATAAAAATAAAGGAAAAAACTGGAAAGAAAATAACGCTAAACTTTAAAACTAAACAAAATCATCAAAATCATCGTCAGTCACATTAGCAGCCACACAACCAACCACCAACCAACCAACCCACTGATTAAATAAAAAATGGGCTGTGATGTGATTTTGACATTGTATGATGACTCTGCTTGAGGTAGATCATTCAACCAAACATTCATTACAAACATACATACTACGTACATACTCGTACATAAGTTATATGAAAAATGGAAAAAAATGCTTAGATATTTTCTTCCTTCTTTTTAATAAAGTCTCATTTGAAATTTGAGATTTAAGCTGGGTAAAGTTTATTAAGCTGGGAAAAAAGAAGGAATAAAAAAGTTCTCATGTCTTGTAGCATGACCGTGAAGAACAAAAGGAAGTAAATTAAAGTTTAGACTCGAAATGCAATTAAAATTATGATGGAAAATTGTAAATTATTTTTTTTTTCACTATTATTACACAAAAATCAGTCGAATGGAACAACGAATGACAAAAGGGTTATGAGACATAAAATGTGAAAAAGAAAACTTAATAATAATTCACTTCAAAAAAAAAAATAATCATAGTTTGCTCTGTAGTTTTGTAATGAATTTACTCAAAGCAGTAAATATTTTTGAAGTTCATATATTTTAAATGATCTTCACATTAAACTTAATTAGGTTTACATCGAACGTAATACATAATTAATTAATTAAAATATTTAATTATGTAATACCATATTTACACTATGCAACTTTGTTGCATGCAATTTTCTTTTTAAGTGAGAGTGTTGAAATAGAAATGTATACATATTGTATTTCTTCTCTGTCTTTCTCACTGCAAAAAAGAAGTTGCATGCAACAAAGTTGCGTAGTGTAAATCCGGTATAACTCGAAAAAAATTTTATTTGAAGCATTTATACAATCTCAACTCAACAAATTCATTCTCAGAGTGTAGAAATTCTGGCAATATTTGCACTTAAATTTAAACTGCTTTTATTGATAAGCATTTTTAAAAGCACTTCTTTTTTGCACTATAAATAAAGCACAATTAATAATTAGTCTAGAAAACTTTATTTAGTTTGTTTAATCTACAGTTGTTATAGTTTTTCATTTTATTCGTTCTCCTTAAGAAAAAAAGAATGTTTTGCAGTGTTTGCCAAAAAGTTGAAAAAAAAAACTCTACGACTATTTATATTTTAAATTTCTGTGTGGAGGAACTTCATTTGGGGTATTCATAAAAAATATATATGAAGTTGATAATGAAGCCTTTGCAAAACAGTTTGTAACATTTAAATACCATAAACTCTAAAGAGAAAATGCACAAACTGGAAAGCCTTTTTGGCTCGTATGCAGAATCATCCAAGTTAAAACCACGATTTTTAATATATTCTATCACTAGTTGCGACTTTTTAAAGGCATTAACAGACATTCCATCTTCAACAAAACTCCTTCATACATATTATTTATTCGATTGAACTAAGTTATCTTAACATATTTTGTCATTGGGACTATATTATTCTTGTCAGATATGTTTCGTTCTTCACTGAAACTACGGGTATCAATTTGTATATTAGTAATATATAATATTGGAGTTATTCCACCGCAAATCACTTAAGAAAAAGGGTAAAATGAACCTCACTCGCTCCGATTTTGATGACCGTTTTTAATATAATTTAAACACAGATAAAAATTTCAAGTTCCTGGGTCGCCTACATCAAGATCTAAAAATATATCGATGGTTATACGTTGACAACCAGTAACTGATTTTTACAATTTTTCGGTTGAAGATATTGCATTATAAATACGTGGAAAGCGTTACTAGCAATGGAATAAAATAATTGCCAACTATTTAGTAGATAGTCTTAACTAATTTCGGTTTTTCTTACTGTAAGGATAGGAACGTTTTCTTTTTAGCGATTTACATAATGTTTTCTGCGTTTTGTGAAAAATATTTAATAAAAAATCAGTTACATGACCATCGATATCTAAAAAGTTACAGAGCTCAAAAATATACCGTTGTAAATGTAATAAGGCCCTCTTCACAATAGTGTGATCAAAATCTTTCTCGGCTCACAATAAAAATTTAAAAACAATGTATATATCCAGGGGAAAACACAACACTATATATCCGAAAATTAAAGTCGCTTTATCTTAAAACACGATCATGTTTGGAAAAATTAAATCCACTAATAGCAAAAATTTTTAGATCTTTAGATTTTAGAATATCATATCTGAAATTAGTTTACTTTTATATGATTTAAAATACATGAAAGTGGCATAATTTATTTTTGGAAAACGAGAAATTTACTCGGATTCGGTTTACAGAACACTGCCGATAGATAAAAATCTGAAAAATTAATTGAATTTTCAATATTAAAATCTTAATTTCTTTAAAAGGGCCAAGTTTAAATTCTTCCAAAAAGTATATGTGTTGGCTCATTCTCATGTCTACATAGACTCCTGAGGCCCAAAGTGGTAAAGATTTTATTACTGAAGTTCTACGCCTATGTTCTGGCTTCCGAATCGTTTTCACAAATGTTCTTGTGAATTCGGATGCTAAAACATGCTACACCTGTTTAAGTTGAAATGCAGAAAATACAAATTAATATCATGTGTTCTAGCACCCGAATTTACAAATTGGAAAGGGACGATTTAAAATTTTCTTGGTTTTATCACTTTCACTTTTGAGCAAACAAACTCTTGTTCTTCTCACTCGAAAACAGTATTGTGAAAGCAAAACGAAACGAGAAAATAAAAAAAAGTGAAATTGTTCGTTTTGACATTTGTTCTTGTAAATTCGTTTGCTAGAACACGTGCTATTAATTTGTATTTTTTTAAGTTCAACTTAAACAGCTGTAGGTAGCATGTGTTTTAAAATCCGAATTCACAAGAACATTTGTGAAAACGATTCAGAAGCCAGAACATAAGAGATAGACACACGTTAGAAAAATTAACGGAATTTTTAAAATTAAAATCGTTATAGCTTAAAAAAGGTAAATTTTAAACATTTAAAAAAAATATGTGTTTTGGTTCAGTTTCGTGTCTACCGAAACTACTTAACCCAAAAGTGATAAACTTATTATATGTAAAGTTATAGACAAGTTTGTTGAAAAAGTTAGAAAAATTAATATAATCTTCAATTACAGTAGTTTGCAATAATAATGAAACTTAAAATAAAAGTGGTTTTCTCAGATAATTGTGGAGCGCTGAACCCGAAACTAAAATTCATTTACTTTTCCTACGAATCGTTTTTGAGATACGGTTCATAGGAAAAATAAACAAGTTTCAGTTTCGAGTTTAGCTATCCATAATTATCTTAGGAACCAGTTTTGTTGTTGGGATAAGTAGACATGAAATTGGAACAAAAAATGAATTTTTGAAAATTTTAAAATTGACGTTTTTTAAGATATGGAGATATTAAATTACGGAAATATAAAAATTTCTTAAAAATATCTTTGCGCTCCGCGAAAATTTTAGGTTACGTCACTGTGGAGGGGGTTTTATAACCTTTAAAAGGGTATGTTGCTGATATCTGTAACTTAAGCACTTTTGGAGATATTAAAAATTGTTTAAGTAAACTCAAATTTATAGATATATTTTTTTAGTTTTGATGACGTCATATCTCTATAACGGAACGAGTTGGAGATCCAAAATTTGATATCCATTACATTAATATATTGAAAAAATCCACACAAAGTTTCATCAAAATCGAAGATGGTGAGGCCTGATTTGAGGAGGAATTACTCATTACGTTCCTTACGAAAATTGTACAAGAGTGGAGTAAGTTTTAGAACACTTATTGAAATCTGTTTGGTTTTTCTAATTATCTTCCTCAAAATACTTCCAAACTAAGCTCATGCTATAACTTAAAATGACATATTTAACGGCGTTACGTAATATAGTATGTAACCCCCACGATTAATTACTTTTCGCTCTTATTTGCCTCTTTTTCTAACAAAAACCCACTGGTTTCACTTACAAAGAAGTGCGTAGTATAATGCTCCAAAATTAATATTCCTAATACTAAAATTGTGTCTCTTGGGAGCAGGTTTGTAAGCGAAAATCTTGCTTCTCTCCCAGACAAACCTGCTTAACTACCTGAATTTTCTACTGGGCAAATAAATATAATTTAATGTTGATTTAAATTCTCTAAAATCTTTTGTAATGTCTGGGTGTAATTTCGAAAAGTTCCCTGCGTTTAATTTTGTGCAAGTTTTCTTCAATGACTGGTACAAATGGCCACGCTATAAAATGTTCCCGAAAAGAGAATACATCATTTAACTAGAACAAAAATTAAAAAAAATACCCTCAATGTACAAGCAAATTTTTTCCAATTCAAAAATATTTGTTTAAAGTATTTACATTAATTGGACTAGTATTAAAGAAACCACCACTTACCTTAAATTTGCATCTAGAACCTATCACTGTGAATCTGAATTTTATTAACTGACCCTCTCCAATGACAACGCCACGTTAAAGTGTACAGGTCCAATCACTTGACTTGTCTTGTGACAGGTTGGAAATTGTCGTTAGTAAAAATTTAATGAAGCTATGGTACACTACAATTACGAATGATCAGATGTGATGTTTAGGAAGTTTTTCTTCAATAATATTAGTATGAGTATAAATAAGCTCAGCGTGAATGAGCAACTACGTAGAACTTTTTGTAATGACTTATGGTAAAAATACAGAAATTTTATTGTTGATTTGTTTTACTATTAAAATCATATGAGCGTTCATAAATGGGAGCAAAAACGCAAGTCGTACCTAATATTTTTTTTCACTTGTGAGCGCGTGATCATGCCTGAAAATTTACTCACAATTCCTTCTCTAATTGTAACAAGAAAAAAAGTCTTTAAGCAAACTTTGTAGTTTGTAAGAAGTGAGTACCCATATTATTATTGCTCTGAAGCGCAATATGTTGCTAGTAAACTAGAATGAATATAAATGATATTAATTCTACAGAAAGAGAGATTGAAAAAATTAGAAAAAAATTAAAACAATTTATAAAAATATTGACTGTTGTTTGGCTGGGCATGTAAGTTTGTGTTACAAATTTTGCTGGCTTTTGGTTAAAGATTTAGTTTTATTTTTGGTGTAAGTGTGTTTATGGCTTGTATATATTTATCGCCACGTATATTCGGTTTGGTCTGAAACGTATAATCTTGGCATCAACATTATTTTGTTCGTTGGTTTTTCGTTAAGTCTGTTGTTTAGTTGTTTTTGGAAATTAGTTGTTGCTGTTACTGTGTCGTATTGCCATTATGCTGCTAGTGTTGTATATATTTTTGTTATAACTTCCTAGTTTTGTTTTCCGTCTGTCTATTTTGATTCTTTTTATTTTTCTATTTTATGTGTATTTTATCTTTTCTTCGTGTATCATTCCAAGGGGCGACTGTTAAACAAAATTTCTTAACAGTTTTGTGTCTTGCTGGTGATTCTCTCCTCCTGTATTTTTCAATTCTATTAAATGTCATTGACTTGAGATCTTTGAGATCTTGGAAACACTATATATAAATATTATTTTTCTGTAGAATATTTTAGCATTAAGTTATAAAAACTGTGTAATAAACAAAACAAATTCGAATAAAAATAAACAAAGTTTTTTCCTCCGAATGTTTCGTAAACATAAATCAGATGGGATAAAAATGGCTTTAGTTGGATGAAAAGCCATTGATTGTTAATGAACAAAAAAATATAATAAAATGTTGCAAGGAAGATATTCTTAGGACTTTTAAGTAAAAGTGCTCACACATTAAATGTTTGGTACATGTATACAAAATATACATACATACATATCGTCATATGAATTCATAATAGCCCTAAGTTACAGTAGAAGGCAAAAAAAACTCTTTAATATGAAAAATTAGTCCATGAACAGGTCATGAACACCTATAATAATAATTTTACATGGACGAATAGAGGAGTAAAGCTTATGAAGAGAGTCGTAATAACATTTATTTTGATACGGTGCATCATAATCAATCAAAAAGTTGGCTTTTAACTTTTTGTAACTTAGGGATTTTTGAAAACAATATGACGATATATTCTATAATTGAAGTCAAGTTTGAATATAAATATTTCTACATATTTCAAAGATACAAATTACAAAACAGGTGTTTGTTTTACTATTTTCAGGTATTGTGACATTTTTTGGTATGTTTTATAAACTCCAATACTACTTAACTATAATTTATTAATTAAATAGTAAATGAGGTATTTAATAATATTCTGTTATTTGTGTGTATGTATATTTGATTAAAATAAAATTATTAACAAGACACCTAATTTGGCAAACAGACAACCAGTCGTTATTACTGGGAATTTCGTCACCTTTTTCATGTTTTTTTTAATTTTTTTTATTTAACAATAAAACTAAACCAAGTTAGTCTGCCAGTCACTCAACCGTTTGTTTAAAAAAGTTAAAAGTTGTGATAAAAAGTAAAAAAATAACCTCCGCCAATAATTAGTCACAATTTAGTCACTTATATTTGTCAAATCGTTAGAGAAGCAATTACCAAATTTGTAAAGTTGTTAATAAAAAGTAAATGTTGTCTTTAATTTGTTGGCTAATCAAGTTAATAATTCAACTTTAAGTATTTATACATAATATAATACCATTTTTTTATTTAAAAAAAATATAATTCTTATGTGTATCCGAACTTGAAAGATATATACCTGCATATTTGGGGGTGTCAAAAATATAATTATGGATTCGTTTACCAATTTTGAATGTTTATTATAAACATGACTTAATTGTAGGAAAAATACACATGCATATGTACATATATGCCCAAAAATCTTTATAAAAGTACTAGCGGAATCTGCCACCACCTTCGTCTACATGGACTACAGAATTGGCGATCACAAGTATCCTAAAGTAAAGTACATATCCAGGCTATCTCTGTGCCAAATTTCATTAAAATCCATTCATTCAACCGTTTCAAATTCACAATTATCGAATTCAATAAGTGTCGTATCGGCTATATCTGCTAAGATATTTCCAATTGTTCAAAATTGTTATTTATATTCTCTTTGACAAAAATTATGCGAAAAAATACAAAAAACAATTTCCTAAAAATTTTGGACAGACAACTGTTGGTATACTCTTGTGAATTCCTTTAATATTAGTAGAACAGAGTTTTAAAATATTTTATTATTTAAGAGAAAATACCAAGTCAATCAAGTAAAAATTTAATAAGTTGGAAATAAATATTACAAGTTCACCAACAAATTTTAAGGTCCTCCAAAAGCAGAGATGTTGCTCCTTTAGTTAATCTAGCTCTTTCGAGATATAGAACTAAATCTACTATTAAGACAATTTCACGGCATATATTAGCATAAATTGGTCTGGTCTGTCCTATTTAACCACTTATATTTGGACTAGAGATGGGCGCGTGTTTTGTTTTTTTTCTCGTGATACGAACACGCAAGACTCAATTCGGGTCGTGTCGTGTTCGTGGCATAAAATCTGATCTGTTCGTATTCGGGTCGTGTCGTGTTGAGCGAACTTGACACGAAAAAACACGAAACGATTTTAAGATTAAAATGTGTATGAATGCAGAAGTTTACCGCACAAAATTATTGACCGAAAATCTTAATGTTGGAAAATTTCGACACGCTCCCATCTCTAAATTGGGTCCATAATTTGAGGGTATATGGAGCATAGACATAAAATGTCTTTGAGACTTTTCGTACTTCATTTAAGAGTGCCAGTATTGATTTTTGAAGTAATCCCGATTTTTTTTTTTGTTCTAAGTGCAATTTATTGTTATTTATGCTTGAATTTTTAAGTACAACTTCTACGAAAAGTAAGAAGAAAAAAGGTAAGCTTATAAGATTGAAAAAAATCGAGGGCGAGCTAATTATATACTTCTTAAAACCACCCTAGAGGGAAGAGAACCTGGCACAAGGCAAGTCACGTGACTGGTTCCTAAGCACTAGCAACCGGTTCGACTTCTGGAACTTTATATGAGAGGGGTCTGTTACTTTTACATGGCGCTGTCATTGGAGAGTTTCAATTGACATAATCAAGGTACTCAGTGACTGCTTTTATATGCAAACGTGAAGTATTTGTATTGTAGTTCTTTATTAGTTACTAGTCAAATTAGTGTACTTTAAATAAATATTTGTGATTTGGAAAAAATCTGCTTGTACAGTGTGGAAATTTTGCTAACATTTTTGTTCTAGTTAATTGATGTGCCCCTTTTCACAGCTAACAATTCGGGAACATAGTACAAGTACGTTCAAGACAATTGGTAAAAAATTTCCCGCAGAGCATCTACAGAAGTTAATGCATTTGGCAACTCTTTTCTTTATATCCAGCGTTTAAAGTTGAGTTGAGCATGAATAATAAATATTTATTTACATATATATACAGTTGAGATTTCTTTATTATTTATGTATTTTTCATGAAAACAGTTTCTTTATATTTATTTTCAATATGCCAAATCTAGTGCTTTTCATGTTTTTTGCCCACAAAAATGTGGCTTCATATTTTGGTATGTATCTTCTTGTAAGACGCCTCTAGATATTATCCACACCTGTCGAAATTCTGAATATAAAAGTATATTCGTGAAATGAAATACATCTTTATATACTGTGTATGTCCGTATGAATGTTTTTATGTAAAATAGAAATGTATAGAGTACGTCTGTATGTACAAAAGATTTTGTTGTTCGTGATTAAACAAATTTATTAATAATTTTTATATGAAAGTCTTACTTTATTAGTTAAAAGTTCAGAGTCGCAAATTAGTTATACCTTGAATTTGGAACGATTTTTCGTCACCTAATAACTTGATATTTACATTTTATATTATTAAAGAAACTACCCAGCAAAAACTTTTGTGATTTTTGTAAACGGTAGTACTTTATTAATGGCTTGCAAAGTAATGAGTGATACTTATTGATCTTATTACTATGCTTCTAATTAGAACTACTGCCTAGTTCTTAATAAAATTAGTACGTATTTTTCTCATTATCTGAAAGTAGTTACAATTTGTTGATATGTATTAATAAAATAAATAGACAATCACTTTTTAAGTCAACATGTGTTTGTATATGTGTTTGTCGCTTAAACTTATAAAATAAAATATAATATGTGTACAATTTTTTTTTAATTTTAATTTGTTTATTTGACTACTTATTTTTTAGCTTCAAGTAAGCCAAATAATAAGTAGCTAATTGCTGTGGCAATGTAAATATATTGGAAAGGGGTAAATATATTTGTAAGGTGGACTTCTCAAACAAAAATAAGTAGTTATCGAGTCAAATTGTAAGTAGTTACGACTTAAATCCTCATATACTTCTTTGCATACCAGTAAGCAAAGTTCTTGTTGGGTAAGACTAAGATAAAACGTGTTTTAATCCTATTCATACCAAACTATGTACGTAATAGCATGTAAACTTCACCACTTTTCAACCCAAATTGATTATTAGGCTAAGGTTCGTAACATTTAATTCAGAAAGTATTGCGCATGATTAATATTCCAAGGAGCAGGCGAAAAATTAACATCAACTGAATTTTTCAACGTACACAGCAGAAGACAGTAGCACCACTTTCGGAAGCCATTACACTTCCATTGTCAGTGCTCACGTGTAAAGTTAGCCTAAAAATCAATTTGGACTCACAACCAAATAAGTTCGAAATAATGATATTTACACGACTTTTATCTTAAATCCTTTCTGCGTAACTAGGTAAAGAAAATACTTATATATATTTTAAGTCCTAACAGAAAAATGTAGCACAATATACCGACATGTGTCTCAGAGACCCGTATGAAGAAGTTTAAAATGTTTTAAGAAATAACAGCAGCAGTTTATCCAATTTGTAATCACATAATTCAGTGCGGTTTCTGTCCAGCAGCATAAATTCATACTAAATGCCTATATTGGACTCTTGATTCCGATATGGTTTCTGTTACAGACGGACGAACATGCAGGCGGAATTAAATTTGTTTTATGTTTTTATTATTATTTTTACTACATATATAGATATATAAGGAACCCTAAAAATTATTGTAACGAATATGCAATTCAAGTTTTACATTCAAAGTTTAAAAAATCACAATGTCTTTAATACATTTGCCTTTGATTTTTAAGGATATTTTATCACAAGTTTGTTTAATAAATCATAAAATTTATTATTAACTTAATTCAAGGAAGATGCAATTGCTTTTAAACTTGATTTGTGATGAGTCATCAATGAATATAAGCCAGCAGACAGTAAAGAAATTAACTTCCTTTTTTGACACTTTCTCTTTTATCGCTATTGTTGTCTAGTAGTCTGACTGCCATCATTTATCATAGTCTATTTATAAGGCTTAACAAGTTTTTTTATTGTTTTTTTTTCGTTAGAAATTAGAAAAGTTGTGGTTAAAGGACTTTCATATTATTTTGTTATTCATATTGCGATTGTATTTGGTGTTGGAAGGGTAGTCTTGCCAACAGAAACCTCAAGGAGAAATGTTAAAAGGTAACGAATATAAACGCAATATAAACTCAACCAGCTAAAAGTCAATAAGCCAACGCAATTGTTTGTTTATGAAAAAAAATTTTAGAGGTGGCAGAAAACATTCGGAAGGAAACCTTTTATGCATTTTTACGGTATAATAACAGAAATTAAACATACGGTTTCACATATTTATGTTTTGATTAAAAAGTTTACTTATCGACGACGGATCAACGTAAAAATCACTTTCTAAACTTATTTTATGTACACCAAGAATGATAAGTAGACAGACAGACAGACGTATGATCAATACGAATTTCATTTGGTGCAATAAAAATTTTTCTAAAAATTATACGTGATTTCTATTAATAATTTATTTAAAAAATACAAAGAAAAATGAATGTATATGAACATGAATTCCTGACCTAAAAAATATGTTTCTAAAATAATATTAAAAAATTCACGATAATGATGTTTAATTGTAAAATTAAATGCCAACAATTTTATTTAATAACATAAAATATTTATGGTATTTTACTGTAGAAATTCAAAAGCGAACACAATTTTTTCAAATATTTACTCATGTAAAAACGTGAACAGAAAAAAAAGAAAAGAAAAGACTCCAATGATGAGAATCAAATCGACGACGTGATCTAATTGATGCCTTTTTTAATACAAATTGGTATCTTTAATTAAATTAAACTATTTTGGTTTAGTACTTATAACGATGTGTAGAATAATCTAGTATGTACGTACATCTTTTATAAATAAAATTTTAATAGTAAGAAATTGAATTATACTGGAATTTATTATAGTTTCTAAAATTGATATGTACAAATTTAATAGTGCTTTTTATTTTGATGCAATTGCGCTCGAATAGTGTGATCGATTTAAGATATTCGGCTTTACCAAGAAAGTGTCAATTATTCTCATTTGACATTAGTTTTGCAGAAGTGAACTAACTTTTTATATAATGATTTTTTTTATTTCATAATTTGGAAAAAAAATATCATCAAAAATATTATAAAATCATCATTCTGGCAACACTGATATACCTCTCGATCTGAAAAAGTAAAAAATTCAAATCTAATTTTTCTCTCCCTTATATGAATTTGCTGACGCACTTAAATTTTGACAGATATTATGTCATAGTTCATACTTTTTTATATGTACAAATAAAATTATTAAAAAATGATCTGCGCTATCACTAAAATGCTTAAAAGTGGCACAATTCATGTTTAAGCATGAACTAGAATTAAAGTATTCTCTATGTATTAAATAAAGTGTGAATTAAATTTTTCGAGTGCTGAAATTTAAACAAACAAAAAAGTCATTGAAATTGTATATCAAAATTGTCAAGTTTCTCGTTAAAGTGTGACAAATTTAATAGATTTTCGAAAAGGCCAAGAATTGTATATAAATGAATGCTAAATATTTACATTTTACAACTCTCTAATCATTTCAAATAGATTTCTAACAATTTGAATTTAATTTGAAGGCACAAATAAAAAGCGAAAATTTATTTCTGCTCTATAAGCAGAAAAATCTATTGCCAACACAAAATCCAAACAATGAAAACCATGATAGATTGGCTTATCAACTTGTAGGTCGAAGAAGAGGATGGATGTAGAGGAAGGTGAATTTATCGTTATCGTTGCAATTGTTAAACGTTTTAACAAAATTCGTTTTGTCTTCAATTTTTCTCTACTCCCTGTACAGTTTTAAAGTGAAATTGTATTTTTTTTTTAATCCATACTCTTCATACTATTCACTCACCCACCCACATTTTTCAAGTTTTGCTTTTGGTTGTTGGATTGTATCTGTTGTTTGCTGTTGCTAGAAAGATTCCCTTTGCCAAGTAGGTGCCAAGCTGCATATCCATGTTTGCATATAAATATGGTCTCGTATGTATAATTTAAGTTCCGTATTTGCATGTTTATTAGTGTGGCTGGTGGGTTTGATATTCTCAACGTTGAGTATTCACTCATTCACACAATTTTCAAAATATGCATAATAGTGACGGTTGTGTGATGAAAACTTTAAGTGACTCAATGAATTAATAGCAATATCCCTTCAAACATAAGTCACCCGAACAGCACTCTTGCGCAGAATGTGCACACTTTTGTGTTAGAAAATATTTGCAGTTTATTTAATTGCATTTAATTTGTTGTTGCTGATGTTGATGCCAAAAAGATTGACTCTATGCACGTACATTATTGTGTACAGCATGGCCAAATAAGTAGAAGAGGAGTTAGTTGGCTTTTTTCCATTGTTTCTTTTTTTTTCTTGCTGGAATTTAACACGAAAATTGCATACAGGCATGACGTTAAAACTCAGGCATATAATCTGACAGCCACAAATAGACAGGCACATAAACGAGCGAACAGACTAGAGCGTATACTGTTTGTGGAAAAACATTATGTTGTATTTGGCGCCTGGTAAACTGACAGATGTTTAACGTTCATTAGACTTACCAACCAACACCAACACCAGCACCAACACATCAAATTCATTTAGTTTATGGTTTTAAACCATTTAAAATCAATAACTTAATACATACATAAATAATAGTTTTTTCTGAAAACAAAAAGTTTCGTTAAAAATCTAATAATTTCTCTATTTCTATTCTTCTTTTATTGCAGGCACATCATCGCAATTTGAATGATGAACGTGTACCCAACCCACATGCACCGCATGACATCAATGCTAGTAACAACATGCACATTGTCACACCTCATAGTTTGCAGCATTCTAGTTCGCGCACTACCATGAGACATTCCATGTCGAACTCTTCCAGTAGCACACCCGCTTCTCCCCAATTGAGTGGCATCATAACTGCCACCGGTGGACAACTGTTATCGAATGGCCATCACTATCAATCACAATCATCGTCACAATCTTCAATAATCTCAACGATACCAGCATCGCAACGCGTCCTGGAGGAGGTACTGGCCAAGGGTGCACCTTATCCTATGATCAGTTTACCTTTGAATGGCTATTGGATCGATGGTACTGATCATGAGTGCACTTTTGATTCGAGAGGCAATCCCATGTTGCCGCAAACTACTTGGATGGCGAAATTTGAAACAGATGATACGGCTAAATGCTATCGACGGTTTTATGCTGGCCGTGAACACTCCAATTTGGTGGGCTACGATGAACAATTGGGCCCAGTCTTGATCTCTATTAAAACAGAAAATGTAGCCAACCAAGAGCACATACGTATATTGTTGCGTTTAAGAACTGGCACTATGCATGAACTCATACCAGTGTCGTGCCTCGGTCCCCAACCCAGTCCCAACAAAATGGTTCGTTTGCTGAACGATCAAATCAATGTAGACAGTTTTATGCCAGTACTCTGTCCCAAGGCTTCACAATTAATTGGCGTGTACGATGAACATGTTCTAGTTTCGAATTTTAAATTCGGTATTCTATACCAAAGATATGGCCAAACTACCGAGGAAGAGCTTTTCAGCAACAACAACTCATCAGCCGCTTTTGAGGAGTTTTTAGATGTAATCGGTCAACGTATTAAGCTTAAGGATCATAAAGGCTATAGAGGTGGATTGGATATACAAAATGGTCATACTGGAGATACTGCTATTTATGAAGTGTTCAAGGAACGTGAAATAATGTTTCATGTTTCCACCATGTTGCCCTACACTGAGGGTGATCCTCAGCAATTGCAACGTAAACGTCATATTGGCAATGACATTGTTGCGATTGTATTTCAAGAATCTAATACGCCTTTTTCACCCGATATGATTGCCAGTCATTTCTTGCATGCCTTTGTTGTAGTACAACCCTTGGATCCTAATTCCCCAAATACACGTTACAAGGTCAGTGTGGCGGCCAGAGATGATGTACCCTTTTTTGGTCCCACTCTACCAAACCCCGCCGTCTTTCGCAAGGGTCAGGAGCTTAAAGAGTTTCTTTTAACGAAATTAATAAATGCTGAGAATGCTTGCTACAAAGCCGAAAAGTTTGCTAAATTAGAATTACGAACTCGTACGTCTCTTTTGCAAAATCTGGTAGACGAATTAAAAGAGAAGACAAGAGAATTTCTGGGTGCCGACTTGGTTGGCCAAATGGCCGCCAGTCCAACGCCAGAAACCCCAAAAGCCGATAACACGACAGCGGGATCGCGTTTTATTGATACAGTCAAGAAAGCCTTGATTTCGCGTGTACGCTCACAGAGTGTTGATACAAGTAATTTGGCTAGTGTGGAAAAATTCTGTGTTTCTACGAAAATGAATTCCTCGGCCACCAGCACGAACTCAAAGAAGGACACAAGTTTAACAGAGACGCCTAATTTAAATGTAAGTTTTTCTTTAATGTAATAAAAATATCTTTTTTCTATCAGAAATGTACAGAGTGTTACACACTGCCACCACTAGTGTACTGGTCATAATTTGAGAATGTTATTAAATACAGATGTGTCTAAGGTTAACATCAGCCTAATGTAATGGTGGTCTTAATACCGGGTGAATTTAATGGGTCGATTATGGATTGTTACCGAACTTCGGTTGCGTTAACAGTTGCTAGTTGCCACCCGTAATATAATTTCCAGCAATTGGAAACAGAACTGAGGTTCGGTTGCCATCCATAATCGACCCACATGTGCTCACCAATGACATAGGGGCACAAGGGCATAGGGTACCTGTGTGATTTACAAAATAAACTTTGATTAGCTGCTCGAGCTAACTAAACTCATTCCACATCAACAGTTGATGCGAAAGTAGCCGAGCGTTACCAAAGGCTTTACCAGCAAACTAGAAGTCTACAGAAAGGCAGACGACAGTTATATTGGCATTCTCCGGCATCCGACCCTCAAGTACAACTGAAAAAAGAGACGTCGTTGGTCATCATCTATTTAACAAACATTACCTCAGTAACGGAAACATCCCCTTCTTTGACGTAAGCCGAAGTTCAAAATGGAATGATTTCATCCGTGGAGCTACCGGTCGCCGTGGTATGAGTGTATGATCACTGGTGTAGACCCGATAGATAATCCCTAGAGGTTAACTTTCTATCGACTTTAGATCAGTTCGCTTCACCTAAAACCAGACTAGCGTAGGCTATTATTTCAGGGATTAGATAGTAGCATGCAAGGTTTTTCGGCAAAAAATTAAAGTCAGAAAAATTCGAATTAACCCTTTCGCCAGAAAGTGCAGCTCCAAACAGGAAGTTTTTGTTTCTACTGCCAACAACGAGTATACTCGTGTTTGATTTGTATGCTTATAAACATTGGCGTAGATGGAAATATTTTCCAAGGAGTAAAGCAAAAGATCATCTAGAAACTATATACAGTAAAACTTTAACAATTCTAGGGAAGACAAAATTCATTCCAGAGTTGGCAATGACATTTTAGAAACAAATTGCTGTATTTATTATGAAATACTAGCGCTAAAAATGAAAGTGGCAAGAAGAATAACTTCATATCAATGAGAAGCAAATGACTTCAAGAACGTAAGGTTAAAAAAATTTTTCCTTGAAATTTTAACTTGAGAACTAGCTTCATAACAAGAACTGATAAACAGTTTTAAGAGCCATGTAAAATTTTAGTTTTTTTTGTATGAAATTTAAATTTCTAAAACAAATTTACAACTGGTACCTTTTCCTTTAAACCTTTTCCCTTTAATATCAAAACTAATAAATTTATGTATTTAATTAATTTATTTATTTTTTGACCTGAAGACCTGTAGCCGTACTGCTTCCAAGTCTTCTTCGAAATCAAAATCTTCTAATGACTCAACATCATCCTCACCCGATATCACATCTCGTGGCCCCTTAAACAATGGCACAGCAAACAACAACAATGGTCATTGTTTACTAACAAATAATAGCAAAGATTTACAAAATGGAAATAGTGCCAACAACGCTGGTACAAATACAAACTGTGGTGGTGCCGCTGCCACAATGTCTGAAACAAGTGATGATTCGAGCTTAAACAGTGTGGATCTAGATCCAATGATGGGTCATTTGGATGGCGGTGCTGCGTATATTGACAGCGATACTGGCTTAGAGTCTATGTCTTCAGCCGAGGCTACCACAAAGGCCTGCTCTTTGTGCTTGGATGGTTCACAGGGAATGATGGGCTCATCGCCCAGCAATGAAACTGTTGTTATGATTGAGAATCTGAGACAGGAGGTGACCAGACTAAAATGTGACAAATTGGATTTGTTGAGACAGAATGTGGTAAGTAAAATTAGTTCTATTTGTTTTTAATAGATTAAAACTTCTAAAAAAAACCTTTTTTTTGTGCAGACTTGCCAACGTGACATAAAACGTCTGCGTGAACGTGAACTCTCCCTTCAAGGTGATATAGCAGCTGCCGGCAAAGAAATTTTACGCTTAAGAGATCTACTGAAAGAATATATGCCGGATTTGGCAGCCTCGCCACTTTCTATTTCACCCATTTAAACTGAAATTAAAATTAAATCGGTTATACAACAACGTAAGTTAAAACAACGAGTATCTACAGCGAGAATTCCGAATGTTTTTATGGCTAAGAGGAAATCTTAAACGAGAAGAAAAATTTGCCAAGCAAATTCAACCAATTGTGCCGTGTAAAACACTTTGCAAACAAATAAAAAAAATGCTTAGCACAAAAACCAAAACCTTAAACAATCTGTGAATCCTTGGGGAAAATTGTTATTATTATTACATACTTTTTTTTAAGACAAAAGGATAGAAAGCATTAGACGTTTGACGAGCAACCACAACACAAAATGGAGACATTTAATTTATATTATTTTTTAATACTTTATTAACATTTAAGGAAATGTAAAAAGTAAATAAAACATACACCACACCAACACAAATATTTACACCAAAAATATAATTTAAGATTTTAATTTAAACAAACGCAATTATGAAAACATGTAAAATTAAAAACAAAGTTGAAATAAAAAATAAGAAATGAAATCTCTCGGTTTAATAACCAAGATAAGAACTATTTAAATTTTTCACTTTTTTCACTAGGAAAAAAACAAATGTTAAATTTTGCAAGGTAGATTTCTCAGCAATGCGTTTGTCTTATAAAAGCTCTTAGCAAAATTTTTCATAAAATTCAAAAAAGAAGAAAAGTACGAGCTTGTTTTTTTTTAATTGGAAGTTAAAAAAAGCTTAATCTTCTCTTATAACAGTATTTCGCAATTAAACATCCATAATAAAATATGTAGCAACTAATTAATAAAGCAAAAAATAATTACTTAAAGAATATAAAGTCTAAACATGTTTAATAATGTAACGTAGAAATTATATACCAAATAATAGAAAATAAAGTAGTAAACACTACAAATCTTCTTTTCATTTTATATAATTTTTGAACTTTTCTTTCTTTAGACTTTGATTAAACAAACAAACAAACAAACATTCTCTTTATAAAAAGCGTTTGATAAATTTAAAATTTAAGATCTAAAACAAATACATATTTATCTTTTATACTAAAGCATTAAAATACATCATACTTACCTAGCATACCATATAGTATACATACTATGTACGAAAAAAATATCTTATATTTAGTTTTTAACATTAACTATCTGTTGTATATACTTTTTTATGAGAAATTAATCTTATGATTTTTGAAAACTAAATCATTTTTTTTTTGTGAAAAGAGAAAATTGTTTTATTTTTATAAACTTTATATTATAAAAATTTACAACAATAGAACAGAAACCTTAAACAACTTTAGTGCAAATAATACGGAGAAATACGCATGTGTAATAATCAATCATATTTGCAAATATCTATAACTAATTATTCCGCAAAAATAAATAAAAATTATTAAGTACGAGAAATGCTTAAAATCATATAACGATTTTTCAAAAACTTTTTATTATGAAAATCATATAAAAATATTAGCTAATTAAATTACTCACATATTATGTTTCTTTAAAACATAAACGAAAAAGTAGCATGCCCATTTCTTAATTTTTTTATACTTATTAATACTAAAAAGAAAAAAAGAAAGAAAAATATCGTAAGATAGAATTTCTTTTCATTGATTTTGTTCAAATCGTATAGAATTACTTTCCAATTCACCTGTTTGTTCTCCAAGTGTTTTATTTGCATTTAAATTATTAATTACAAAACTTAAAATAAAAGTACAGGAACTGTTTTTTGTTAAAATTTTTTATATTAATATTTTTATTATTATGTAGTTTTTTAAGATTTAGAAACATTAACAAGTTAAGAATACGTAGAAGTATATAAATTAAACAAGAAAAAAAATCATTAATATATAATTATATGATGTTGCAATTATAAACAAAAACAAAATACACTTTCAAAATGCAAGCAAAAATGAGGTTTGAATAAAAAACCTTCACTCAAAAATAAAAAGCAAAATTATTGAAGTTCTTATTTTACAGCAAGATGATGAAATACATTCATATAAAGAAATATTAATAAAATCAAACACGTAAATGAAAACTTAAAACGGAAGTAGTTTTATTTAGTCAGCAAAGATGAAATAAAAAATACAAATAAAAAACTTTGAAGTAAATTTAACTGTGAACCTTAAATCTATGATAATTCAATAAGAAGTTAAATGTTTAAATCAAAAACCCGATTATGTCAGATTGGAACTCTCAACCGAAGATGGTAAACTGGACTTCTTTCATATAGATGCGTGGCACAGTGGGAGGCATTAAGGAAAGATAGTCAAAGGAAATTACTTGCTGAGGTCTATAAAAGTGTCTCTCTATGTATCACAAATGTCCTAAGGACCACTCCTCAGGCTACCTCAGCCATAATTCTTCATCTACTTCCCATAGAGGATTTGAAGGTGAAAACACCACCAATGAGGTTGTTTAGGCTTTTAGAGGCAGGTTTGTTAAGAAGAAGATTGCCGATTCATACCAGAACCTTAAATTAGATTAGTTTTTATGGACAGGTCTCCATACGCCTTGGGTTTACATGTCGTTGAAATTGATTTTAGGAGGACACCTTCATTAATTATTTCAAATAGGGACTTTGATAGTCTATACGAGGGTTGTACGGTTTTTCTAGAAGGGTCAGAAATGGGAATATGCATGAGTGTTTTATTTTGCAAACGGATGTTCGTAATTCTTTTAGACTCCCGAATGAATGTAGCGTTTTTCTGGCTGACCTACTTTCGGTAAAGGTAAATATTCATGGTTTTGTGACCAAAAGGCTAACGGCCTTATTTAAAAAAATAATTTATGTATATTAAGAACTTATTTGACGACTTTCTAAGTTATGTGACGACTTTCTAAGTTGTCAAATAAAGCTTTAATAAACATAATCCCCCCTTCTATGCATGGCGATATCGGGGTCACATCTACACGACATCGAAAAATTGTCATTTGTCTACTCTTTGTCGACAACAATTGACTAATATTAACATGCTCGGCTAATTTCATAAGCCTCAGAAAATTTTAAGAGACTGTCACAATTAGTCAATTGTAGAAAAGTGACAATTTGTTGATGTGAAGTCGACGACGCCATACATAATAATAGTACAGTCATTTGCTTAAAAAAAGGGTTTACCTGGAAAGTTTTCCGGGAGTTTTGAAAATGGGTGATTTTATAGATTTTGTCGTATCTTTGTCGTATCTTTGTCGCTCGCGCCGCCATATTAGAAAAATGGCGTCGAAAAGCACTTTTTTGGCGATATCTCTTTTCCGCGAAAAATATCTATATTTAAAATTACACTAGAGAAAATTTCCTACAATTTATGTGTTAACAATTATTTTCGTAAAATCAATAGTTTCGGCGTAAACGAGCAGCAAAGTGTTACTTCCGCGTTTTCGCGGAATAACTCGTTTCCACACCATCTTGAGGTAGAACAAGCGGCGCGTTTTTTAATGTCGTTTCCCCAGTAGGCCTAATCCACTTGTTATGTATAATTCGGAAATTTTGCGTAATCTTCTTCGTTTAGATCTTTGTGGCGATTGAGACGTCACTGACTGAAATGTTTTGGGTATCATCAAGAAGATCTAAACGAAGAAGATTCCGCTAAATTTACGAACTATACAAGACAAGTTGATTAGGCCTACTGGGGAAACCCCATTAAAAAACACGCCGCTTATTCTACTTTAAGGTGACTTGGAAACGAGTTATTCCGCGAAATTCCGCGCATTACGCAACATTTTGCAGCACTTTTACGCCGAAACTATTGATTTTACGAAAGACATTTTTATTACATAAGTTGTAGGAAATTTTCTCTAGCATAATTTTGTATATAGATATTTTCCCCGTAAAATGATATGAGACACTCCTGTTTTATCTAAATACTAGACGTTCTGAAATCAAATCTATTATTTTGTAAAATATATATACAACCCTCCTATTAGACTGAATTAAAACAAGTACACATTGAAATTTTTATATTGTATATTTCAAACATCGATACATTTCTTTTATATTACAATAATTAGCTAAATTAAAAATATTGATCGCGTTCACTCAACAATATGGTAATAACTCAAAATTCTCACATTTTCTCTTATTGTTAATATTTATCTGCATTTGTGATTACATCTACTAGGGTAATCACTCGAATAAAGTTTGCTCGATTAATCGAAAAATTTTAGTTAAATATGGCTCTAAGCCTCACAAATCTGAAACAAAAAACAGCGAGAGCAAAGTATCTAATAAATTGAATTACGCGTGGCACGCAATCGTTACGAAATTCACGCATGTAAACGTTCATCCGTAAAACATTTTAATCATGTATGTGTCTTAAGTCATTTCGTTAAAAGTAAAATACAAAAGAATTAAGACCCAAACATGGAAAAAGTCAAATTTTCATGATATCTTGGTTGCATCAAAATCTAATGGCCATTTTCAGATTCAGAAACTGGAAATCCGAGTTGTAGTGTCTTCCGGCCATATCCTGAAAAAAACAAAAATCACAAAAATACTAAAATATAAACTTTGTAGAACGCAACACAAAAAGACTTAAGACACGTGCGTAGCTACATGAAAGTTTCAATGAAATATTTTTGCAAATTGAAATGTAAAAAAAATACTGCCGTCTAAAACTGTGATTTAAAAAAACAATTTGATTAAGCGCCATGTACATATCGCACACTAAATCATAAACAGTCACAACTCAAAATTTTTCAAAATCGTTTCTTTTACACAAATCCATTCACAGGACAAATCTCTAACGACTATGAAAACTTTTAAAAATACCGTTATGTTATGTTACTTCCGTCGCTTGTACACTAGAGTGGAGCGTGAGAATTTTTCTGCAAATTTCAATTTCGAATAGCAAAAAAACGTTGCATTTTATTTTTAGATACATGGAAAAAATAATGAAAAAAATATTGGGACCTACTTTTAGCCCTGAATTTATGTTCAGATTTCAGACAAACTTAAGATGAAATAATGAAGCAAATTTTCGAATTTTTAAGTCTTTGTCATATCTTGCAAAAAAAAACATTTTCATTTTTCTTAATGGGGTTTTCACGATATTCGCGAAAAAAAAGTTTTTTTTTGGTTTTTTTAGTTTTTTCGTCTGAATAAAATACACTGTTGTATATATATCTCTCTATTCTTTCATTCAATACACTGATTGCGCCGTGCTGATCGAATAAAATGTATATAATAGAGTTACAAGCCTTAAAAGTTTAAAAATTTTATTTTTAGGCATTTTCCTAAAAACTATCATTTTAAATTTGCTCCATTAAGATGAAAAAATGTACTGAGTATATTTTTCGGGCTGTATTTCAAAGATAATTTTGTGACGATCACAGGATCACTAAATTTTGATTCAAAAAAAAAAAAAATAAGAAAGTTATTAGCCGTTAACTGAAAACAGCTATATTACTTTTATATAAAATTAACTTAATTCAGTTTGCATTAACAAATTTTTTTTATCGAAAAAATTTTGTGTTGGATATAAAATCGGCTTTTTGCACTTAATGGCTCATAACTTTCAAATTTTTTATCAAATCTCCTCGATTTTAAGCTTCTTTTATTGGACACAAAATTGATTTTTATTCGTGTCCTTAAAATAAATTATTAAAATGTTTTTCTACATTAATAAAGCAACTTAACATAAAATTCATAAAATTACTCTAACTGCCGGGCGTGGTAGAGGGCTAAAAGATATATTGAAAAATATTAAAAAAAATTTTCTTTGTCTATATACTTCACATTTATCTCTTAATAAAAATACAATTTATTTGAAAAATAATTAAATTTCTTTGGATAACAATTTTTGTATATAATTTAGCTAGATGGAACATTCTGCAGCTATTCGAAATCGATTGGATGACTTTTTTCACGCTCACTCCACCCTATTGTACACAATCAACTAAAGAGTACTATTTTTAATTATGACAGTAGACTTATGAGCAATCGAGTAATTTTCTTCAACTAAACAGTATTATTTCGAGTTGTGACGCTACTGATGAAAAAAATGCTAAGTTTTGTGATGCATCATTTACATTTGTGTCTCCTTAACTGCAAAAGAGTGCGTTTTTAATCGTCTTACATATTATATTTTAATTATATTTCTAAGGTTTTTTTATCCAGCTGGTATACGAACCTGTGCTCATTCAGATTTGAAGACAAGTACTTTACCCACTGAGCTCTTACTGACTTATAAGTTTAAGCGACAAAAATTAGTTTTCATATACAAGCACATGTTGACTTAAAAAATGGTTGTCTACCTATTTTATTCATACATATCAACAAATTGTAACTACTTTCAGATAATGGGAAAATGCGTACTAATTTTATTAAAAACTAAGTAGTAGTTCTAATTTTAATCATAGTAATAAGATAAATAAGTGCCACTCCTTACTTTGTAGCCCATTAATAAAGTACTACCGATTACAAAAATGGCAAAAGTTTTTGCTGGGTTTCTATGAAATAATCATGAAATAGTTTAATAGTCACAACTCAACTTATTTTCAAAACTACAAGAAAACACTAAAAAAATAAGATAGCTTTCTTTTAATAAGGATTTCTTTACTGTAGAACTAAATTTGATTATAAAATTATAACCATGTTTCTAAAAACAGTTATTTGCCTCTCCTGACCATTTGCAATTTTTTGAGTTGTGACTGTTTATGATTTAGTGTACGATATGTACAAGAATTATCCCTGCTACCAAATCAGTAGTCGATTACAAAAATTCATAATCAACTTATAGTCAACTTTTTTATAGTAACTAAAAGCTAACTACAGTGTAATTCAGAACTGACCCAAAATCAATTCTTCAGTTGAGTACATAACACTGTTGGGATATGACTATTTTGAAATTGTACCGTCGCAATGGTAAAATTGTACCAAATGAGCATCAATTGTGCCAAAATTTCACAATCTAGTAAAAATACATTAATAAGAACTTATAAAAAAACATAAAGCTTGCACTACTCGAAAGATATTTCTGTGGTTTTCTTGAATAACAGCGTAGGTCGACTTGACTTCAAGCTATTACTGCTAAATAGCTCTTTCCATGATAGTAAAAACTTTCGGAATATCATGGACCTGTCTCGATATTATTTTGTGCAAAACAACATAACTTCTATATATGTATCTGTGGTTTTCTTAAATAGCAGCGACTTACCATGCTTAAGTTCATTTTGAGTTATTAATGCTGAATAGCTCTATTTTAGAAGCTCTTTCAAGATAGTAAAAACTTGTACCACTTTGGAATTGTTTTTTCCAAAACAACGTAACTTCTATATTGATTCCTAGCATCTTTGTTTGCATCTCAGATGTACATTATTTTTACCTGAAATTTTAAAATAAAGCTCTTGCGGCATACATATTTACGAAACAATTTAAAAAAAAGTTCGTGAATATCATACCTTGTACATAGTTAAAAAAATTACTTTGGCTGTACTGAAAAAAAATTATTTTATGTATGTCTATATGAAAACTAGAAAATTGTACCAGAAATATGTTGAGTGTATCAGCGTACCACTCAATTTTCGATTGTACTGAAATTGGTACAATTGTACCACAAATACAAACAGTGGCACATAATCGGATTTGGTGAGAGCTAATCTCTCAGCTACTTTGAAACTCATTTTAAGTTTATATTAAAGTTTTGCTGTTATTATTTCAAATTATACCTTGGCTGGACGATCAGCCTAAAAAATGTGTGAAATATGGTTCGAACCCCAGCAGCATCTTTTTGCATACTAACTACCAGTTGCCTTAAATAAAAAAATCAACTATGAGCTAGTTAAAAAGTAATGCAGAATCGGACAATTGATTACCTCCAAGGTCATCGAAATGTTAAAATTGTTGATTCACTCCATTAACCACCAATAGTTGCGAAATATTTAGCTGAAAGTGCGTTAAACGTTAACTGAGTTGCCCATAGGGATTGTTCATACCCTTGGCAATACTTTTTATTTACTGCTGTAATAGTTTCCAGTTGATTTATACTCATATTTTTATACTTATATAGATAAGGAGCATATCTCTAACACCATTTTATCCTACTAATATTATAAATGAGAAAGTTTGTTTGTTTGTTTGGGTGTTTGATCCACTATAAAGCGAAAACCACTTAATGGATTTGGATATCATATGGCCCAGATAGGGTACTAAGAAGTAAAAAAACGAGGAAAATTTGTACTTTTGGTACTTCTTTTTCCTGCGACTGTTCTGGCATTTCAGCACCTCGCTGACGAAGTAACGGGTGAAAGCTCGAAAATTATAAAATTGTAATAAAACTGTGTTTATATAACTTTTTCACACAAAAATTACCAAAAAGAAAAACGAGTAAATGTCTAGTTTTCCGATGAACGTCAGTAATTTTTTAAATGAAAAAGTTTTTCGATTTCCTCTACTGAAAATGTTAAAATTGTGAGTTAATACAATATTGTTGAACCATTGCGATGCATTAAAAATAAATTCTGTATGGTTTCTTACATAAAAATATAACAAATAAAACTATTTATGTACAATAAAAAACTGAAATCAAATATTCACAATAATGACAATATTTTACATAATTTGAAATCACAAAATTAACTGGCGTGTAAGAAGGTGGTCAATATTAATTAACAAATAATCTCATGCATACAGGAAAATAGATTAAATCATTAATAGTTAGTTTCTTATTAAAAATCAATAATTAACGAAAATATGTTACGAATATTTTTTCGAAATTGGTTTTTGATGCTTGTTTACTGAGCAATTATTATTATTATTTTTTTTTGTTTGTTCTTATAAAATTTTATTTAATATAAAATACCTAAACATGGAGGGTGTCAGAATTTTGTTTATTTATAAGTTTTTTTTTATTTTATGTCTAGATGCAAGAATAACATGATTAGTTTTAATATCAAATACATTTAGAGACAGAGAAAAATGGTAAAATACTTAAGTATCTAACACTAAAATATTATAATTCGTTCAGACTGGGATAGAAAATTTAGTTTTTTTACGAGTATGAATATTAAAATAGTTTCAATCTAAAACTACATATAGATTAGATCTATAAAATGGTCTTAACTTTTTTAAGACTTTTTCTACAGTATTAATTTAAATTATGGCTAACTTTAAAATATCATTTACAATAAATTCTTGCAATTTCGTACAAATACTTTCGTCACAAAAAGAGTAAGCAAAAAATCTACTGACCATTAAGAAGGCCTCGGTTTTGAAATTATTTTCTAACAGTAAATACTAATCACCTTCGTATTCAACTATATAACAAATTATTGCTTGTATATTTTAGCAGTGGCATGCAATAACGTCCAAGGAAATAATATTCATGGACATTATTTCCACGTAGAAAAGGAAATAATGTCCACGAAAAAAATAGAAATAAAGTCCATGAATATGGCATTGCAGAGTAATGATTGTTTGCATAGCTGGCCTTCGGCCGGGCGTAAGGATTTTCTCTTCCAGGTATATCGAATAGTGGCTTCGCTAAGTTATGTTTTTTGGCTATGCAGAAAATCAGAAAATCTTTACTCTACGAAGCCAACATTTTTGTTTTCAAAAAGTGGACATTATTTCCTATTCAAAATGCAAATAATATCCATGGACACTATTTCCATTTTGATGTGGAAATATGTCCATAAAAGTTATTGCCTTGGACATTATTGCATAAAACCATTTTAACATATTTTTTTATAAGAATATTCATTTCGACGATTTGTCTTTATCGTCCCTGTTCCGTAAACCGAGTTCGAGAAAATTTCTTGATTCCCAAAAATAAATAATGCTTCGATTGACATATTTTAAATCTTATATAACAAATTAATCTCAGATATATTTTAAGCTCTAAGAAAATAGAGCACTAAAAAAATCTGAAAACATTTCGCTATTAGGGCCGTTAACAATAAAAATATTAGCCTGCAGTTAACACTAAATTCAAAATTTAAGTCTTTATAAACAAAATTTCATTAACACAAAGCAACTTTACCTATTCAATTTCAATTTCAAATCAATGAGTTTAAGTTCTTAACTTAAGAAATTATTGAAATTTAAAAATAAATAAAATTTTTGTTACTCTGAAAATATTTAACATACATTTTCAAGAATAATAACAAATTCAAAGCTTCTTAGGCGAATGCAGCACTTCTTTGTGCAGCGGTCGTACTCAGATGCTTTTGAGCCATGATATTATTTATATAAATTGGTAAAATTTTTGCATTTCCCAAAAATTTTTTATTTCAGGCAATCAAAAATGTTGATGACACAAGCTAATTTAATTTTTTTATTGCTAACTGAAAGTTAATAAACTTCGTATAACAAAATATTATAACAAAATTAAATAAAATTAGTCGGGTAAAAATATAGCAATCACCCTTTTCACGGCTGACGTTGTATTTACGTCGAAATTAAGGCGCTTTTAAAAGATGGAAGTGTGATCAACAAAATCGCCAATTTATTAGAGATTTCGCCATTCACGATATTTCTTAATGAAAACTTATAGTGACTTTTGCGCAACCATTTATCAGGCAAAAAAATCTTGTTTGATTGAATTAGTTCAATGTAAACAACTGTTATCGACATAAGCTTTTTATCTGCACACACTTTTAATGCTCTTGACAAATTCTTTTTTAATTATTCTCTAGGATCTTAACCTTGGGGAATTTTTGACTGAAATGTTGGCCAAACTTACCACATATGTTTACATGACTATCCAAAAAAAAAGTTTGATAAAAATCAAAAAGAGTCCGTAGTATTAAAAATAAGGTATTTCGTCTCTCCTCAAAAAAATGATTTTTAGACATATGCGCTTATTCCAGAAAACCATAGAAATTGTTTGTGAATACTGCTATTGTTTTAATTAAAAACCTTTCCGTACGGTAGTTTCTTCTTAAAAAGGGTAATTTTTTGGGGCCGTACGGTAATTAGAAAATAAAAGTTAATATCAGTGATTCAATTTGCCCTTTCTCTCATTGTCTCTCTCTCTCTCTCTCTCTCTCTCTCTCTCTTATGTGTAAATAAAGAGCAAATAAAGCAAATTTTGAGAGTGATACACATAAAAAAGGCATGCAACTTAATATCATCGTATGAATGCAAAAGGTTTTTGAATCAGCGCTGATTTTTAAATCAGCGTATAAATCGGGTGTTAGTTATGTTTGCAGAAAATCGGTCTAGTCGTTTAGAATCTATCACCTCTTTTCTAGCAGTATTCTCTTGAATCTGTGTGTCTGTGGCACCGCGTGTACCTCCCAAACGTCCAGATCGATTTGAATGTAGTTTATTTGGTTTAAAAGGTGATTGGATCTAAAATCTTCTAACCGATATGTAAAAAAATCGGTCTAGCCCTTTTGAAGTTATCATCCATTTTCTTTGGGGATTTTTAAACTTTTAATTTAATGTTATGTTATTTATGTACACTTACCATTTAAAGAAATAAGTTTTCAAGAGATCGAAAATTTGTATTGGAAATGATTAAGTAATAACAAACGTTATAAACAGTTTACAGATGTCAGCACTAACTCATTATTATTTTTAAATTAGAGCTTAGTTCCTCTAATGGCATTTTAAATATATTTTGTTTAATCGGTAAAAGTGGTAGAAATAGCTGTTATTTCTTAAATATGTATGTAGTTGCTTTGATAACAAATGTTTAATTTGCTTGCATTCAAGTTGTTTAAAAATTTTATGTGCGATTTCCACAATCCACGCGATCGTCTTGAGTAGAAAATTGTAGTAGAAATCACTTAAAAAATAAAGAGTTTTTAATACAATGTTCTACTCAATCCGACCGTCTGTATTGCAGAAACTGCACTTTAATTAATTTCTTACTACATCCAATTGATAATGTTACCAACTGACGATTTGGTGGTAGCCGAAGTAGTTAAAAAAGATTCCATTATTTCGGATGAAGGGAGTGTTTTACATTTTTTTTTGTATTTAGTCGTTTATCATGTTTAAAGTCATTCCAAATATGTTTACCTGCAATGACATAATTAATATGCAATGAAATACATATTTATTTTCTAAATACATATCTTATAATTTTTACATTTGCAATATTTTTAGAATGGATTTTTTTTTATCAAAATACTCTCAACAATTTGTTATTTCAAGTAAAAAGTTTAACAACATTTAATCAAAGAATAATATTTAATCAATACAGATTATTAAATAAATTTAGAAATAAGGATAGAATTTTAAAAATGAAAAAAATAACCATCACCACTAGGCACGTGTATATTTATAAATAATTTCTTAAATAAATTTATAAGTATGTAAATAGTAAAATCAAACATTTACTTGCCATTTTTCTTTTAATAGCCCACAAAATTGTCACCTCATTTATTTCCCTATATGTACGAACTACATCATATAATTATTTATGACATTTTAACCATCTGATAATGACGGTGTAACCCAGCCGTACTTTTCATGGGTTTTAACTAACGAACGAAAGGCTTCCTCAGCCCTACGTCTGGAAGAAAAAAGCAATAAATAAAGAAACTCACATAAATTTTGCAATACTTTTGACATTTTCTTACCTGCTAAATTCCTTGGTAGTTTTAGTTTTCCTCATTATACGTCCTTGACCTTTAACTAAACTAGCAGCAAATTGCATTAGAACTGCTTCGACCGTATACGCACTAGCCCAACCACGTGGTGTTAATAATTCCATACAAATAGCACCACCATCCATGACATAACCCTTTTCTATATGAGGTTCAACGACACGCATAAACGGTGGAGCAAATGGAAAATTATCGGGAAATGCCAAATGTAGGAGTATAAAAGGTACGTTCAATTCCATCATATCTTTGGCTAACTTAGAGTCCGGATCAACGGTGTGTAAACGCACATACCATTCATACAGGTTGTCATTTATCAGTTCCACCTGAAAGACAAACAAGGTTTAATTAAAAAAAAAACCTAAAATTTTATACAAAATTAATAAATCTGTATTATTTATTTACCGTAAAGACTGGGCTACTTTTGCAAATCTGAATTTTTTGTATTTCCTTGTATTCTTTCATAAGTCTTCGTGCTCTAACACTAAAATCCGGAGCTGGATTTATAGACATGGGCTTAATTCTAAAAAATAAATTCAATTAATTAAAAAATAATAATAAAATATGCAATATTATCGCTGTGGTCGCAAACAATAAATGATTACAAATTTAATTATGTACGCTCAAAAATATGAAATCGCTATTTCTATAAACAAATTTTTTCTAAAGATATTTATAACAACATATTGACCACAAAGCGCCCCAAAAGGGAAATGAGAAAAAAAAACAAAAGGCAATACTAATGCCAAAGGTAAGGAGTGATAAATGGTGAAAAATGATATACATATTTTGGAAATGGTTACATATTAACCATTTTTGTGATGTGCCCTTTTAGTCTTCAGTCAGTTTCACCGGGACTCGGGTTAGTATTGCAGTAAACGACACTAAACAAGTTCAATGTGGATGGCTCTAAGACATATCACATAGTATTTAAATAAATTATTGATTCCTCCAATGAGACCGCAATATCACCCAGGAACAGGGTGAACGTTGAAAATTTTAAAAAAGTGGCAAAAAAAGGGGATTTTGAAGAAAAAAGTGGCACCAAAAAGGCGATTCTTCGAAAAAAAAGAGGCAATTTTTTAAAAGTTGAACGAAATTCTAGTATTTAATGAATTTCTAGGGCATATAATGCTTTTGAAATAAAATGAATAAATGTTGATATTTTTTCTATCTAAAAAAGAAAGAGTTTTCAGCACCAACGAAGTACGCCACTTTCTAACGAATTATTTAAACAACACATGCATACATATGTAAATACGTAGTTATACCTGACTGCAAAGCAAAGAGAAAGGCAGCCAGATAACAAGTTCAATATACAAATTTTAAATAGTGGAGCAAAATGGTCTATAAATGGCGGAGTTCTGAGGGAGCAAACATAAAAAAATACAAACAAATTCATAGTATTCTGCGTTTGTTGGTATCGGTCAAAAATAGTTGTTGCTTTTATGTATAAGGAATGAGAATGCCCTGTCACACACTTTTTAGTGTTATTTTTAAGTTTTAGCACTAATATTCGTGTGAATGTAAAAATGACTATGGTTTTAAATAAAATCTTTCTTGGCTATCCTACAAAGAATGTATTTTGTTTGTGACATGCATGATTATTTGCGAAAACCAAAGATATATGGGGAAACGGCTTATTAGTTTCATTATAAAAATTCGTCAATCCAATTTTTCGAATTGCGTACAATTTCAAAACTTTATTATTACTTTTATCTTAGGGGTTGATTTAGTAAAAATAAATCTAACGTTCACTCAAAAATTTGCATGAAAATCACTTTAAAAATATTTAAAACTGCATGCTTTTCATACAAGAACGTATTGCTAGTTCTTGTTCATATAAGTGAATTTGGGTCTTAGTTTCTAATAATTTTAGCGCAATAATGAATATTTATATATCTGAACTCTTAAACTATTTCAAAATAGTTTTTTTCATGACTTTATAAATAATGGATTCAAAAACACATTGTTGTCTTAAGATTTTTTTGTAAAAACACTTTCGTACCGTAAAAAAACTCATATTAAAACAAAAAATTTCACTTCATAAAAAAGGGGCAGAAAGGGGCATAATGTTATAAAAAGTGACAAATTTAGGTAATTTTAAAAAAGGGGCACTAAAAGTGGCAAGGCAGTTGACTAAAGTGGCAATTTGCCTAAAAACAATATACAATTTATACTTGCATTTGTAACAATAAAAAATATTTATAAAGTTGCATTTATTATCCAATTATTGCAGTTAGATGCAGGAATATATTTATATCTAGGCGCACGGCAGTGAGCCAGGCCAAGTTTCGGCCACACAGTGTGTATATTTACACGAAACTATTCGAGCAGTTTTTATCCCCTCATAACTTTGCATTACTTAATCATAAAGCAATGAAACTTAAAACATAGGTCAGGATGTTCTAACAACCGCCATATTGAATTTTCCAAAAATATATAGGCTGTGTCATTCGTGAAGATTTAAGGATTCTAACGACATCCTAATGCTAATGCTTCTAAAAATGTTCCAGCATATAGAATTTATGGTGGATTAGACATGAGCTCTAAAAACATTGCACTCCTTTTATGTGCAGTCGTGTGATTGGGCAATATTTTATTCCAAAGTATTATGCCACCTTATTGCATAGTATATAGGTCAAAACGGCAATAATATTTACAATAGCATATTCAATAATATTATATAATATATGGGCCGCTCAAGGTAGATAATCAATACTTCCCCTTATAAGTTCGTTTGAAAAGGGAATGAATTTTACATAATATTCACAATAGAAAGTGTTTTCTCTAAAGGACAAAAATCAAAGCATACATATATGTACATACATATGTACGTATATAGGTATGTGATGGAAACCGATTTTAAAGGCAATTTTTTATATTTTGCATATAATTTTTATAATTTTTGTGATAAAATTCTTTTTAATGAATAAATGTTTTTATAATGGTGGCTATTCTGGAATACGCGTCGACTAAGTGAAAAATACATGGAAAACAAAACTGCATAAATTTCAAAACATACAACATTTACCGGCTTTAAAAGAGAGAGATACTCATTACAATTCTCACGTATAGAAAACAAAAACAACTTTTCAAATTTTGTTATCATGTAAATGTTCACTACTTCGACGTATTTTCCCGAATTGCCACTAATATTTGTGGTAAAGTTATTTATAATAAAGAAATACATGTTATTAACATAAACACCTTTTAAAATTGGTTCGTATTCGAAATCGATTTCTATCACATACCTGATAATTTAAATCTTCTTTTTACAAGATAAGCAGACGACAATTTTCAACACAATACATATTTTCTTGGCTTATCACGCAACTTACTTCTTATCCAGTCTTCTAATTCGCTTTCCTGGTGATTCCGGAAATACAGCTGCCTTTTTAACCGTTCCCTCCGCTTCTGGATTTTTTTCTTCGGGCATTTCATCTTTCGTTGTATTACTTTTGAATATTTTACGCAATGATGAGACAACTTTCTCTCTGGATCGGGACATAATTGAGTGATATTGTTTATATTTATTATGAGCCTGTTAGGAGTTTGAAGGAGTTTGACGGTGGTATTTCTTCGATTTTTATTAAATGTTGCCTAATTTTTTGCTTATATACTATTGGGTTTTCGATTATAATTTGTAAAATATCCTTTTACGCATAAATAATATACATATGAATCAGTCTAAAAATTAAGTAAAAAACTTTTCAGTTTTGTGCGGTACCCGAAGTAATCTACAAAGAAAAGAAAAGTTAAAAGATTCGAATTAATTTAAAACATTTTTCCTTCAAATATAGCAGGCGCGGATCCAGCTTGAGTTTTGGGGGGAGGGGGACTTCTAAGTAAAACATACTATTGTTCCAAATATCCTCTCCCTCCCCTGGTAACCGCGCCTGAATTTAGCAAATGTTTATTTTGAATAAAACTTTTTTACATAAAATTCAAAATACAAGATCTGTATTAGGGATGCCAAACGGGAAATCCCGTATCCCGGGATTATTCGGGATTAGCAAATCCGGAATCCCGGGATTGGCAAATCCCGAATCCCGGGATTTGTGAAAATAAAACCCGGGATTTTTCGGGATTTCTTGTATAACCATTTTTATGTAAAAAATATGTATATATGTATTTTAATTTTCATTAATTTTATGCCATTTTTTATAATATTTAAAATTCCCAATACATTTTTACATGTCTGTTTCAACAATTTAATGATTATTCGTGACGAACTCTTTATAAATTAAAAGCAAGAGCAAATAAATTAGGTACTTTCTTACGATTATTTTCATCAAGTCTTTTGCCAATATACAACTGATAACTATTTTGAAAAGATAAAGCAGTAATATGAAAACAAAAATAATAATATCTGTGGGTTGGTGCTAAAAGGGCCAACGTCAAAATAATCACTTGTGAGAAAAAATCAATTTAAGTTTAAGTTTTCTATATCAGTTCATAGTAACATTGGTTAGGAAAACCCTTATGAAGCTGTTCTGGGTTACATTAGACATTGGCTGTTTCAGCAAAATAAAAGAGAGTAAGAACAGAAACCTAATGCAATGATTAATTCAAAACAGCAAAATATTGACATCGGCCCTTTTAGCACCAAGCCACAGATATGTATTTGAAAAATTCATAATTTTAAAAAATTCAATCCTTCTTAACTATGTACATGTCGACGTTACTTTAACCCCACACCACAAAATGGGCACTTCTGTACTCGTTATCGATAACAATTGGGTACTTACAATTCTTTTAGATCTAGAAAATGCGAAGAGACTATTAAAAATAAGTAGTAAAATTTTTTTCGGTTACGAGTAGACAAGTGCATATTTTTTGTTGTTGGGTTGATGTGAAGACGACAAATAGTTACAGAATAAAGGGGACTACATACTTGAATTCGAAAAAAATATTCGAGTTTGTTTGTTATTTACATTGCAGTTCGAAAGTGTTTTTTTGTATTTTTGTTCGATTTATACAAGTGAATATTACTGCCATTAGCGAGGTTATACATAAATCAGACTTTTAACATAAAAACTTCAGTATAATTTTAACATTTTTGAGTAGAGCAAAAATACTGTTAAAGTGCTCAATAATCTGATAATTAAACATACTTATTTGAATTTGATTAGAATTTTTTATAGATTTTATATTTTCCTTTTTCGACACATATAAAATTCGTTGCTGATTAGTCGCAAATTAAAAAAAATAAACAGATAAATTTTAAAACGCAACCTAATATTGTAGGAATATTGTGACAATAAATTCGGTTCGCACAATACAAATACATGCTACAGTCGTCAATTATTCGAATTTAGTATGTCTTCAAAACTGATGAAATTTAAATAGAGTGAAAATTTTCCTGTTAATAGAACTTTATTTGTTGATAGTTAAGCATTGTCTATATGCATTTCATTAGTGCTTTACCAAATCGTCAGTAGACTTCAACCACACTTTTGAACAGTTACAAACCCCTTATTTTATGTACAGACTTTCGAAAACCATTTGAGAATTTACGACAATCTGAGCGACAAATTCTTGAATGTTGTCCTATATTACACACTTTTAACGATAATATGAGCGACAATGTCTTTAGTTTTGCCCTCAATCCAACTTTTTTGAGGTCAATATGAGCTACAATGTCTTACAGTTTGTCTTCACTAACATTGTGGAGGACAAGATGTCTTAATTGCTGTTCTCAATCCAACTTTGTTGGGGACAATATGAGCGACAATTTCTTACATTTTGACTTCATTATCCCACATATTCATTGACGACATAATAGGCGAAATTGTCGCATTTTTAATCATTGGCGAAAATGTCGCCCACGTTGTCACACTAGTATCTAAGTGACATTGTGGCTCATTGAATCGCGCACGATTTTCGCGACACTTGTTTGAAAACTTCCTTGATGATTTGTTTCGGCTATCCGACATTTGCCGTCGAGGATTTAACATTGTTGTGCACCCGTCATTGATGACGGGTGCACTGGATATTGAGACGCGAAGTACATACACAAACACAGAATGTGATAGTGTGTGTGGGCACCACTGCTTTATATAAATATGTCTGTAATGGTATATTCTCTACATAAAAACTTTTATAATGCATAAATAAAATAAAAATTTGTTATTAAAGTATTGTTTATTAAAAAGAAATTGGATTTTACCAAAAATCGTTGGATCCCGAAATTCCGAAAAATCCCGGAAAATCCCGGGATCCCGAAAATCGTAGGACTTCGGGATCGGGGTTTGCAAAATCCCGAATCCCGGGATTTTTAAAATCTGTAAATCTGTATCTTTCTGTATCTTTACTTGTCCGAAGTTACGCATCCGCGATATTCTACTGTCAATACGACGATACTTTTTTAATTTTTTCAGCTTTTTTGAACAATTATTTATTTTTTATTAATTTCACCATGAATTCAATTCATTGTTTTTTTAATCTTATTAATATCAATTTAAAATATAAATGATATTTTACGCTGTTATTTTGTAAAAGAAATAATTTAGTTTTTGTTAATTTTACTATGAATTCAAATTCAATTCGTTGTTTTTTTAACTTAACTAGCAAAATAATACACTCCAAAGAAGTCATGAAAATGTAGAATTTGTCATGCGGAAGTAGTTCAAATTTGGATAATTTCTAATGACTTAAAAAAAATACAAGTTGTTGCAATTTTGGATTTTTTATAAGTTTCTAAAAAATAAAACTTTTCGAATTTTGAAACATATATTTTTCATCATTGTGGTCTGAATAACAGCCGGGTAGTATATAAGAAGTAATATAAAAACGGCTTAAAGGTAATTTTCTTTAAAGGTTTTTAGTGGTTGTTGTAATAAAACTGGACAACCTTTCTTAAGTTTTGATAAACTCAGTAGAGCAGAACAGACTTTTCAAAAACTCCAAATTTTAGAAAAAAAAAAATATCAATAGAATTTAAAACTTCGACTGTTTTTGTAGTTAGGGGGCCATACATAACACATTAAAATATATAGTGGTACTCTTTTGCATTTTTCTTGTTGCACAGTATAACAATTACCAAGTTTATTTATTTTTACTTATTAAATAGCAAAGAAAATATTGAATTTTCAATAAAAAATATTTAGCTTTTTTTAGCTTTTATTTTTGTGCAATTTAGCCTTTTCTAGCCTTTTAAATATACCGATTTAGCTTCTTTTTTCCTCCAGCTCCTGGCAACACTGGTTCTTACTACTAAAGATATTACATATCTTTCGTTTGAGTATAATCAAGGTTGAGCGGATATTGTAGGGATATTGAAATTTTTACTTTTTGTTTTAATCTTCTGTTTTATTCATGGTCTTTTGAATGCAATACACATACAATATGTACATACAAATAATATTTCAAATTGTTTTTAAGCAAATTTATTTTCATTAAACTATATATAGTATGTGTATGGTGTAAATATGCATACAAAAAGATTTTGAGTAAAAGTGAAACTCATAAGCAGGCCAACCAAAAATATGCTCTAAAAAAGTAAAATGTGAAAAATATGTTCTAAAAAAGTTTTTATTTTTCAAAATAGAATATTTTAATTAAAATAATGAAAAATAATATAAAAAATAAACACATTAGCGAATTCATAAAACTAACTTGTTAATTTAGGTGCATATTTCGTATGTTTTGCGTGGTATACAGCATATATCGTTGTTCACAAGTAGAATAGCCCTAAATCAAAAAATAGAAACTGTAATTTTCAAAATTTTATTTATTTTTAAATAAATGTTTTAATGAAAATGAAACACAAATTTGATGTTTAGATTATTTGTTTTAATTTTATATAGGTGTATGTGTGTGAAATATATTTGAATCACTGAAAAAGTCAATTTCGTAAAAAAATACGAGTAAGGGCCTTTCTACTTGAGACCATCGATATGTAAGTACGTACTAATTTATGTAAGATAAAATATGAATTATAATTTACTTTGTATGCAAATTTTTACATATAAAAATCTGTAAAATATTTTAGTTTAATTCATATTTCAATTGCATTAAATTACGACGTGTTGATTTAATTTCTCAAAAAAAAATTCTGCCTGTTACTTCTAAAAAGACTTTTATAAAAAGTAAAACTTCTTTCTACGTCCGCTGAATGCATCGGATATATTTAAACAACAAAACTTCGCCAACATTATATCCTTAAGTTGGGCTTACTTTAAAACCATTTACCTGTTTACAAATATTTTGTATTATTGGCAGGCCTTTGTTTTTATACATAATTCGTTTTAATTTATTTTGAACAATATGCTTAGAATCTCAGTCAGATAAATTGTCGATTTTTTTAATTGCGTCGTTCAGTATTTTTTATTTGTACATTTAGTTAAATACCAGCAGTTTGAAATGTTTGATATTGTTGGCAATAAATCCATATTTCGATGCAATAAAAACGTAATCTTAAGATATTTTCAATATAACAAACATTTTATGACAAAAAAAGGCTCTTAACCTACAAAAATATGCTCTTAAAAGTAGAATATGCAGAAATATGCTCTAAGGGCAAAATATGCAAAAATATGCTCTGACAAATCGATGCCAAAAATCTTAAAAAGTTCTGAAACGGATAAAAAATTTTTGATATATCATATATTTGGTTGCCCTGCTCATAAGCATAAAACGAAGGTGTGCTTATCTTCGAATTGGTAAAAAATATGTAAAAAATAGAATAGGAAATAATCCAACTAAAAATTAAAACGTGAGTGTATTGGTAAAATAAAATAAAGTTTGACACAGCGTTCACCAATCGGCTGCGCACTTGAATAGATAAAACTAAAGACAGATAATGATTGTATAAAAAAGAAAGATATTTCTCTGAAAATTAATAATATTAAAAGTATTTTATGAATTAAACAAACATTGAATTGGGCAAATTGCGGAAAAATTAAAACAAGTTTTATTTTCCGTTTTATAATTTCCGCAGCAATGAAAATATCTGTGTAATGTTTTGTAAAAAATATGCATGGATATTTTTTTTATATATATCAAACTTCATCATCAAGTGTATCCTTCGTGCTTAAAATAATTTGTTTTTAAAGCTAAACATGTTAATGCACAGACCTTTCGATGTTTCGTTCAAGTGTGAGTGCACTTCACCATTTCCAATTAGGATTTAAATGATATATTTATTAACATTTTAGGCTTATAATGGCAACAAATAATCAGTTTCATATAATTTTTTTAACATTACAAAAATACTGTGTTACAAATTTCCCTTGTGATATTAATAAGATGTATTTATTTATTTTTTTTTAAATATTGTTTAATTCGGAATCACAATTCATTGTTACAATGCATTTATGGAAATGGTGCTTGGAACTAAAATAAACTCTTATCTTAATTTCAAAATCATAACTAATGATTTAGAAAATGCTATATTAAGGCAATTTGCATTTTGGCAAGGATTTTTTTAAAGCCAGTCATTTTGCTTATTTAGCTTTGTTTGCTATTTCTTTGTTATAGTAACATTTATTTTAAATACATATCGCTCTAGTTCCTCTAAAGAGCGTCAACTCAAAATTTTGCCATTTTCACTTTTTGCAAGAAAACGATATATAGTGGCCATTAGAGGGCTGCACGAATATACTCGGAAGTGCTCGTATGTATGTTTATGTGTGCATGCATGTACGTTTTTTGGATATATGTGTATAAATATGTGTATATATATATATATATATATATATATATATATATATATATATATATATATATATATATATATATATATATATATATATATATATATATATATATATATATATATATATATATATATATATATATATATATATATATATATATATATATATATATATATATATATATATATATATATATATATATATATATATATATATATATATATATATATATATATATACACATATATATATATATATATATATATATATATATATATATATATATATATATATATATATATATATATATATATATATATATATATATATATATATATATATATATATATATATATATATATATATATATATATATATATATATATATATATATATATATATATATATATATGTATAATTATTAATCGATTAACCGATTAATAAAGTTTTTTAATAAATAAATTAATTTCAATAAATAAAAATGCATAAACTATTTATTATTTTGAGTTTAGTAGTAAAAAAAAATCATTAACATAACAAACACAACAATTCATGAACTAAATCAATAAAAAAAAGGATTCATAACTATGTATTATTTAAAAAATAAACAAGTTTGTGACATCATCATTTTATTAGTTATTGCAATAGTTTAAGGAGATCTTCTAAAATAATCTTTAACAGAATAAGTTGGTTTAAACTTGGAAAAAATCCTTTCACTCATCGTAGATGTTGGAGAAATGGAAAGCAATCCATAGTACAGAATATCTAATTTCTCAGTCCATTTTCTCGATTTTTCTAAACATATAAAATCTTCCATTATGCCATTGAGTCCTGTTTTAATTTTTTGAAATTCTTAGACTTATATTTATTTCGGTTAATTCTGTTCAAAGATTGTTTGTATTACTGTCGATAGTTTGTATTTCTGTTGTCAGTTTATCATCTAACTCGTCCTGGCAATCCTGAGCTTTTATTCCGCAAAAATGTTTGTTTCCGAATTCCTTGGTTTCCGTTTTTGCACTGTATTTTAAAACACTGTCGCTACAAGGAAATATTCCTGAATTTAAAACTTGAACTCGTCTCTCATTAGATATAATCCTTATATTTTTATTTAAATCGTTGGTAATATTATTATTGGCGTTTTTTAAATTATTAATCAAAAGCTTAAGAATTTCCTGCCTCAAGTTCAATTAGTTACAGTAGCAGAGTCTTTACGAAGCTCTTTTATACTCACTTCCAAAGCTTTTAAAGTTTCACTTCAGTTAGATCTCTAACACAATTCTTTGTTTGTATGAAAAAATGATTTTGTAGTATGTGTGTTATTATTTGATACATCACTATGTGCTAAATTTGTGCACAGTGATGTTAGTCGCGCTGCTGTAATATGAACTGCTTGATAAAGTAAAACAATAATTTATCGTTACTGTTTGATAAAGTAAAATAATAATTTGAAAATGAAAAAAGAACTTGACTGAATAAGTTTACTGTCAGCAAATTCCGCGGAGTTCATTAATGTATTGAAAACTTTTGAACAAAAATGATTTCGTGGGATTGTGTTGACATTGGTAATATTTTTAGAATTAATTTTGGTATATAAGATGGTAATTTATTAAATAAAACTTAGAACTCATTCGACTATCCAAAAGACTGTTTAATTGATTACCGGTATTTTAATGCTGGACAAATGCAGCAGAAGTGCTCAGAAAAAATTCAACATTAGGGACGACCCATAACTCCATAACAATCAAATTCTATTACAATTTCTAAACACATATCTTTCGTATATGAGACGAAAGAAATTATTAGACATACAAAATATTATGTGATAATAGTACAAAAAAATAAAAATTTTGTTACTTCGGTTAATCGACTGAAATTAACCGGTTTAATTGTTAATCGAAAATAGCTAATTTTAAATTAACCGATCAGTTAATCGGGTACTAATTAACCGGTTAACCGATTAACGGTTAACCGAATGAGCACCCTAGTACATATATATCAAATGAGTAAACAAAAATTAAAAATCTGGAATCACTAGTTGATTGGAATTTTAAATAATGGGACTTGAAGAGAAAGAAATAGCTGTTGTTATGTGGATTACATGTAACACAACTTTACTTATAACACATCTTTCTACGAGACTTATTAGAAACGCTGTATCTAAATCTGAAATGAAGTGAAATGAAATATATTTTTCATAATCGCGATTATATTTTGCGTCCAACCGATTTGATAATCCATATTTACTTTTTGTTTAAACTACAATTACATGTAATTAATTAATAAGCCACTTGCACCTTAGATGCAATTGTAATTTGAGCATTACCAATTACATTACATTTGCGTTGCATTCAACAGGCAATCGTGACGTAATTAATTAGAAAATGTCTCTAACGGTTTCAATTTATGCAATTAATTTTTTAACAGAGCAAATATTACTTTACAATATAAACATCACATATGTTTAATAAATTTTTATTAACTGATAATAAGTTTCACATTATTAACACTTGTATGGCGAAATGCTACACGTGTTCAAAATTATTTCACAAATTTATTTTTATTTTTTATTATAAAGCGTATAGCAGTATGCAGTTTTTATTTAAATTAAATACTTTTCTTATATTCACATTGTTGAATAAAAAACTATTTTCATATTTTTTTCACACAACACAAGGGTAAAACTATACGAAAATATCTTATATCACCTTTTTTTTATTTTGCGTCGGTTTTTATAAATGTCATTAAAATTGTCTTATGGTTTTATTTGTTAGAATTAATAGCACTGTGCTTGAATTTTCAACTTTTTTTTTAAAAGCTTTGCACGCTTCTGCTAAAGATAATTCCAATACGCTGATTTCAATGGTAGTAGCCATATAGCGCTCGTATTCGCGATTTAGAATTAATATACTAAGGTACCATAAAAACGTATTACCGCACTGTGATATTTTTCGCGAAAATCCATTTTTTCGTAAAAATTTTAGTACATATAATATCTGTGGCTTGGTGCTAAAAGAGCCAATGTTAAAATATTCACTTTTGAGAAAAAGGCAATTTAAGTTTAAGTGTTCTATATGAGTTCTTACTGACATTGGTTAGCGAAATACTTATGAAGCTATTCTGGGTCACATTAGACATTGGATGTTTAAACAAAATAAAAGATAGTAAGAACAGAGGCCTAATGCAATGGTTAATTCAAAGAAGCAAAATATTGACATTGGCCCTTTTAGCACCAAGCCACTGATAAAAACTTCAACATTTTTATGATTTAATCATCTAAATGCTCTTAAATTTACATTAAACAAAATGGCATTGTAATTTTTATTTAAAAAAATAATTTTTCGCAAAAATATATTTTAATTTTCGTAAAAAAGTTACAGAATATCTTAAGGTTGTACTTATGTATTTAACAAATTAGCTAAATTTAAACTTGAAAATCATCGAAAAACGGCTAACGCCTTTGAATTCAGCGTAATCGAATTAGATTTACCAGAAGGGGGCCCAACACACCCAACCAAGACATAAAAATTTTCACTCCTTAGTAGTGTTGCCAGGAGCTGGAGGAAATAAGGGGCTAAATTGGTTTTTTAAAAAGCTACAAAATGCTAAATCGCACAAAAATAAGAGCTAAAAAAAAGGCTAAATATTTTTCATTGAAAACTCAATGTTTTCCTTATTTAGCTCTTATTTTTATTTAATAAGTAAAAATACAGAAACATGGTAATTGTTACACTGTGCAACAAGAAAAATTACAACTAGTACCACTATATTTTTTGAAGTGTTATGATCCCCTAACTATAAAAACAGCCGACATTTTAAATTCTAGGAATAATTTTTTTTTCTAAAATTTTGAATTTTTGAAGAGGCTGCTTACTCTACTCTACCGATTTTATCGTAACTTGGGAAAGGGCTGTCCAATTTTATTACAAAGCCACTAAAAAACTTGAAAGAAAACTACCTTTAAGCTATTTTATTATTTTTTTATATACTACCCAGCTTCGGAATTGTTCATACCACAACGATGAAAAATATATTTTCTTTATGCAAATTTGGAACATTTTTATTTGTTAAAGATTTATAAAAAACCGAAAATGGCAAATACTTACTTACCACTTTTATTATTTAGTGGTCGTTAGAACCTTGTTATTTAAAAAATTTTGATTTTGCTGTACAGTGTAAAAATTCGAAATTTTTGCAAAAATCAGGTGACTTCACTTTATTTATCCAGGTTATTTGTTATACATGTGGTTTTTGCCATTTTCGATTTTCCTTAAGTTTTTTAACAAAACAAAATTTCCAATTTTGACTAAAAAAATATATTATTCATCATTGCGGTCTGAATATATCCGAAACCATTGAGTATATAAAAAATATTGTTTAAACGGCTTAAAGGTACTTTTATTTTAAGTTGTTAATGGTTTTTGTAATAAACTTGGACTAGCCCCCACCCGTTCCCTAGTTATGTATGTTGAAATCGGTGGGCAAAATTAAAAGAAAACGTAACCATAGAATTTTAAATTTTTACTTTTTTTTGTAGTTAAGGGACACACACACACACAACAAAAAAAGGAATATAGTGGTGATCAAAGGCCATGAAAAAATTCTCATTTTTTCAATTTACTCGATATTTTGGAGGTGTATTGGCCAAACGGATTTGGGTCTAGTTAAATCTACACGCCACTTTTTTTTTGTGCCAGTGTTATCACAAAAATAATTAAAATCGATCATCTTGCAGCTAAGAATCAACAAATTGAAAATTCTATTAATGGATTTGAGTGCCTACTGATTAATAACTACTCAGAAAAAAATTGCTTCAAATAAAGCAGTTTTTTACTATGAAAGAATAAAAGTAGTGCTTACAAACCTGCTGATTTTTGTATGGCGAGTTCCCGGTTTGGAGTACTACATTTTTGATACAAAAAGCGCTTTTTGAAGCACTAATAATCATCACCATTTTCAGCACTAAAACTGTAAGTATATGGAACTTTCTCGCTTTAAAACCTGCATTGTATCAGCAGTGAAAAATCTGCTTTTTTGTATAGTTTCTTTCATATACATTCACTGCTCTGCAATAAGCTCTTCTTTTAAAGCGTATTATTATGCGCTTTATTGCCTTAGTGCTTCAAAAAAACATGAACAATTTTTAATGGGTAGTGCGGAAATATAGCGGGTAGTATCTGTAATTGTTTTTTTTTATTTCCGTGTAATTTGTTTGTATTCGTAGATGTGACACATAACAGTTTATTAAAGGATGGTACAAATCACAAAGAACAATATATGTTCATACAATGTGAGTATAATAAAATCGTTTTGTTTAAAACTCTTTGTCCTAATGAATTAAGGCTTAGTCATCATCAACATCATGATTGAGAAGACCCCAATACCAAAATGGCATGGTTCATGTGGACTTTTATAACTCACATCAGGAAAAAGAAAAGAGAATATCACATAACGCATACACACCAGGGATGGTATACGAGATTTTAAAACTGTACCAATTGTTGTCTAAAATTTTAATTTTTTGTGCCTAATTGTACCAAAACAGATTTTTGAAACCAGAAACATGTATTAATTATAGAAAATATATCGCTTTTCTATACATACATAAGTATATGGACCTTTGCACAGGAAAGTCTACTTTTCGATCATGTGAGACATCAAGCAATTAAGCTTATATTTCAGAACCATGTAGTACGTGTTTTCCTAAACTTTTACTTAATGGAGAGCTATTTACGCCCTACACAAATATATAAAGCAGTAAAAAACTTGAGTTTTTTTGCAAAAAAAGAGCATAATTGCTTGATATCGCACGTAACAAAAAGGGGACTTTCCTATGGAAATGCCCATATAGTACTATCTGTAGAAAATGAAAGTGTGTTTAAGTCGGATTTAGCAATTTTTAATCAAAAATAACTCGTTAATTAGGACATAATGGCAAGGTAGAATATAATATATTCTCAATAAATTTCCGAAATATTCGCCTTTGGTACAATTGTACCAATTTTGCCATCCCTGGTACACACATTTGTCGTATATTGTATGTATGCATGTACTATAAACAGATTTAATATTTATTTAACAACAAAGAACATAATTTCTGGCTGAAACTTTGCAAATGCATGCGACCGAAAGCAAATCCAACTGCAAATACTACGAGTTTGTATAATGGTTTTATTTAATTTTCTTTTAACTTGTGTGTATTTTTCAGGTCTACAACCAAGTTGTCTGTAAATGTTCTGTGTGTCTGCCGTTCGATTTAAATATATATGTATACAGTACTAGTGTGTTGTCATTCGAATCAAAATTATTCGAACATTCAAATATTTTTAAAAGATCCATTTTGTTGCATAATTTATCTTATTTTGAAAAGTTCAAAGAACAAAGCACAAATAGTTAATTTTATGAAATAATATTGTGATAATTATACAAAATAGCAATATGTTTGGCCGAGGCTGAAGCAGTTTTTATGGCCACTTTGAGAAAAGCTAGATATGCTTACTTATTCAAAAATGTCTAGTTTTGTTCATATTCTAACTTGATATATGTATATTCAACATTAAAATTTAGTAAAGCAATTGTATTCATTCATCTGTTCTTTTTAAATTTAATGCAATTTTGTTAAAAATTTACTTATTTTGACCTTTTCTTACCAAAAAATAAACAATATATAGTTTTCATTCATATTTTATTAAATTATTCGAATAAAAGAGTTGATATTTTTGATTGATGCCAGACGGAATAAGCAGAGTTCCTATTTCTTCCGGTTTCAGTATTTTATAATAAGTATGCACATTGGGGCAGAATCAAAACATTTGGAGCATAAATCAGGCATTTCTAAATGGGTGTTGCCGTTTCCCTGCAGATGAGTATTCCCGAGTCTGCTTTAAATATCAGCTCTTCAAATTGCTCAGGAGCGGAGCTATAAAGTCTCAAAATAAGGCACTTCGGCCATTTTTTACCGCTTCCCATTTATTTTTATTTCTTATCCGATTTTAAAACTTTTTTGATAAAATCTAAAAGACACAAGTTCGGTTGTATATTTTTCTCTTATAGTTACTGAATTATACCAATTTGAAAATTAAAATTTCTCAATTTTTCAAAACTTTAATCCCTTATTTTTCAGATATCGGATGCAAATACTAACCGATATTTTTTAATTTTCTCTCGCTAGTTATAGTTATAGACTTAAAAGCGTTTAAAAAAAATTGGCAAAATTCTTCCGTCTGAGTTGAAAAATATAAAAGTTTGTTTTTAATTTAATCTTTGGATTAAATTATTTTTTATTTAAGAAAGAAATTCTAAAGCATGTAAATATTGAACATTCAAAGAAAATTTTGGATGTACGGAAGGTTGAACAGATGTTTCGAGACCACCACAGTCTTCTCATCAGAGCCCTTTTACCTACACTGCCAACGACGGCAGCAACAACACTCTAGCGAAAATCTTGCCCCACTGTGGTATGTTAGTGTATACATACAACTACTCAGCTCCAAAGCGCAACCGCGAAAGTGCAAAAAAAAATCAATATAATAATCGCCGGAGTTGCATTTGTACAAAATGTGTTTTTTTAACCGACTTCAAAAAAGGAGGGTATCAATTCCTGTGAATTTTTTTATGTTTGCACACACATAACCCCTCCATTTATGGACAGATTTTCAAATTATTTTTTGTTTGAACCGGTTTCCTTGCAGTTTGGTCCCATAGTTTTTTTTATCGGAGGTGCAATTTGCCCGCCCCAAATATTGAGTGTTGCATAACTTTTCGATTTATGGACCGCTTTTCAAAATTATTTTGTTGTTTGAAAGGGTTTACTTGTAGTTTGGTCCCATAAGTTTTTTGGGAAATATTTATTGTTCCATAATTCCGCCATTTATAGACCGATTTTGAAAAACAAATTTTTTTTGAAAGGGCTTGTTTTTAATTTGTTTCCATGGAAGTATAAGTGTAAGTGTAAATCGGACTGGCAAAGTGGCTGCCCGAAATATTTGTAATTTGTTCGATTGGCTCTTTGTGTTGAAGTCGGTTTTTTTGCCAACTCAATTTTTTTTCAATTTTATATTAAAAGTTATTTTACTACGAAGCTTATACAAATACTACCTAGTATTGCCGGACTAAAATAACACTTAAATAAATTTTCAATTCACCGACTTAATAATTCGAAAGTGTTGGAAAAATTCAACAATTTAGATACACGAGTCCATGCATAGTACTCGTATTAGATACTATTTGTAAACATAAAATATGTATGAATAAAGCAGTCTTCATTGGTATTTGAATTTAATAACAAGTGGTTTCGGAAGCAAATTATATAGAAATACACACAAGGAGGAAATTTTTAAAAAGGTGTATACTTAGAAAAACTGATGTAAAAGTCGCATACGCAAGTCTTCGTAGCTAATTTTCGGAACAATATTACTCTATAAGATTAAGATTCCACAAAATTTTCAGATATACTCGGGTATTCGTTTTTTATCTCTATAAAGATTTAGAGAAGTTTTCAAAACAAGATTTTTCTGTATTTACGCCTCTAAACCTTAACTGAAATAGCAAATATATGAAGAAAATTGTTTCAAAATAGCTGATAAAACAGTTTATAACAAAAAGTTACATTGTGCGAAAACGTACGTTATTAAAAAAATCAAAAAAGAATTACAGTCCAATTTTTTCTCAATCTTTAAAAGGCCATATTTTCTCAACCAGGTTAACTTAGTGATAAATAAATTTTATTTTTAAATACACTGATTTGTCCGCTTGATGCTGCGTTTATTTTTTTTTAATTCAATTATTTTTCCCCTCCGCTAGATTGATTTTTTTTTGTTTTCCTTCTGCGCGCCGGTCTGGTAAAATTTAGGATAAACCATAAAGTTTAATTTTCTTAACTCATAACTTGAAAATATTTAATATTTAAAAGAAAATGTTGCTGTGAAGTTGAGAGTAAACGAAATTTGACAAAAAAATTTGCCACGAAGATAAAAGTCAACCTAATATACATAAGTATGCACATACTTAATTTCAGTTTTATTATGAACAATTTTATTTTTAATAATTGTTTGTGTTATTTAAAACAAGGAACTCAGAAATACACAGCCACAACAAAGAAATGCAAGTGTTGAAATCAATTGTTGACGCCATTCAATTACAAAACAACCAGCAAGAACAAAAACTTAACAAAATCCAAAAGGAAGGGAAATTTAAAATATTTTACTTCAATACCATAA